>CM042170.1:8568716-8603716 GCA_023376005.1 Doryteuthis pealeii
CTTTTAACATGAACTTCCAAAAACTTTTAAGACCAATGTCAATTCAAGCGTTCCAGCATAACTATCAGTTTCACGGTATGAATCAATCTTCAGATGTTCCATGGGGTCTAACTTTCAGACGCAGTTTAGTGTCATACCCAGAACCCCCTTTTTAGAGGGGGGGGGGTCTTACCTCTCAGCAGAGGATACAAACCCCACCCACGAGGCGAATCCTAACATCCAAGACAGAAAAAAAAATCAGATTAATATTGGCGTTATCTTGAATTATGATTCTAAATAACAGCGTGATTTATTTTTTGTATTCAATATATATATATATATATATATATATATATATATATATATATTTGAGAATAAAGAGGCCTTAAATACTATGGGTATCGTGATTATGGACCATTTCCAATTGTGGGTATCTGGGGCCCACCGAGCTTCTTCAGACCACGTTTTTATTTTATCAATACTCGTGGGGCCCAGATACTTCAAGATAACGCCAATATTAATCTGATTTTTTTTTCACAAATAAATTTGCTCTGTTTATAAAAATTAAACATTGATATATATATATATATAATATATATATATATATATATATATATATATATATAATATATATATATATATATATATATAATAAGATAAATATATAAAGGTTTTACATATCTATTTATTAGGTGACAAAGGAACATTCACGACCATATTGGTTTCATGCGATGCAATCATCAGGTGATGTTTCAAATGCAAGGAAAATCGAAAAAAATCGAATATATATATATATATATATATATATATATATATATATATATATATATATAAAATTGTTTTTGTTTGTTCTGTGGTCGTGTCGCAATATGAAAAAAAAAAAAAAAAAAAGTAAAAAAAAAAAAAAAGTAAAAAAACAAACTTTGCGCATGTGCAGATGACACCGGATATGATGATATCCGGAAATGATGAAAGGCGGAAATAGTGAGCTGGCAGAAACCACCATGATAATTGCTGGTGACATTTTCTTGCCAATTAGCTGACTAGGACATTGTTCTTCACTCACTCATGTCTGACGCTAAAATTAATTGAACGAAATGCCGGGTTGCCATTAGCGTCTCTCAAAAGTGTTTTTCTTCTTTTCTTTCTTCTTTTTACAGACCTTTTACTGAAAAGCTGACTTCACGTACGCATTTAAAGACTAGCAACAACTTCACCATATTATTAATAGTACTATTATATAAATAATACGAAATCTAGACTTCCACTTAAACCAAAAAGAGCTAAGCCATATATGGAACGCGCTGAAAATCATCCAATTAGTACTCATACTACTTGACTTGAAGCTTGAAAAATTACATTTTTTAATTTCATTATTAAAGAAAAAAATTCTACTAGCTTAAAAGCCACTATATCGGGTTACCATTAAGCTAGCTCCTGTGGAGGGTTCTTGCATTGGATTTATTGTGATGTGTGGTTTCGTATTCTTTGTTGTAGTAATTCTCCGAGCGTATCTTAGCTCTGTATGTTAGCTTCTCGTAGCTAATATCTCCCATGTCCTCTAGACTGTCTCTCTATATGTCCTGCTGTAATGCACATATGTAAATGAGATAACACGCCATTGGCTACCTCACTACAGAGTTCATATACAATTTTATTAAACTTGAACAACTTCTCTGAATTTTTGAGATGAGGCTTGATAATTATTTGTATTATTCGGACTATTGTCCTTATCTTCATTGTTAAGGGCCGGGTTAGCTCAGTCGGTAGAGCGTTCAGCTAGAAACCACAAGGTTCCTAGTTCGATAACGGCACCTCGCCAATTCAGCGTATGAGCAGTACAGGGATCTGTGCGGTAAAGTAAGGAGCTGATGGTAGGTGTGGCGCTCCACCTCAGATGCAAAAACAATCTTCTTGGTCTGGTGCTTGTGAAAAGGGGATAGACTCCCTCGCTGAGTGGCTTATACCGACTTTTATGCGACCCCCGACGACTTTACTTACTTATTCATTGTTATCTGTACAATCCCTCCCCCTAAAAAAGCAAAAACAAACCAAAAAAACCAAAAAACAAACAAAAACAATATGAGTCTAGGTAAAAAAATCATACATAAGTAAATAGGTAGATATTCTCGACAAAACATCCACATTAGGTTTATAAGTTTCCAACATTCACACTGGATTGTCCAATTGGACACATAGCGTAGTGGATAAAGGAGTTAGGTTAAGACGGTTCTAAGTGACAGATATCTCTAGACTGCAGGTTCAATCCTGGGTCAGAGGCAGCAGTAACATAGAATGTTAATCAACACAGCCTAACCCCCATAATAATAATATCTTTTTCAGCTAGTATATTAGGCCTGAGACCTGTCAGCTGTTCCTTATAAACATTCATCTTAATTCCACAGAATATTTATAATCTTTCCACAGATTATCTAACATTGCCTTAAAGGAGTTTAGAGATGGGGCATTCACTATTGATGATGGTAGTTTATTCCATGTATTCACTATTCTGTTACTAAAAATAATTTTGTCTTGCATTTGCTTTACAAAATGTTTTAAAGAGTTTTAATTTATGAGTTCGTTGAATAAAAACCATGTGTATATTTGTAGACTTCAATTATATCCCCTCTTGTACGTCGATAAACCAAACTTGGTATATCAATGTTCCTAAGTCTTTCTTCATACAAAAGTGTTTTGAAATCCTTCATTACCTTAGTAGCTCTCCTCTGAACTCCCTCAATGAGGGACTCGGGTGGTGGCCAATTAAATAGTTTTAATCTTTGAAGGAAAACTAATTTTGTCGGTGAGTAGGGGTAGAAGTGTGGGTCGGGAAATTTCACAGGAGATTTGAAATAATAATGTTGATTCGAAACCCAGATTTTTATGATTATGTGACCATTTAGAGATTCAGAATTTTCTTCTTTTACAAAGCATTAAAAGTGATACACACACACACACACACACACACACACACACACACACACACACACATATATATATATATATATATATATTCCTTCTTTCTCCCTTTTCTCTCACTTTTGCACCTCTTCTTCTACTTCTTAAAAAGGCTTGAAGGCACTTTACACACACACACACACACACAATATATATATATATATATATATATATATATATATATATATATATAGAGAGAGAGAGAGAGAGAGAGAGAGAGAGAGAGAGGGGTATGAAGGGAGAAAGGGGCTGAAGATACTGCATTTAAGTGAATTTAGTAAATAATCAGATTTTCTTCTTCTTCTTCTTCTTCTTCTTCTTCTTCTGCTGCTGCTGTTGTTGTTGTTGTTCCTCTTCTTCTTAAAAAGGCTTGAATGCACTTCACACACACACACACACACACACAAATATATATATATATATATATATGTATATATATATTGAGAGAAATAGAGAGTGAAAGTGCCTTTAAGTGAATCTCGTAAATAATTTCTTCTTCTTCTTCTTCTTCTTCTTCTTCTTCTTCTTATTATTATTATTATTATTATTATTATTATTATTATTATTATTATTATTATTATTATTTTTTCAGAAATAAACAAAGCTGAAAACTTTACTAGACTTGATTCTAACAATCCCTGAAAGTCTAATTGAAATCGCGCCCAAAATAACAGAGTCATAGTTGTACGGACGGACGGACGGACATTTTGTTTAATTAATAGAATCATCATAAGGTGTATGTTTTTCGGAATCACTTTCATCCTAAATACTCTTATGAACTTGTCTAATCAAAATCCTATCAACGATTCTGACCAGGTGATCTAAAGATGATAGCTGCTCAAATTGCACCCTTTACCGCACAAACATGAATTTGTTAGTTTTGTTGCTTTCAAATGAGCCTTTCTCGTGTTTCAACTCCTCAATGGCCATTTTTTTTTATCGTAGGCCCATCAAATTCAAGTGCGTCTATATCGTATAAACTAGTTTATGGCTGATAAACTTCCATTTCGGAGAGTTTCGCCTTTCAAATTTGCGTGACTAAATTTAGAAATTTTAAGAGTACACTAGACTAAAAGGCGGCCATCTTTGCTTAATGGGGTCTACTTAATTATTAGCGTGTATCAAAATTACATTCGCATTTTCTTTTTTTAACCAGCCATGAGTAATGCACTAGAAAAGCATTCCCAATGCATTCTTATAATAAAACTAGCAGAGTTACCCGACATTGCCCGGGATATAAAAGTTAGTTTACAATACTTATATTTATATTTATAGTAATTTATAATGCTTAAATTTACATTTATAATAAAACTAGCTGAGCTACCCGACGTTGCCAGGGATTTAAAAAGTTAATTTATAATGATTATATTTACTTCTATAGTAATTTACAAGGCTTGTTAGCTCAGTCGGTTGAGCATTCGGCTAGAACCCACAAGGTTCCTAGTTCGATATCGGTCCTCGCCAACTCAGCGTATGAGTAGCACAGTGATCTGTGCGGTAAAGTAAGGAGCTGATGGTAGGCTAAAACAATCTCCTTGGTCTATCGCTATTAAAAAGGGGATAGACTCCGTCGCTGACTGGCTGATACCGACTTTAGGCCACCCCGACGACTTTACTTACTTTATATTCACATTCATAGTAAAACTAGCAGAGCTACTGGGCGTTGCCCAGGATTTAAAAAACGTTAATTTACAACGCTTGCATTTACATTCATAGTAAAACTAGCAGAGCTACTCAACGTTGCCCGGGTTTTAAAAAGTTAATTTACAACGCTTACATTTACACTTAAAGTAAAACTAGCAAAGCTACCCGGCGTTGCCTGGGATTTTAAAAGTTTATGTTTAATACTTACATTCTTAGTACAACTAGCAGTGCTACCCGGCGTTACCCAGGTTTTAAAAAGTTAATTTACAACGTTTACATTTACTTTTATAATAATTTACAATGTTTATATTCCCATTCATAGTAAAACTAGCAGAGCTACCCGATGTTGCCCGGGATTTAAAAAATTGATTTACAACGCTTGCATTAACATTTATAATAATACTAGCAGTGCTACCCGGTGTTGCCCGGCATTTGAAAAGTTAATTTACAATGCTTGCATTTACATTAATAATAAAACTAGCAGAACTACCCGGCGTTGCCCGGGATTATAATATTAAAAATAAATCTTTAATCTATATTCATATATATATTAATACACATTTTGTTTCTTTATATTTGCTTTATCCTCTTTTATTCTTTATATTTTTTTGTTCTTGTGTTGATTATTCTTATCCTTCTTGTTCTTGTTTGTATTTTCTTCTTTTTTTGTTGTCTTTTATTTGCTTTTTATTATGTTTTAACCTTCATTATTTTGTTTCATTTTTATAACTTTTGTTTTTTACCGCCCTGTCGGTGGGGCGTTAGAATGCACCGACTGCACCTCTGCAGAGGGGTAAGACTCCCCCAATGGGGCCACCTGTTGGCCGTGGGTGGCGACCCGTGATGCTTAAGATAGAGCCCAGGTGGATGAGCAGTTCATGACATGCAATACTCCACTTTGGCCCTATCTTGGGCTAGACGGTCGGTCGGAGAGGGCCCCCCCCCGATCAATCGGCTGGTCACGTCAAGCCCTAGCACCTATATGATTTTCCCAACCCTATTGCCCTTATGGCAAGCCCCAACCCCTTTTTATCATATGGGTGCTAGAAGGCGGTGGCTGCGGGTCTACATGTCCTGGGAATGACGTTAAACTCTATCTGATGGTGAGGTTCCAGTTTTGGAGCTTTGGGGAATGTGGAGCACCCCTTCATCACCATTGCTTCCTGGTCCACTCTGACCCGGAGTGGTAGTACCTGTTAGGGTTAAATAGAAAAACATGAGTTGATAAACAAAATTGTATTATCCATTAAGAATTGATTTATTTCAAAACTTTATCGGCATTAAATGACCCACTGAGGTTGATATGCCGTAAAACAAAACAAACAAAAAAATTAAAAAAAAAAATTGCGTTAAATTAAAAAAACAATAACAACATATTTTTCGTTTGAATTAGAATTAATAATAAAAAAGGACATCACAAATAAAACAATCGACAGATAAACGAATAAGACTATAATTAAGAAATTCATATTGCTAATAATCGTTAGAAATAATTATTCTTATTACTAGCAAATATATGCACCCTCCGGGTGCAAATATTTAAGTTTTAATATAATAAAATATCATATTAAATTAGAAAGGCTAATGAAACTGAATAAGAATACAGATAAAAAGATTTGGAACAGAGGGGGTATGATTCAAAAATAGAACAACTTTGAAACTAACTCTTCCATCATTTTCCGTTACTCCCGTCTTTCATTGGTAAATTTTCCTAATTTAACTATTTAGTTAAAATAGGAAGTAAATAATAATATTACAGTTATTTCTTATTGTTCAAGGATTTCTTTTAAGATTTATCCCCGAGATTTTTGCTTATATTCATTAAGATAAAACCAAACAATTAGAAATCAATAATATTAAGCATATATTTATTAAAATCAAACTTTTAATATCAATATGCAAATTAGCCTTCCCGTTCACACTGTAAACCACTATTTTGTTGTATATATAAATATAATTGCATGTTGTCAGTATGTAGACATGGTTAACAGTATTAATAATGTAAAACAATTTTATTAATAACTGAGCTTTAAATAAAAATACAATCATGGAAAATGTGATGACAATAACTAAGGGAATAATTATATGAGTAGTAATATAGTTTCGGTTACAGACAGAAAAGCACACAATCTCCATTATAATAAGATTTAGATTTCGATACTATATTAAAGTTTAACTTTAGATAGATAGATAGATAGATGTGAACAGACTTAGATAGATAGATAGATAGATAGATAGATATAAACAAAGATAGATAGTCAGATAAAAAGATAGGAATAGACTGGGGTAGATAGATATAAATAAACAAATTGAGATAGTTAGATAGAAATTAATGGATTGAGATAGATAGATAGATAGATAGATAGATGTGAACAGACTGAGATAGATAGATAGATAGATAGATAGATAGATGTGAACAGATTGAGATAGATAGATGGATAGATATGAACAGACTGAGATAGATAGATAGATAGATGTGAACAGATTGAGATAGATAGATAGATATAAACAGATCGAGATAGATAGATAGATAGATAGATAGATAGATATAAACAGATTGCGATAGATAGTCAGATAAAAAGATAGGAATAGACTGGGGTAGATAGATATAAATGAACATATTGAGATAGATACATAGATAGATAGATAGATAGATAGAAATGAAGGGATTGAGATAGATAGATAGATAGATAGATTTGAGAAATAATGCAACTAGCATTTTCTCTGCTGTTTCTCAGTAATTTTGAGTAAAAAAAAAGAAAAAAAGAGAAAAAAAAAAAAGGAAAAAAAAATAAAAATAAAAATAGAAAGGAAATGACGTGGAAAATAAGCCAATGAATTTGCTGCCTGCTATTATCAGAGTTTGGAGAGATCTTCATCAATACTTGATATCGGAAATCGATATGTGATCACTGGTTTGCAAGAAGTGATCGAGAACCCCAAAAATTTTACCTGCTTATTAGTTGGGTTGAGAGAGACGAAATTATGGAGTATTTTAAGAGTAGAAGGCTGTCTCATTATAAATTTGCCTCAAATTTGCCATTTCTCTCTCTCTCTCTCTCTCTCTCTCTCTCTCTCTCTCTCTCTCTCTCTCTCTCTCTCTGTTGTTATTTACTAAGCTTTGCTGAGTTAGGTAAACAGACCTTGGTTTGTCTTTATGGAATTTAGACAAGATTCATTTTCGTTATCTAAAGCCATATAAGGAATGACATGGAGTGGCTTTTTAAAAAAATTAAAAATAACAGTAAAATAGATTGATGTTACCCGAGTCTTTAATTATGAAATTTATATATATATATATATATATATATATATATATGTGTGTGAGATATATATATACATATGGGAGAAATATGAGGAGGTTAATCCGACAGTATGTGGAGAAAGGTAGACAAACATGGGATGTTATGGAAACTGGATGATTATTGTCGACGCAGCAAAGTTTTGGTCTATTAGACCATCTTCAGGACATGGATATAGTTCTTGCTTCAATGATGGACATTCTCAAAATGCTGATTGATATATATATATAATATATATATATATATATATATATATATATATCTTTTTATAATGGAGATTGTGAGTTTTTCTATCTGTAACCGAAACTATATTACTACTAAAGTGACAATTACCTTAGTTATTTACGTTACATTCTCCATGATTATCATTTTATCTTAAACCTCACTTATTAATAAAATTGTTTTACATTATTAATACTGTTGACCATATCTACATACTGATAACATTCAATTGTATTTATATACAACAAAATAGCGGTTTACAATGTGAACGGGAAGGCTAATTTGCATATTGATATTAAAATTTGATTTTAATAAATATGTGTTTGGTATTATTGATTTCTAATTGTTTGGTTTTATCTTAATGAATATGAGCAAAAATCTCTTCAATAAATCTTAAAAGAAATCCATTAACAAAAAGAAATAACTGTAATTTTATTCTTTACTTCCTATTTTAACTAAATAGTTAAATTAGAAAAATTTAGCAATCAAAGACGGAAGTGATGGACGAGTAAGTTTCAGTTGTTCTATGTTCAAATCTTTTTATCTGCATTCTTATTTAGTTTCATTAGCCTTTCTAATTTGATATAATATTTTATTACATTAAAACTTAAATACTTGCACCCGGAGGGTGCATATATTTGCTAGTATATATAAGAGGAAAAAAAGAAAAAAAAGAAAACATACACACAAACACACATAACCAATCCTTATGCCATCCACCATACATACATATAACCCAAACACCTAACTATCAGAATCCGCTATGATACACTCCCTATCAGAGAGAAAAGGAAAATCCACCTCCAGCCTCTTCTGACACCATCAACCGACCACCCCCCTTATTCACGACCTTCTAATTCATTAGTAAGAAAATGTTCACCACTGAAGTAAGAACTCTATTCCTAAAGTCCCGAAGAAGGTCTAACAGACCGAAACGTTGCATCGTCGACATCATTGTAGGTAGTACAATAAACATCCATTTTCTACAACAGCCTGTGTTTGTCTACCTTTCTCCACACACATATATATATAATTATAATAGTAAGGAAGCGCGTGGTGTAATGGTTAAAGTCATGGGAAATGGACTCGTCGCTCCGAGTTCAAATCCTGGACATGGTAATTGCATTTCACTTAGCACTAATACCCCTGGGAAAGGTATGAATCCTACTCTCCCTCCAGCTATGGGCAAATAGTAGGGCAGACAGGACTCTTTTAACATTGGTAAGGCAACCGGTCTAGGAGAAGGAAAACTCTGAATTCAAACCTGTTAAACTGCGCTTAAGAAATTGACCTTGTGTCGCATCCTGCTCGTGCGGAGGGGTTGGTAAATATATATATATATCTTATTATAATGGAGATTGAGTATTTTTCTGTCTGTAACCGAAACTATATTACTACTCAATTCATAATTCCCTTAGTTATTTACATCACATTCTCCATGATTTTATTTTTAAACCTTAATTATTACTAACATTGTTTTACATTATTAATACTGTTGGCTTTATCAACATACTATGAACATGCAATTGTATTTATATATATAACAAAATAGCGGTTTAGAGTGTGAACGGGAAGGCTAATTTGCATATTGATATTGCAAATTTGATTTTGATAAATATATGCTTAGTATTATTGATTTCTAATTGTTCGGTTTTATCTTATTGAATATGAGCAAAAATCTCTTCAATAAATCTTAAAAGAAATCCCTTAACAAAAAGAAATAACTGTAATATTATTCTTTACTTCCTATTTTAACTAAACAGTTTAATTAGGAAAATTTACCAATGAAAGACGGGGGTAACGGAAAATGGTGGAAGAGTTAGTTTCAAAGTTGTTCTATTTTTCAATCATACCACCTCTGTTCCAAATCTTTTTATCTACATTCTTATTCAGTTTCATTAGCCTTTCTAATTTAATATCATATTTTATTATAAAATTTAACTAAAATACTTGCACCCGGAGGGTGCATATATTTGCTAGTATATATAATTATAATTGGCAGCTCATTCTCACCAGGCCGTACATATTTCGTCTATAGAATGCCGTCTGTATGAGTCTTGGTATCTTTTGCAGCGTCAGCTCAGATTGATATGGGATTTAGCCTTGCTTTACATGTAGATGTACGAGGAAATCTGAACTGTAACCGTTACTGTTACTGCAACCCACTTTCTCCCACGACTTCTCTCTTTTGCAATATGACCCCTATCAGTTATCTGGCTCGGACAATATGACGCCAGCCATCTCAGTCTTCAACCTGTAACTCCTCGCTCTCTAAGCGAAATGGTGCAGACCTTCATGTATCTCTTACCGGCATCGTTGAATCAGAGCGAGGAACAGCCGATTCATCCGGTGCCAGTGGGCCAGCTGTTCGCTAAAAATAGCGACCCCGCCTCCACATCTTTTACGGGTCGGAGATGACCTAGCCCTCACTTAGACGTCACTGTCTCAAATGCAGGAATTCTGACATGTTGCAGAAGGTCACTGCGGTTTATGGTGGTTGATTTCGAGAATGCACTTGCAGAATCGCGTGTGGAAAGGGTTGAAGTTGGAGCTTCGCAGAGGTCGACAAGGACTCGCTGTCATAAAGTAAGTAATCGAGAACACGGACTCGATAAACTCTGATCTTGGTGTCTTCAATTACTGCCAGTTTGCGCACACATTTTTTTCGTCTCGACTTGTCAAATTCGACGCCATGTCAATCCCTAGCACCTATATGATAGTCCCAAACGTATTGCCCTTATGGCAAGCCCCAACCCTTTTTATCATATATGTGCTAGCTTAGATTTGGTACAAGGCTGCAAAAATGGCACCCAGTGAGGATCGAACTCACTAATCAGGTATAGGTTTGCAAGACTTACTTGTTAACCATTACATCATTAACTTGCATTCCTTTTCATACTATTGCTTTTGGAAAAGGCACGAAGCCCCTTATTTCCCTGGTTATAGGTTTAAAATAGTGTTATAACGCGCTTAGCGAATAATAAGACGTGTAGTCCAGTTGACGTTAACTGTGAGAAGTGATCACTTCCGCCTTTTATTTGCAACAAAACAAGATGGCTGAAACAGTACTTCCGTTTCATACAAACAATGGTATAACCGGTGCTTCCGGTTCTTAGTATACCACAAATAGTACCACTGCTGTTTTTCTATAATGGTAGCTTTGGCATTAAATAACCCACAAATGTTGGTATGCCATTAAACAAAGGAACCAAACTTTATGAATAGTTATTTGCTTTGCTTAGATCAGTGCACAGGACTTAACTTGCTTATGGCACCCACTTGTTACTAAGTGATCACTCATCTATGTACTGACCAGGCTTATCATTGCTTAACTTATTTACTAAACTTTGTTTAATCCAACACACGAGTATTAGATTTACTGCATCTGCTTGTCAATAAGTGGTTACTCATCTAAGTGCTGACTAGGCTTATCATTGCTTAACTTATTTACTAAACTTTGTTAAATCCAACACATGGGTATTAGATTGCTTACTGCATCTGCTTGTCAATAAGTGGTCACCCATCTAAGTGCTGAACAGGCTTATCATTGCTTAACTTACTGGTTTTGCTTAGTCTGACACACAGGTCTTAGATTGCTTATTGCATATACATATATGATTTCCCAACCCTATTGCTTTTATGGCAAGCCCCAACCCTTTTTATCATATATGTGCCAGAAGGCGGCGGCTGAGGGTGTTCATGTCCTGGGAATGATGTTAAACTCTATCTGATGGTGAGGCTCCAGTTCTGGAGATTCGAGTAATGTGGAGTACCCCTTCATCACTATTGCTCCCAGGTCCACTCTGACCCGGAGTGGTAGTACTTGTTAGGGTCCCATCTATGGGTTAAATAGAAAAATGTGTTTATAAAAAGAATTGAGTATCCATTAAGAATGAATTTATTTCAATGTTTGTCGGCATTAAATGACCCCCCCCAAAAAAAAAAACAAAAAAACAAAACAAAAAAAACAACAAAAAAACAAACAAACAAACAAGTTCGACGTCTAGTGATTATCAATTTGGATTATTTGGATTATTCGGACTATTGTCTTCATTTTTATTGTTATCTACACTAATTCTCTGAATTTTTGAGATGAGAATTGATAATTTTATAATTTATATTATTTGGATTATTCGGACTCTCGCGCTCTCTCTCTCTCTCTCTCTCTCTCTCTCTCTCTCTCTATATATATATATATATATATATATATATATATATATATATAGAGAGAGAGAGAGAGAGAGAGAGAGAGAATATTGCTTTCCTTTTTATATACAACATACTACTAGAAGCCTACTTATAAAATTGTCTGAAAAATGTCATCTTAGCCTTTGAGTATACTCAAAACGACACACGGACACACACGCACATGCATGTCGGTACATCTAAAGGAAAAAAGGCTATTGATTGATTTTCTTAATGTAAGGTAGCACAGTCGGATAAAAATGCTTGTGCTAATTAGAATTAGTCATTCTTCGACAAAACATCGAACGGATTCTTCTATTAAGCCTGACTGAGATAGGTTTCGATGGCAACCAGCTAAAAAAGAAATCGATAAATCAATATGTCGTCTACATTATCTGGGTATCCATGGATCGATAGGACGACTTTAAAATGGTTATTGATTTTCATAATGTAGCAAAATCGATAAACACTCAATAGCTATCATCATCAGATCAGTAACATCCTCATCTTTTTGCTCATATACCACAACTTTTTTTTAGGTTGTTGATGTGTCAGGCTAAGTTATCACTCAGGCCAATAGGGGGTTATTTGGCGGCACTCATCTCCTCTCCATGTAATGTGTGACATGTTGTAGTGAGTTATATGGTCACAGTTGCAAGGGACGATAATTGACCTGAATTTCACAGCAAGTTTTTGTATTCAGAATTTTTCTTTTTCTTGGTCGTCTTTGTGGGAAATGGACACGGCCACGCGAGTTCAAATCCTGGACGAAGCTGGTTTCAAATCACATAGTGCTGATACCCTTGTCAAATGTATACATCCAGATATTCTCCCTCTAGTTAAGACTAAATAGTAGGGCAAACTCGGCTTTTTAAGCTTGGTATGACAACCAGCCAAGGAGAAGGAAAATTCTCTTAAACCCCGCTTAAAAGTATATCATGTATCACACACACTTGGTCGTTATGAAGTTACATGTATATATATATATATATATATATATATATATATATATATATATATAATCCAAAAGTCCAGAGAAGAAATCTTCCTTACGGCACAAGAGTTTTATTTAAAAAACCTGTCTCAGTTTGAGAGCTCAATGTGTGCTCTTAATGTTAGAGTCACAGAGCAAATATATAAGTAAAGAAATAACAAAAGACTTAGAGATTTAGCGTTATAGTCTATTTCAGGGAGCTTAGACAAAGTGTCTAACTCTTCCGACTCATCAGATGCGAATGATGAATTCTTTATTACTTTAAAGGCATTTGAAAACAGATTAAAAATTTCTTTTTTATCGTCCTGTGATATGAATTCAAAACGAAAACCTTGATATTGCAAAAAATTATGTTGTAGTTTCAAATATGAGCACTTCCGCCACAATTATCTCGGTCAACGATCCATGTATCTCTTAATGTAACAGATTTTGAAAAAAGAAGACATATTCTAAGTTCGACACCAGACGAATTCTCTTATTCAAACAGTATGAGTATTGACCGTTGACGGTATGCTTGCAACGGATTTTTAGAAAAGATCTTTTATTTGTGTAATTAATTTTTAAATATCTTTATTTTTCTATTTTTTACTTTTCTTATATATAAAGTAAAAGAATTAAGAATGATTGTAAGGTTTTTAGTTTTTGGATAATGTGAAATTTAAATTTAATGTGAAATTTTAATTTAATTTAATCTATTTTATTCATTTTATATTTTCCTTTCTAAGTCACTTATACACACATATATATACATACACACATATACACACACATACATATACATATACATATACATACATATACACGCATACACATACATACAAATATGAAGATCCAAGAAAACCTATACTTTAAATACACACTCTTTACTACATTTGGGGTGCTGGTACGTGTCGTCAGTGATATAATTTACTTGGGTCACAGGGAAGTTTTGTGTCTTTCAACATCATACTCCCCTTGCCAGGCTGACCCTAACAGAGATGATCAAACTCTGATACACCTACCATCTTTGAAACGCTAAAAGACATTTAGGTTTTATTGATTTTGGACAAGTGTAAAACCCTCTGACGAGCACCTGATTGGCTGCTGTAAACAAGCAGTCAAATGCGCGGCACGGTCTATTTAATTTATTATATATATATATATATAAGATAATCTAATGAGTCAGACGAACCTACTATTAGTTTCGCATAAAGCTCTTCAGGGCTAAAATCTGACTCTAGATTTTAGCCCTGAAGAGCTTTATGCGAAACTAATAGTAGGTTCGTCTGACTCATTAGATTATCTTTATTATTGGCTCTACTTACGTATCGAGCACTTTTTACTTATTAGCTTTCTCCTAGTGGTTATATGAATATTTATATATCTTATATACATATATATACATATACATTGTTTTTTCTTTTGGCCAAATACTGTACCAATAGATTATTTTTTGTTGGTACGAATATCTTGATCCTTTCTTTTTTTCAAAATTTTTTTTCTTCCTCGTTGATGTTTGGTAGTATATTTTTACAATCAAACTTTCTGCTGGTTTTTTTCTCTCCGCAAGGATCTACCAACACGCTTGGTATATTAAATTATATATATATATATATATATATATATATATATACGGAGCAGTCTCCCATGTCTATAACCTTGCTGATGAGACCTAATAGGTCGAAATGTACATTCAGGGACTGACATTTTCTCGATTTGTTTAGCCTTACATTTGAACATATATGCCCGCCTAAATTCATTAATTATTAACTAATTCATTTTCAAAATTAGGTATGACTTCAATTAAGCACATATCCTCCAAAAATTGTCGGCTTAAAGCCATATAAAAAAGCCTCATATATATATATATATATATATATATATATATATATATATATATATATATATATGTGTGTGTGTGTGTGTGTGTGTGTGTGTAATTTCTTAAGCTGACACACAGGTGTCACTTTACATGCTGACACTGAGAAAACCACACCGAGGCTGTCCTCAAAGCTGCGACTGATTCTATTGAACACCATCTGTCTTTTCTCAACTTGACATGTGCACATTTTTTTAGATAAGATCCTGAATTTTTCTCTTGACAGTTAACTAATGATTATATGGTTAATAGTGCAAGTTTATTGTATCGTCTCATAATAGAGTTTTATTCTTATACAAAAAAGTAATTATTTAAATAATTAGTTGAGCTTCATGTAATTAGTAAATGAAAACTATTTTTGTAATTTTTAAATTTTCCATGCATATAGATATTGAAAATAGACATGTGTATATCTGAGATAAATATGTAAAATCTGATAAATATAAACAATCAAATATGATAAATATAAAACAATCAAACAATGAAAGATTTATGTAAGTATAAAAAAGAAGCAAGATAAAAACTATAAAATATAGATTTTCCACTACAGTAGATCACTTCTTTTTTTTTTTTTTTTTTTTTTTTTTTTTTTAAATAATTGAATTTTTCTCTTGACAGTCCACGACACTATTGAGGCCTATTTTGTATTTTACTCAATTATCTTTTTCTTTTCCGTTTTTTTTAAATTTGTTTATTTTTTTTTCAAATTTATTTTTATTTTTAAAAACTTCTAGCTCAAATCCATTATATCGTTGAATAGAGCTCAACGACCCTTTTTTTTCATATAAAGTATATTTTTTCTCTTCCTCAACTCATCAAAACTATATTCCTCGATGATAACACAGCGGTTCGCCATTACCATCTCTCGAACTTGCAGAATCTTTTCATCAGTGGTGGAGGTTGACGGATGTCCTGTTCCCACCTTTGGGCATCACGCTTATCCAGCCACTTTTAAACTTCACTATCCACCCATACATACTTCTACTCAGTAGTGCACTGCTCCCGTATTGTGCTAAAAGCCTCCGATGAAAATTATTTGGTAGATGATAAAATTATATTTGTTTTAGATGATCGTGTTCCTTGTTCGATGGGAATATGAATTTAATTAGGGATGGGATAGAATACAAGGTAATAGTGAATTCTTGTTTTTATAAAAGTTGGTTGTGCATATACAAAAATACATTTTTTTCTAAATGCGGTTCATCTAATATCTGTACCTGTACAGGTTTGCACAGCTTATACTTGACAACTAGCCATTCTACAAAAATCAGAACAATATTTTAATGTGTGCGTGTCTATGTGGGCCTGTGATCCGTTTCGTTGACCTAGAGATTGTATGGATAATATCAAAAATTTAAGTGACGAATCACAAGTTAAAAGCAAGTACTTTATCATCTGCAAATCACTTGAGTGCTCAATTGTTGTTGCCTTGTACCAGGAAAACTTAAGCTTAGGAATTATTCAAATCGGCTTGGCATATATTTATGTATTATCTCTGCACAAGCTGGATGACACAAGGTCAATTTTTCAAGTGGAGTTTAACATTCCTTCTCCTAGACCGGTTGCCATAAGTAAAGTCGTCGTCGAGGTGGCCTAAAGTCAGTATCAGCCAGACATTGAGGGAGTCTATCCTCTTTTCAATTGCGCTAAACCAGGGAGTTTTTTTTTAGTGTCTGGGGTGTAGCGCTACACCTACCATCAGCTCCTCACTTTACCAGCTAGATCCCTGTGCTACGCTGAGTTATCGAGGGCCGGTATCGAATCAGGGAACTTGCGATTCCCAAGCGAACGCTCTACCGACTGAGTTAAACCGGCCCTGTAGACCGGTTGCCATACCAAGGTTAAAATCCCAGTCCATCCTCCTGTTTACCCATAGATGGAGGGAGAATAGTTGGATTCATACCTTTCCCAAGGGTATTTAGTAGGCATATCTGACACATTACATTTAACTTTATATATATATACTAGCAAATATATGCACCCTCCGGGTGCAAGTATTTAAGTTTTAATATAATAAAATATCATATTAAATTAGAAAGGCTAATGAAACTGAATAAGAATGCAGATTAGAAGATTTGGAACAGAGGGGGTATGATTGAAAAATAGAACAACTTTGAAACTAACTCTTCCATCATTTTCCATTACTCCCGTCTTTCATTGGTAAATTTTCCTAATTTAACTATTTAGTTAAAATAGGAAGTAAAGAATAATATTACAGTTATTTCTTCTTGTTAATGGATTTCTTTTAAGATTTATCCCCGAGATTTTTGCTCATATTCATTAATATAAAACCGAACAATTAGAAATCAATAATACAAAGCATATATTTATTAAAATCAAATTTTTAAGATCAATATGCAAATTAGCCTTCCAATTCACACTGTAAACCGCTATTTTGTTGTATATATAAATACAATTTCATGTTATTAGTATGTATATATGGTCAACAGTCTTAATGATGTAAAACAATTTTATTAATATTTGAGGTTTAAATAAAAAATAAAATCATGGAGAATGTGATGTAAATAACAAAGGGAATTGTGACTTGAATAGTAATATAGTTTCGGTTACAGACAGACAAACCTACAATCTCCATTATAATAAGATATATATTATATATATATATATATATATATATATATATATATAAGGGAGTTGTTATTTCATGCCTTTTTTAAAAAGTTGTTAGTGCACTAAAATGTTTTTGAAGTGATTTTTATTTAGGATCTGCTACGCCAGTCTGCACTACTGGTATATTAATGTTGTTTTAGGTCGTTAAAACTACTGGGAGAAAAAGTAGACCTGTTTGTAAAATTATTAAAAGAAAGAAAGAAAGAAAGAAAGAAAGAAACAAACAAACAAACAAAAGAGAAACAATAACAAGAAAAAAAGAAAAAGAAAAAGAAAAAGAAAAAGAAAAAGAAGAAAAAAAATGAAACAGCCGATCACCTTATTGCGTAATAAAATTATTTCTCTCTTCTCACTCGTTTATTGATTGAAGTTTTTACCTTTTCCATTTATAGCTGAGTTGCTGGTTGCTCTTAACAACGCAGCCATCTTTTATCGCAGCCAGAGGTACGTGACTTAGTGTGTACAGAAAATGGCGCTTCTCTCGTCTCGCTCCTACTCTCACAGAATTTCCTATTTTCTCCTTCTTTTTTTTACTCCTTCTAAATCTTCCGTTTACTGTATGTAACAGCTTCGATGGATGACATCTACGTTCAGATAAGAACCGACTGTGCCAAATAGATAGATAGATAGATAGATAAATAAACAAATAGATAAATAATCCTAGTTACTATCGTAGCCATATGCCAGGTGAGAAGGCACGGTGTTAGTCTAAAAGTTCGTTCTGGTTTTAGGGTAATGCGGAATTAGGTGCGTGGGCGAATATTAAGCACGTTCACCGTTTTCACCAGATTTTGCTTATTCGAAATACAATTTATTCATGTGCTTATAAAACTTACTCAGGTAGACATCTGGTGTACTAGTTAGTAGGAATCGTGGTAATAAAGGACTATTTGCTCGTAAATTCCTACCATAAAATAAACTGAACCCCCATTTTATGTCCGTGTTCTTGCAATAAATGTTTTATTTTTCTTACACCTGTTATTTTACAATACTAAATATATTTTCTTTATTTATTTTAATATTCATTTCAATGTGCATATTACTTCCCCTGGAAAACTGCAAGAAGCAAATAAAACTGAAAGATAAAAACGTTGGTTGGTTGGTTGGATTTTACGGCATGTCAACCCTTGCTGGATTATTTTATGCCGAAGACATTTTGTTTTATTCATTCTTGATGGGTTTACAAATATTTACCACTCCGGGTCAGGGTGTACCTGGGAGTAATGGAGATAGAGGGCTACGCTACACTCTCCAGAGCTCCAAAAGCCGACTGGGCGATAGTAAGTGAATAGATTAATAATGTTATAATTCAATTTATTGAAAAAATGTCAACACGTTGAATATGTGTTACTGTTTAGTCAAGAATGAATGTAATGGTAAAAAGTCGTCGGGGTGGCCTAACGTTGGTAACAGCCAGACAGCGAGGGAGTCTATCCCCTTTTCACTAGAGCTAGAACAAGGACATTGTTTTTAGCGTCTGGGACGGAGCGCCACACCTACCATCAACTCCTCACTTTACCGCACAGATCCCTGTGCTACTCATACGCTGAGTTGGCGAGGGCCGGTATCGAGCCAGGAACCTTGAGGTTCTCAGCCGAACACTCTACCGACTGAGCTAAACCGGCCCTTAATGTAAAGGTAATATAGCTATATTGTTGTAGGTTCTTACCCAACCCATTCGCCACGAGTAGGATATGGCACAAGGTCACAGGTATGGGGTTATCCAGCAAGGACCTAGTGGGATTAGCTTGGTAACCAGTACACCCCGATGAGACACCCAAACAATAGTGGTATTGTATTATTTAGATCTTTCGGACTGTTGTCCTCATCTTTATATATACAAAACGTTTCTGCCGAGGTGCCCTCCAGCCTTATTCAGGTATTACTTGTCGAACTCGGGAACCGTCATGTCGTTATTGGGAGTTTTCATGGAACTTTGAACCGAACCATTCATTTAATCCATTGGGGTAGATTGTTCTTGTTCTGTTAACCATGACCGAGTTCAAGTGTTAAGCTATGTTACCTCTTTGTCCACTTTAATCCGCTCACAGCTATGCATAAACTTTTTGTATCTTCTGACATGTCTGTATTCTCTTCTATTAAGTTTGTTCAGGCAATAGAATAATTCGCTACAAAACAATTTTTCAATTATGTCTTTTGCTCTGTCATTACTTTTTTTTTTTTAAATTACAAATATATTCTTTTCTTGCATTCTCACATTCTGAATTGCTATTTAATTAGATGATGTTGGCCGTGGGTGGCGACCGTGATGAGCAGTCCATGACTTGCAAAACTCCACTTTGGCCCTTTCTTGGGCTAGACGGACGGTCGGAGAGGCCCCCTCCGATCAATCGGCTGGTCACGTCAAACCCTAGCACCTATATGATTTTCCCAACCCTATTGCCCTTATGGCAAGCCCCAATCCCTTTTTATCATATGGGTGCTAGAAGGCGGTGGCTGCGGGTCTACATATCCTGGGAATGACGTTAAACTCTATCTGATGGTGAGGTTCCAGTTTTGGAAGTTTGGGAAATGTGGAGCACCCCTTCATCACCATTGCTCCCTGGTTCACTCTGACCCGGAGTGGTAGTACCTGTTAGGATCCCATCTATACGTTAAATAGAAAAATGTATTTATAAAAAAATTGTGTATCGATTAAGAATTAATTTATTTCAAAACTTTATCGGCATTAAATAACCCATTGAGGTTGATATGCCGTAAAACAGAACAAAACAAACAAACAAACATGCATCCACTAAAAGAAGAACCGTGTAAAAATAATTCTTATATGCAGTCCGGGTGTCATTGTATATAAAAATAAACTTATACTATACACAGATCTGTACGAGTGTCGCTATGTTACAAGATGGCCAAAGATATCACAAAATGGTCGAAGACTGAAAATCTTATTGGAATATCTACTACTCTCCAATATGTTAAGAAAGGAACAAGTCACTGTGTCCCGATTACGCATTGGTCACACAAGACTAACGCACTCCTATATACTAAAACAAGAACAACAACTACAGTGTGAAACATGTCAAACACCTTTGACTGTTAAACACTTATTCATAGAATGCAGGTTTTTTTCTCACATCAGAAACCGTTATTTTAATGCAAAAAATATGAAAGATTTATTTGAAAATGTCAACATAGAAGACATTCTGTCCTTTTTGAAGGAAATAAAATTATTCCATAGAATATAGACAAGAACCTAATCAATACCATACAACATGATCCCCAATGATGCTAACACATTGTTAAAACCAATTACTACAAAAGTATAAATATAAATACACAACATATATTACTTCCTAACCATTAGGCATGGCATAACCCCAGACGGGTTGATATGCCGTTAAAATCAATCAATCAACCAATTGAAATATTATAATTTAGAGAGTCAAATAATTTGCGACTGAATGGAGATAACTAAGAAATGTTTATTAGAATCCTTCAATCCTTCCTAAATAGAAGCATCAATATCATCATGGACAGAGACTAACTCTGAAATACTTTTAATAATCCTTGACTCCTTCTTAAATAGAAGCATCAATATCATCATGGACAGAGACTAACTCTGAAATACTTTTAATAATCCTTGACTCCTTCTTAAATAGAAGCATCAATATCATCATGGACAGCGACTAACCCTGAAATGCTTTTAAGAATCCTTGACTCCTTCTTAAATAGAAGCATCAATATCATCATGGACAGCGACTAACTCTGAAATGCTTTAAAGAATCTTTGACTCCTTCTTAAATAGAAGCATCAATATAATCGGGAATAGCTGTTAACAATGAAATACTAATTAGAATCATTTATTTTCCCAAATCGAAACATCAATATCACCAAGGACAGCAGTTAATTATGAAATACTAATTAGAATCCACCACTCCTTCCTAAATAGAAGCATCAATATCATCAGGGATAGCTGGTAACTATAAAGTATATATATAAATACACAACATATATTACTTCCTAACCGCTAGGCATGACATAACCCCAGACGGGTTGATATACCATAGAATATAGACATGAACCTAATCAATACCATACAACATGATCCCCAATGATGCTAACACATTGTTAAAACCAATTACTACAAAAGTATAAATATAAATAAACAACATATATTACTTCCTAACCGCTAGGCATGACATAACCCCGGATGGGTTGATATACCATAGAATATAGACATGAACCTAATCAATACCATACAACATGATCCTTAATGGTGCTAACACATTGTTAAAACCAATTACTACAAAAGTATAAATATAAATAAACAACATATATTACTTCCTAACCATTAGGCATGACATAACCCCAGACAGGTTGATATGCTGTTAAAATCAATCAACTAACCAACCCTATCCAATATGCATGTACTAAAAGAAGAACTGTGTGAAAAATCATTGTTATGCAGCACAGGTTTCGTTGTATGTAAAAATAGACTCATAGTATGGATTATTTCTTTCTGTTGCATGAATCATTTTTGTGTGTATATTTCTTTCTGTTAGTCGGGCACCAGCAGCAGCAGCAGCAACCACAACAACTGCAAACTCTTCCTGGTTGTTGTGTTCTGCTTTTTTTTTCTCGTTTATTTTTAAAAATTCTATTTCTCTATTTGTTTTTCCTTTACTTTTCAAATGAATAAGTAGTGGTTAGTTGGTTTAATGGCATATCAACCTTTGTGGCTTATTCATTACCAGATCTGGTTATATATATATATATATATATATATATATATATATATATAAGATTTATCCAAAACTTGGTAGTAAGGGATGATTCTATATGTGATTTCTAAGATCCACTGTACTAATATTGATGATCCAGTATGTATAAATACAGCGAATCTTTAAATCACTGAAGAGAGCTCAATGTAAAATAACCTTTTAGATTATATACAGAGCAATATTTATCAATAGAGGAAGGAAGAACTCAACACCGTAATCCCATAATAAATTTATTTCGACGAAAATTGGGGCCCATATAAATCTAAGTTGATTTAAACCGGCTCCCCAAATTTTCGTCTCATCAGATGGGTCTCAATTCACTTATGGACAAGCACATCACAAAAAACCCCAAAGAGCTGAATATATATAAATTCAAACAAAAGCAAAAAATAATTAAAAAAAAATATATATATTTTTAACAGTATAGAATTGTAACCATAGAAACAGGAAGTGAATGAAAAAAAGGGATACATTTCAAGGTTGGCTTCTAGGTTGTCCAGACAGACAAAAAAGTGACAAGACAGAAAAAACACAGTAGTATATTAAAATATAAATAGACAAGTAAATATATATATATATATATATATGTATATATATTATCCAAAAGTCCAGAGAAGAAATCTTCCTTACGACATAGGAGTTTTTTTTAAACAACCTGTCGCAGTTTGAGAGCTCAATGTGTGCTCTTATTGTTAGAGTCACAGAGCAAATTTATATCTGGTGAGCTGGGAGAATTAGACACTTTGTCTAAGCTCCCCGAAATAGTCTATAAGACAAAATCTCTAAGTCTCTCTCTCTCTCTCTCTCTCTCTCTCTATATATATATATATATATATATATATATATATATATATATATGAGGAAGAATGAATAAAGAAAAGAAAGTACAGAATGGATGATAAAAGATGAATTTAATCAGTATCACTTACACATGTGTTTCGGTCAGTTTATCTATGTGTACACGATTCAAACTATTATTATTATTATTAAATAAACAAATGAAAAGAAAAAAATTATAATAGAAAAATGTAAAACTATTCCGTACACAGAGAAAATTCGACCTTCATCAGAGCAAAAAATATTTCCAATACATTTCTAGAGTAAAACCGATTCTCAATGCATTTCTATAGCAAAATCATTTCCATCTCATTCCTATAGTAAAACCTTTTCTCAATGCATTTCTATAGTAAAACATTTCGAAAGAATTTTTTTAGCAAAAACATCTCCAGTGCATTTCTATAGTAAAACGCTTTCCAGCGCATTTCTATAGCAAAATCATTTCCATCTCATTCCTATAGTAAAACCTTTTCTCAGTGCATTTCTATAGTAAACCATTTCGAAAGAATTTTTTTTTTTAGCAAAAACATCTCCAGTGCATTTCTATAGTAAAACCCTTTCCAGCGCATTTTTATAGCACAATCATTTCTTGTACATTCCTATAGTAAACCCCTTTATTGGAAAGGGGCATTCTTATAGTAAATCCCTATCTCAGTGCATTTCTATTGTAAAGCACTTCCCAGTGTAGTTTTGTACAGCAAAATTATGTCCAGTAATGTAACCCGTTTCAACGCATTCTTACAGTAAACCCGTTTCTCAATACATTTCTATTGTAAAACCCTTTCCAATGCTTTTTTATAGTAAAATAATTTCCAGTGTATTTCTACATTAAACCCCTCTCCATGGTATTCTTTTTAGTAAAACCCTTTCTCAATGCACTTTCATAGGTCAGCCCATAGCCTGAACTAAAAATAAAGATTGGACACGATTAGCGACATTTCCCTTGTCGAATGTCTGAGATGTCAAATCTCTCATATTCCGACCATTTGACTAAACTTGAGTTCCAATCTCTTTCAAGAAAGACCCCCAGGGATGGAGTCTTTGTTTTCTTCACTTTTCTTCAGAAATTCTTTACTCTAGCTTATAAAAACCAATCTACACACCAACGCCCTATTTGACACCCTTTCTTCCGAGACGCAATAAAAATATTCGCCAACATTTGTTTTCAATTAGAAGAATTCCCATCTGGAAAAGATCTCACTCCTGAATTTTCCAATCTTGTTCGGTTTCTGGCTCAAAGAAAAGAGGCATATCACTAAATTAGTTTGCTATATTCATAAATAAAGAGTGTTCAATATCACTGATAGAGCATAGGGTTTGTTTTGTTTGTTTTGTTTTACGGCATATCAACCTCAGTGGGTCATTTAATGCCAATAAAGTTTTGAAATAAATCAATTCTTAATGGATAATACAATTTTTTATAAATACATTTTTCTATTTAACCCATAGATGGGACCCTAACAGGTACTACCACTCCGGGTCAGAGTGGACCAGGGAGAAATGGTGATGAAGGGGTGCTCCACATTCCCCAAACCTCCAAAACTGGAACCTCACCATCAGATAGAGTTTAACGTCATTCCCAGGACATGTAGACCCGCAGCCATCGCCTTCTAGCACCCATATGATAAAAAGGGGTTGGGGCTTGCCATAAGGACAATAGGGTTGGGAAAATCATATAGGTGCTAGGGCTTGACGTGACTAGTCGATTGATCGGAGGGGGCCTCTCCGACCGCCCGTCTAGCCCAAGATAGGGCCAAAGTGGAGTATTGCATGTCATGAACTGCTTATCCACCTGGGCTCTGATAGAGCATATGAAGATCTAAGTTAGAACAGAGTAGACACAGTCAATGGTGCTTGGTGACTGTCAATTTCTCACCTATGAAATTATCAGACCATGCCACTTGTAGGAAACTAGTAGAGAACTCTCCCTCTCTCTCTCTCTCTCTCTCTCTCTCTCTCTCTATATATATATATATATATATATATATATAAAGTTGACGGGTCGGCCTAAAGTCGGTATCAGCCAAACAGCGAGGGAGTCTATCCCCTTTTCAATAGAGCTAGACCAAGGAGATTGTTTTTTAGCATCTGAGGTGGAGCGCCACACCTACCATCAGCTCCTTACTTTACCGCACAGATCCCTGTGCTACTCATACGCTGAGTTGGCGAGGACCGGTTTCGAACCAGGAACCTTGTGGTTTCTAGCCGAACGCTCTACCGACTGAGCTAACCCGGCCCCTTAGGGATGGTGCAGGGTAGCTTTAAACAACGCTACTATAACCATTTAACATCCTTCAAACACGAAAATAAGAGGAACGTGACAGCGCTATCCAACAAAGTATGGCAGTATAAAAAACAAGAAAAACATTTTAAATTAGAATGGAAAATACTAGACCAATCGGAGCCATACATAAATGGTTAAAAAAAAATGCTCATTATGTACAACAGAAAAATTCCGTATTCTTCAAGGAATAAACTCCGAAGAAAATTTCCTAAACAACAAAACATAAATTTTTCGAGCATGCCCACACAGGAAAAAATTCTTAATATGGAATTGGACTAACCAAAACATCAGACCGCCATAATTAAGAATTCATATATAAATAAACACACATAAACTAAAATAAATATAAAAACGTAAAAAAAATTTAAAATCACAATAAGAACAATGACGACAAATAGTGATGCCGTTGAATGACGAAAGCGAAATGCAGGAGCTATTAACGGATCGCGTGGACACGTGCCGGGAGTTTAAAACTGTCCATTTTTTTCAAAAGTCAAACGCCTCTGAAGACGAATAACACCGAAAAAGTGTTATTCAGAAACCAATGGTAGGACCGACTTTATAATTATATATATATATATATATATATATATATATAATATATATATATATATATAATCATGTATGTTATGTTCTTGTGAAAGTTGTTTGTTTGGTCTTTTGAGGCATTGGAAAAAAGAACAAAAACAAGAAAAACAGAACAAAAATCAGAATTTTAATAATCAATTGTTTTTCTGTTCCTGGTTTGACGGCCCTAATTACTCAATTGGTCTTGTCCTACCTTTGACGACATCACAGAATAAAATCTATATGTTAATACTCTTAGTATTATTTGTATTATTCGGTCTATTGTCCCCATCTTGGGCACCTCGCGTGGAGTAATGGTTAGCAAGCTAGATTATCAGACCATTGTTAGTGAGTTCGATTCTCACTGGGTGCCCCTTACTTCTGGCCTTGTGTCGCATCTAAGCTACGCTTAATAAATAACTATTGTCGTCATCTTCATTGTCATCTGTACAACATTTCGGTCGATATACCCTCCGGCCTTCTTCAGGTATTTCTTGTCGGACTCGGAAACCTTCTCGGACTTGGCAACCTTCTTTTAGAACTCGGGAACTTTCTTGCCGTAATCGGGGGCCATCACGGAACTTAGAACCTAACCGGAGGGCACATCGGCAGAAACGTTGTACAGATGACAATAAAGATGGGGACTAGTAGCTCTTTCGCATTGTAGCTCTTTAGGGCAAAGATTTGATCTTTGACCTGAAGAGCTACTATGCAAAACTGTTAGTAGGTATATCTGACTCATTAGGTTTAACTTTATATATATATATATATATATATATATATATATATATATATATATATATAGCTTGAGAATAAGCTAGATGGGACCTGCACAAGTGCTTCGTGCGGTCTTTAATAAGTCATGGAAACAGCACCCCGCAAGGAGCAGCTATATGGCCCCCTATCCCCTATCTCACAAACCATCCGAGTGAGACGGACAAGGCATGCAGGGCACTGCTGGAGAAGCAAGGACGAGCTCATAAGCGACGTTCTCCTGTGGAAGCCAACACATGGACATGCTAGTGTGGGCCGGCCACCAAGGACCTACATTGACCAACTATGCAAGGATACTGGATGATGCACAGGGACCTCTCTGGCACAATGAATGATAGGGAGGGTTGGCGAGAGATTGTCATGGATATCCGTGCTAATTGCGCGACATGATGATGATGATGATAATGATGATGATATATATATATATATATATATATATATGTGTGTGTGTGTGTGTGTGTGTGTGTGTGTGTGTGTAATCGTTTTTATTGGCATGGAGCTGTCTTTTATCCACTGAAGTAATTAAACCTAATGAGTCAGATATACCTACTAACAGTTTCGCTTAGTAGCTCATCAGGGCAAAGATCAGATCTTTGCCCTGAAGAGCTACTATACGAAACTGTTAGTAGGTATATATGACTTATTAGGTTTAACTATATATATATATATATATATATATATATATATATATATTATATATATATATATATAATAGTTTTTATTGGCAGGGAGCTGTCTTTTATCCACCGAAGTAATTAAACGTAAATTTCATTCCACGGCTTAAAGCAACCTTTTTACTCGTCACAAGAAAAACAAGCTGCTTTCTTTTTCTATTCGGCAAGTCGACATCACAAAAGCCAGTCTCCCTATCCGCCGGAAAATATTGACACTGGGATTAGCTTTCGTCTGACACCGGTTAATGAAAACAGACATTCAGCAAATTGCAAAAACATCGCGCCTGTTATCTTAAAGACCCGATTGGACAGACAATCATTGTTTCCTGTCACTTTGCCTTAACTGTTTGTCTTCTTGTTGACAGAGATACCCAACCAGAAACGGCAATTTGTAGCGTTCATTAGCTCAACCCCACTCCCAGCTCCCGGTGGGGTGGGGGGTGGGTGGTGAGGGTTGAGGCTTGGGTGGAAATTGGTCACATGATGTCTCGCGAGAAATTGTGTGTTCTGAACTAAAACTGACTAGATATAGACTTATAATCTGTTTATAAATAAAACACGACGTGGCTTATATATATATGTAATCATCATCATCATCATCATCATCATGGGAGTGTAGTTAGATTCATACCTTTCCCAAGGGTATTAGTGCTATGTGAAATGCAAACTGCTTCGTCCAGGATTTGAACTCGGGGAAAATACGACCGAGAATGCTGGAGACAACTCTACAGAATTCTCTTCGGTTTTTCCATATTTCTCTTCATTACGAGGCTTTCATTAAATCGACAACTTGCATAAAGATACAACACTACTACTACTACTACTACTACTACTACTACTAATGATAATAATAATAATAATAATGATAATAATAATGTGAAGGTCGTACCAATTGTAATTGGTGCCCTTGGAACGTTCCCCAAAGCTCTGGAAAAGAATTTGGCAGAATTGGAAATCAGAGGAAGAATCGAGACCATCCAAACTACAGCACTATTGTGATCGGCTAGAATACTCAGAAGAGTACTGGAGACCTTAGGAGACTTGCTGTCACACAGCCTCTAGTGAACCACCAGCTACTGCAGGTGGGAAAACATAATAATGATAATAATAATAATAATAATAATAATAATAATAATTCTCGACCACTCTGTGATCGAGAATGTTTTTCTAACATTGGACTTTACAGTCACAGGGGGCGCTGTAACTTCAGGGGCACAGAAACTACATTATAGTCTTCCGAGACTGAAATGCCAATAATAATAATAATAATAATAATAATAATAATAATAATAATAATAATGATTTGAGATAAAAACGGATCACCTTATCCCAGCAAGAAGACCAGACCTAGTGTTGATTAACAAAAAAGAAAGAACTTGTCAACTGGTGGATTTTGCAGTGCCAGCAGATCACAGGGTGAAGTTAAAGGAAAATGAAAAAATGGACAAATATCTAGACCTTGCCAGAGAACTGAAAAAGTTATGGAATATGAAAGTGAAATTGTAGTTGGTGCACTTGGAACAGTCCCAAAAGGATTAGAAAAGGGTTTGGAAAGTTTGGTAATCAGAGGAAGGATTGATACCATTCAGAACACTGCACTGCTGCAATCTGCCAGAATACTCAGATGAGACCTGGAGACCTGAGGAGACTTGCTGTCACTCAGACTCCAGTGAAAGACCATCAGCAAATGCTGATGTGAAAACTCAAAAAGAATAATAATAATAATAATAATAATAATAATAATAATAATAATTCTCGACAAGTCTGTGATCAAGAATGTTGTTCTAACATTGGACTTTACAGTCACAGGAGGCGCTGTAACTTCAGGGGCACAAAAACTATATTATAGTCTTCCGAGACTGAAATGCCAATAATAATAATAATAATAATAATAATAATAATAATAAATATACATACATATATACCTGCATATATACATACATACATTTACGAAGAGTGTTCGCATTGATACTGAAGCTGAATTTGGCAAGATAAAAAAATATGACTTTGAATAAAAGATGACTTTTCAAGGACAGACTCCATTGCAGTCAAAGAAAAACATCACGGAATTTTCTCGCGAACGAGAATCGACGAGATTGTGAAATTTGGGCGAGCGGAGAATTATTGCCTCATTCAAAATGAGATTAAATCTCAAACTCATAAATATTTAACAAATTGAAATAGGTAGCAAGGTTGATCTATCATAGATAAACTGAGATAGGTAGATATACAAATATGAATAAACCGAGACAGGTAGATAAATAGATAAACCGATACGAAGTTAGATAGATGGATAGATACACACACACACACACACACACACACACACACACATATATATAATATATATATATATATATATATATATATATATATATATATATACTTTGGTGCGGTACCAAGTTCCTTGGTACAACGTAATTCTAGGCGAGTCCTAATTCTCTACCAGTAGTTTGTTGTAGAGTTCAGGTTCCGTGTGAGAGCTCAATGTTTAATTATTGTCAACAGACTACCAACAGACTAGGCAGACACATAAAAACACCGCCAACCATGCAAAGGATTAAGGGAAAAAAATTTCCACCAATAAAAAAGACACTTGAAAAGAAAAAATGCAATATGATCACCCCTGAATGAGAGAGGGGAAATGTATGAATATAAAGATGAGTTTGGCCATGTGCCTGTGTAAATAAAAGATATCAGTGGTCTGAAGAAGCGCGTGGGCATACTTACGAGTGGAAATGGTCCATAACCACAATACCCATGGTATTTAAGGCCTTTTTATCCACAAATATATATATATATATAAATATATATATGTGTGTGTGTGTGTGTGTGTGTGTGTGTAAGTTGGAGGTGCGGTGTGTAATGGATAGAGACGTAGGAACTGGACTCGTCGACCCAAGTTCAAATCCTGGACGAAGCTGTTTGCATTTCACATAGAACTAATACCCTTGGGAAAAGTATGAATCCATCTACTCTCCTTGATGATGATGATGATGATGATATATAAGCCACGTTTGTTTTATTTATAAGCAGTTTATAAGTCTATATCTAGTCAGTTTACTCCAGAACACACAATTTCTCGCGAGACATCATGTGACCAGTTTCCACCCAATCCTCACCCAGCAGATGGGGGGAGGAGGGCTAATAAAAAATTGCCGTTTCTGGGTACCTTTGTCAACAAGAAGACAAACAGTTATGCCAAAGTGACAGTATATATATATATATATATATATATATATATATATATATATATATATATTACGGACTCTCCCGTCGATTTCGACAATCTTCTCATTTAACATTGTGTGTTAATCGCAGGTGACATTTCAACCCTGCCAATGATTTGAAAGAAGTCCACAGATGGAGCAAGAGTGTGGATTATTAGAATGTTTTGCTGGGACACTAGCCAATGCTCTAGTCCTTTCCCTAGCTTGACGCAGCTTGGTGACCTCCGATGCTGCAAAATTCTTGATACCATTGTAACACAAAATCCTCCACGTTTTACGATTGAGTGCTGTGCTCTCAAAAGTAGCGTGATCTATATTTGCAGCTGAGAGGTTACTTTTCCACTTGTCCTTAAACCTGAGCAATGGTCGACCCACGTTTCTTTGACCACTGTCAAGCTGACTATACATGAGAATCTTTGGTATTCTGTCATCATGCATTCGCAAAACATGACCAGCCCAGCGCAATTGTGATTTATGAGGAAGCTCTCCATTCCGTCAATGTTACATATCGTGAAAAGGTCAGCATTAGACATTCTGTCTTCGAGGGTGAGTCCACAGATTGCTCGTAGGCAACCTTTGTGGAAAACGTCTAACTGCCGAATCTGTTTCCGATACAGTGTCCATGACTCCAAGCCGTACAAAAGAGTGGTAAGAACAACAGCTCTGTATAACTGTATCTATAATGCAAGCCTATATATATATATATATATATATATATATGAACACATCGATATAAATAAATAGATAGATTGATAAATACGAAAATATCCAGATAGATAGATAGATTGACAGATCATTACTAATTAGATCATTCATAGATTGATTGATAGGTATATATATATATATATATATATATATATATATACAACCCCTCCACACGAGCAGGATGTGACACAAGGTGAATTTATTAAGTGGAATTCAACTGGTTTGAATTCAGAGATTTCCTTCTTCTAGACCAGTTGCCTAACCAAGGTTAAAGAGCCCAGTCTGCCCTATTATTTATCTATAGCTGGAGGGAGAGTAGGATTCATGCCTTTCCCAAGGGTATTAGCGCAAAGTGAAATGCAATTACCACATCCAGGATTTGAACTCGGGGCGACGAGTCCATTTCCAATGACTTTAACCATTATACCACGCGCTTCCTATAGATAGATAGGTATATATGAACAGTCCGATATATATATATATATATATATATATATATATATATATATTGATATAACACACACACACACACACACACTCACACACACACACACACACACACATATATATATATATATATATATATAATATATATATATATAGATAGATAGATAGATAGGTGCAATACGTTAAATAAAATTTTGATATAAACGCAAATTTTTATTTTTGGTCATATATATATATATATATATATATATATATATATATATATATAGAGAGAGAGAGAGAGAGAGAGAGAGAGAGAGAGAGAGAGAGAGAGAGAGAGAGAGAGAGAGAGAGAGAGAGAGTTGAAACAGCTGTAAGGTGTTCCATGTCGCGCGCGTTATTTGTCGAGTTTACTTGTCATGATTATTTTCAATAATGATCGAATTTTATACGACATACGCATTGTAAATAAACAATAATATATATATATGAAAGTACGCAAACAGTTTGTTTGATATGGCTATGCCGACAATTTTTGGGAGAATATGTGCTCAATTGAAGTCATACCTATTTTTTAGTTGATAATTAATGAATTAGGCGAATATATCTGTTTAAATGTGAAACGTAAACAAATCGAGAAAAAGTCATTCTCTATATGTACATTTCGGCCTATTATGCCTCATCAGCAGAGACCGAAATGTACATACAGAGAATGACTTTTTCTCGATTTGTTTACGTTTCACATTTAAACAGACATATTCGCCTAATTCCTTAATTATCAACTAGTTAATTTTCAAATTAGGTATGACTTCAATTAAGCGCATATTCTCCCCTCCCACACATATATATATATGTGTGTGAAGAAAGGAAGTGAATCCGACGGTATGTAGTATATTAAGAAAAAAACACAGGTTTAAATGGGTTAAGTGGTGAGTTTATTTATACACACACATACACACACAACCACACACCTAAAAAATGCACAATGTTTCCTTTCGATACACACACCTACACCGTCCCATACTCACGCCATAAAAGAGAATATTTGACATCATATTTCAAACCGTCCCCTTTTTTTCAAACCTCAAAATTTTTTAAACAGTTGAATAACAATGACTACCAGTCGCTTTTCTCGTTATTCTGTGATAAATAATTTCTTATCACCTTCCATATACCAACAAATGCCCTGAAGATGATCTAATTAATAGATCGAAACACTGCAACGTCGGCCAATAAACTCACCATTTAACCCATTTAAACCTGTGTTTTTTAATTTTTCTTAATATACTACACACACACACACACACACACACACACACACACACACATATATATATATATAATATATATATATATACTAGCAAATATATGCACCCTCCGGTTGCAAGTATTTAAGTTTTAATGTAATAAAATATTGAATTAAATTAGAAAGGCTAATGAAACTAAATAAGAATACAGATAAAAAGATTTGAAACAGAGGGAGTATAATAAAGGATTTGAAACAGAGGGAGTATAATGAAAAATGGAACTACTGAAACTTACTCTTCCATCACTCTCGTCTTTCATTGTTATTTTTTCTAATTTAACTATTTAGTTAAAGAGGAAGTAAAGAATAAAATGACAGTTATGTTTTCTTGTTAATGGATTTCATTTAAGATTCATTGAAGAGATTTTTGCTTATATTCATTAAAATAAAACCAAACAGTTAGAAATCAATAATACTAAGCACATATTTAACAAAATCACATTTTTAATATCAATATGCAAATTAGCCTTCCCATTCACACTGTAAACCGCTATTTTTTGTATATATAAATACAATTGCATGTTATTAGTATGTAGATATAGTCAACAGTGTAAGTAATGTAAAACGATTTTATTAATAATTAAGGTTTAAATATAAATAAAATCATGGAGAATGTGATGTAAATAATAAAGGGAATTGTGACTTGTATAGTAATATAGTTTCGGTTACAGACAGACAAACCCACAATCTCCATTATAATAAGATATATCTATATATATATATATATTCTCAACATTATCTTCTTTCTTGATAATCAAATTAAAATCTGTAGTGAATATTTATCACATAAATTAATCATTGTGTTGGAAAAATGAGTTAAAATGTACGTGTCAGACTACAGACTTTTTTTTAACCGCCCTTGAATATAATGGTGTTTATGTTGCATATATGTACATACGCCCATATTCAATGTAGACATCTGTGTGCATTTTCCAAAAGTAGAGAGACTCACGTTTTATGTATTCAGACAGAAATCTACAATAAACTGAATGAATTGGCTGTTAATTTTCTTTAAATTACTCCCCATGGTCTTCAGTATTTCCCAGCATCATATATATATATACATATATTGGTTTGGAGGTTGATTTTGAAGGCTATCACAATGCAGGTGTAAAGAAAAAATAATAAGGTAACAATGTTGTTGTGTGTTAACCTGTATTTTATTCTTGAATTTTCGAGATAAAATCTCTTTTTCAAAAGATCACTGGAACTGAAGTCGTCTTGTTATGGCATTTTTAGTTAAATATTATATTTAACAGTTAAATATTATATTTATATTTAATAGTTAAATATTATATTCAACTAGAAATCCATAACAAGACGACTTCAGTTCCAGTGATAAGACAGCGATATAACAAATATAAAATACTCAATACGTTATTTGAACTTTTGAAACTTGAATCAACTAACCATTGTGACCATTTTCACTGGTAAGTCACTTTTTCCACAAATACCATATTATATATATATATATATATATATATATATATATATAATATATATATATATTTGAAGCATCTTCACCTGATGATTGCCTCGCATGAAACCAATATGGTCGTAAATGTTCCTTTGTCACCTAATAAATAGATATGTAAAACCTTATATATTTATTTTATTATATATATATATATATATATATATATAATATATATATATATATATATATATCTGTTTGTGTGTGT
>CM042170.1:8606216-8608716 GCA_023376005.1 Doryteuthis pealeii
TTATTATTACAATGAATAGTGTAATAACATTGCTAAAATTGTTTTCAATAAAACAAAGTAAAAAATAAAAATAAATACCAAAGAAGAAGAAGAAGAAGAAGAAGAAGAAGAAGAAGAAGAAGAAATAAGAATAACGACAGTAAATATTCAGAGATGAGGAGATCTCAAAGAAAGGTAAAAAGAAACACCTTAATGCAAACTAAGTCTTTGAACGTGGAGAAATAATATAATTAACTAGTATTAAATAAAATACAAAACAGGAAGAGGTAATAATAATAATAATAATAATAATAATAATAATAATAATAATAATAATAATAATAATACATGGATAGCGCTCTCCACATATCCAATTATATCAGTACACATGTGAAATACAGACATATATATATATATATATATATATATCGTTGTGTGTGTGTAATTGGAAAGTTGGGCTGTATAAATAGGCTTTGAAGAAACAGTGCAGTCCTTCGCCAAATCCAACCCCGAACCTCCCCTAGTATTTTTCCCGCCACCAGCGCCCACTGCCGCGGCCGCCGCCATCATTGTCGAGCTGGTCACCAGGGCAACAACGATTCCAGAGGAGAGAGAGAGAGAGAGGGGTGGGGGGGAGAAGGCGGCAGTGGCAAGGCAGTAGTACGTGGATGGCTGGAGGGAGGTAGGGAGAGAGAGTGAGGTAGTGAGGCAAGGCGGCAACATTGGCGCTCGCTGGCCGGTGTTGATTATTTTTAGAGCTGTTTATGCAAACTTCGTTCTTAGTGGTCATCGTTTGCGTCTGCGCTTGGCCCGTGGATACGTTTTTGGCAAAAACGGGGGAGAGGCCGCCGATCAACGTTCGACGTTCGCCTTTCCAGTGGCCAGTCGGAGATGGAACGAGGGTAGAGACGAGATATGGAAGTCAGGGGTAGGCGGGTTAAGACCGGGGATGGTTTTATCAAGAGAGACACACACAGAAGCACTGACAAAGTTTGGTATGCATGTATAATTTACACACAGGGGGTATTATGGGAGAGAGAGAGAGAGAGAGAGAGAGAGAGAGAGAGAGAGAGAGAGAGAGAGGATAAGAATGCGGGCAACGCAAACACACACACACACACACACACATATATATATATATATATATATATATATATATATTATATATATAAAAAAAGATAGGAAAACACCACAAAATGCTGTTAAAGTGAAAACATTTTATAGAAATAAGAAAGAAAGAAATAAGAAATTTATTAATCAATAGTAGTACATTATTAAAAAAAAATATACGTAAAAGAAAAACTTTATTGGTTTAAACTACTATTGAAGGGAGGCCATGTCTAATAGCGTGAAGCTAATCCCATGGACATGACCACCCTTGGACGCTCACAGGAAACAATACATGAAACACACAACGTAAACATATACATATATATCATGAGACAAATTAGCCGTGTGAGAATCTAAATGCAAATCTATAACTTCACTGATATTGAACAATATTTCGATTTTATGAAAATCATCATCTGAGCTTGTTTATACTCCGTGTTGTTAAGAGCAGAGACAAAAGTCACATGAGTTCATCAGCTATGTTATAAAATGTTTTCACTTTAACAGCATTTTGTGGTGTTTTCATATCTTTTTTTATATATACTCATACCGTCGGATTCATTTCCTTTCTTTTAATATATATATATATATATATATATATATATATATATATATATAATATTGTGTGTGTGTGTGTGTGTGTGTGTGTGTGTTTAGGGTCGACTGTAAAGTTCATAGGTTGACTAAGATGCTCTCATGGATTGTGACTAACTGAGGTTTATTTTTCAACATACCCCCTATTGCGGTTCATACATTTCTTCCATCGGTGTTGCAGTGGTTGGATATTATTATAACAAAAGTCACATATAGTAGATATGACTACATCATATGATCTTTTCAACCCACTCTCATATATATATATATATGTATATGTGTATTTGGGCAGCATTCTTTCATTTATACATGTAGAATTAAACAAAAGGCACATCTCCTGTTTAACAATTTTATTTTTGATCTTTTCCAATTTTCTGGCCAAATTTTAATGTCTGGGTGGAATTGATGGATAAGTCCACCAAAGTTCAGTTCCCGAGTACTTTCGGCACTTCGAAGCGCCATCATCAGGGGTGATGTATTCCATTTTTTTTTTTGTTTTTTAAACATTTTTTATATTAATATGGAGGCTGGAAGGAGAAGAACTTTGGTGGACTTATCCATCAATTCCACCCAGACATTAAAAAGTTGGCCAGAAAATTGGAAAATATTAAAAATAAAATTGTTAAACAGGAGATGTGCCTTTTGTTTAATTCTACACACACACACACACATATATATATATATATATATATATATATTATATATATTATATAAAGGCCATATAAAAAATAAACACATCGTTTGTTTACTTACTTTTATACTGCCGTGCGATAAGTCCCCCAAAATGGTATATAAATAAGTTCAAAACGAACGAAAA
>CM042170.1:8613716-8633716 GCA_023376005.1 Doryteuthis pealeii
ATGTTGATGTGCCGGTGCTTTGTTGCTGCTGCTTTCTTCTGGACCTCTTAACTTCATGGTTTTGCGTCAGGGTGACTTAAGACATGAACAGTCCTCTACGGAGAGCTTGTCGCCACTGAGGACAGTCCTGAGCCAATTTTTCCCAACTGGAAGGGGCAATGCCAAAGCACCTGAGATCATTCTTGCAGACATACTTGAAACACAGCTGGGGCCGACCAATCTGTCTCTTACCAGACGAAAGCTCTCTATATGAACACTAGATATGAATACTTGAAACCATATAACTGCGTGCAAAGCGCGTGGTGTAATGGTTAAAGTCATAAGACGTGCAAACCAATAATTAAATAGGAATGAGAAATGAATCCAATTTTTGCATTAAATAACCAACAACGAGTTGATATGCCTTTAAACAAATAAAACAAACCAACCAAAATTATGAATACAAGCAAAAATATGTGCCCTCTAGGCATTTAAGTTTAATGTAATAAGATATTATATTAAATTAGAAAACTAAAAACTAAAAAACTAAATAGGAAGACATATAAAAAGATTACTTGTTTTTATTTTACTACTAAATGAAATTCTTGAAGCAGCTACTAAGCGGCACCTCGGTAGAGAAAAAAGTTCATCTCATAGATCCATTATTACTGAATAACGAGTTAGATCCTCGCATGATGCCCTATCTAAATCCCTATATGCAAAAGGACTTTGCGTTGATCCGGACAGATCGAGCATCAGAAAAAAAAAAAAAAAAAAAAAAATGCGCTAACATTCAGTAAATAAAAATTTATCTCTCCTATTTAAATTATCAAATGCAAAAAAAAAAAAAAAAAAAAAAATTCATGCTATTTAAGTTTTTTTTCATTATCTTCATTCTTTTTTCATTATCTTCATTTTTCATTATCTTCATTCTTTTTTCATTATCTTCATTTTTCATTATCTTCATTCTTTTTTCATTATCTTCATTCTTTTTTCATTATCTTCAAATCTTCATTATTTTTTATAAAAAAAGAAAAGAAAAAAAAAGAAGATCTTGTGATAGTGAATGTGTATATATATATATTTGCTTTGACGTTAATGGTTTTATTTTCGTAGTTTCCTCCGGACATACATACACACAAACTGCCTTTATATATATATATATATATATATATATATATATATATATATATATATAAGAGTAAGGATCAAAATCATAACAAATTGGCAAAAAGTATGCAAAGCTTGTTCGCTAATCTTCATTTAAGACGAGACGCCATTTTGTTGGATTTTCTGTTTGACTCTTTAGCGACAGCAGTTCTGAAGTTAAAGGTCGGTTTTGTGGATTACAGTAATTAATGTAAACCGCTTAGAATTCGGTGTCGCTCATGGGCGGAAAGCCCCTTTGGAGGAAGAAGAAAAAACGGGCGTGGGTGGTTAGATGGAAAGGAAGAAAGCCGTTAAGACATCCCAGTCACAAAAGACGTCATGACTATCATTCGAATTAATTTGGTTCGGTTTATTTTGTTTAACGGCATATCAACTCCTCATGGGTGATTTAATATCAAAATTTATTTGTTTGCTTAATGGCATATCAACCCTGTGGGTTATTTGGTAATTGATGAGGAAGTGCATCCCGGTTTCAAGCCTCAAAAACCGCTACCCGGTGACTATCAAAATAACAACCTCAGCTCGTCGTAATTCTTGTTTATTTATCGTAATTTGTTGTAATTCTTGTTTAGATATGAAGATGGATATATAGTTTTGAATAGACTGAGATAGATAAACAAACAAAATAATATAGATAGATACGAACATATATATAGATAGATATATATATATTTTCGACAAGTAAATGTATTTGGGGGGGGTTGTTTCTTTTTGTGTGGTAATTGTTGTTTATTTAAACTAAAAACAAGACATTAAACAAACATGAATAAAAAAAATCTTATTATTTAAAGTAATATAGATAAATATGAACAAATTGAGATAGATAGATGGATAGTTTTGAATAGACTGAGCTGGGTCGTTATTTTAATAGTCACCAGGCAGCAACTCTTGAGGCAGGAGACCGGGACGCACTTCCTCATAAATTACCGGTTATTTTATGCCAATATTTTTTAAAGGGATCTTTAAGTAATTTTGTTGTTTTTGAACTAATTGTTAGAGTGTGAGACAAAAGTTGGTACTCAACTTTCTTCTACATGTGTATTTGTGTATATAATTTCGTGGGTGTATTTTATATCTGATTCACCCCACCGAAAGAAAAAAAAACAACCCAACATCAGGGAATTAACTGAATTTAATGAAATGTTCAGTGTTGATATATTAATGAATAAAAGATATAATGTGTAAGATTCAACGTTATTAATTGAATAACAGCTCCGACACGTTGTGAGAGAAAACATTTAATAGGTGTACAGCACATGGTAAAGATAAGATACATAAAGTACATAGATACATAAGATACAAATAAGATATAAGAGTAGAGATAAAAGGACACATTCATGAATGGTAAATACAAGATACAATATTTAGGTATAAACGAGATACCCAAATGTACATAAAATATAAATGTTACAGACATGGAAGTAAAGGATAGTCCATGCTGTATAAAGGACTTACAGTAATGTAAGGGGGGGAGCAAAAGCCCCACCGAGAAGGGGGTAGATAGACTCTAGCCCATATCAGTTCATTGAGAAGATCAGCTAAAAGAGGAAGACAAGTTCAAATTAGGCGCTTAAATACCAGAGGTCCCCTAGTGGGAACAAACGGCAACACAGCGGGAAGATAACTATTCCAGGCAAAGGGAAGATAATCCCCTACAAATGCATCAGTTATTTTATTTAAAAACTTTTACATATCTTTGAGGCGTTACACAGATTCTCAAAGATACCTGGTTTCAAAGTTAACTGACCTGAAAAAATGGTAAAGTTTTTAAATAAAATATATTTTATTCATTAATACATCAACACTGAAAATTTCATTTAATTCGGTTAATTACCTGATTTTTTGGTATTTTTTTCATTCGGCGGGGTGACATACGATGGTGGAATTTAGGTCCGTTAAGTTCGATTTAACCATTTTCGGTACATTTCTGTTTATCTTTATTTTATGATAAAATGCCACCCACGTTAGCATTTTCAAATAGATATTTCATATTATTTGCGTTGGAAAATTCTTTCTGATAGCGAGCATTCCACATTCTATGAGGAAATTCTTGGCAGTGTAGGGTGTTTGACATGTTTCACATCCTCTTGTTTCAATATAAAAGAGTAAGTCTTGTATGGCCAATGCGCAGCCGAGCCAGTATTACTTCTTCCTCTCAGGATCTTCTATATCACGGCTTTCATTCTCCTACTGTTGACTTAATTGATAATAATTTGTTCGTAATGGGTAGTAAGCTTAAGTTTCTTTTACAGATTTATTTTTGTAGATGTATTTCATGGATGTATTTCATATATTATAATTATTATTAAATAATTACTAAACATGGTTTTGTTAAAACCAGTATGCAAATTCACACCATATACTATGTAAATATTCATTTCTTAATTATATATAATACAAAATGCAGGATTTTAAATACATTAATACCATGTGTATTTTTGTAGATGTATTTCATGGATGTATTTTATATATAATTCATGATCTTTGATATATTTTTATTCCTTTCAAGAAGAATAAAATGTCATCCATGTTAGTAATCTGAAACGCATCACTCATATAATTTGCGCTGAAATATTTCTTTCTGATTGGAGAGAAAACTCCATAGTCTATGAGGAAATGTTTGGCATGTACCGCACCGTGGTTGATCCTCCTGTTTGAACATAAAAAAGAGTGAGTGTATGCATAGATTATTGTCAACCCCCTGTATTTCTGAAGGGATGGCCCCTTTTCATATCACGGGCGGGACTTTCCATGGAATATTACAGAAAACCCGCGAAATACGTGAAGTCACGTGGGACCTGGTTGGGTCTTCAGTTTCAGCTTGGACGTCAGGCAGATAAGACCTTAGCTGGAGCTCACTGCATACGCGCGCTATGTTAGTTAGATGAAGTTGTTAGTTCAGTAAATAAAAGCTTACATAAATAATATGGTTTTGTGGTTGATGAATGTCTTGGCAACAAGACTGATCTAGAAGAAGAAATGAATTAAGTGCGACCGACCACCAAGACGAAGTCCAGACGCTAGAAGATGAACGTAAGATACCAAAGACGAGCAGAAGAATAATAGAAGTAAGGAAAGAAAGGGTATGCAACATGAGTAATTTTTGTATGACCAATGCGCAGCCGAGCCAGTGTTACTTCCTCTCGCGATCTTCTATATTACGGCTTCCATTCTCACACTGTTGGCTTAATTGATAATAATTTTTTCAGTGCATTAGCGTTTCAACATTGTTGCAATGTTTGATAAATATTTTTATTTGGTTCTTTAAATCCATAGACGGGTCCTTGAACTTTGGGTCAATTTCTTTATCTTTAACTATTTGGCTTCTTTTAGCCGCTCCTAACGGCTCTCTCACCACACTCAAGCAATTACAAAAACTGATGGTTAGTTCATTATAATTGAACAGAAGAACTTAGATTACAACAATAATAGGACTTTATTTGAATAGAATTAGTTCTGGGGTGAATAGATAGTGAACTTTAAAATATTCTATCAAACAGGTAAAAAAATACCATTTCAAGTATTCCTATCTAATACAAATATATTGTTTAAAGTTATATGGTTTGAAGTATTCTTATCTAATACAAATAATTTGCACCCAGTTATGTAGTTTCAAGTATTCATATCTAATACACGTAATTTGCACACAGTTTTATGGATTCAAGAATTCCTATCTGAGATAAATAATTTGCACACAGTTATATGGATTCAAGAATTCCTATCTAATACATATAATTTGCACACAGTTATATAGTTTTAAGTATTCCTATCTATTACAAATAATTTGCACACAGTTATATAGTTTCAAGTATTCTTATCTAATACAAATAAATTGCACACAGTTATATTTCAAGTAATCCTATCTAATACAAATAATTTGCACACAGTTATATGGTTTTAAGAATTCCTATCTAATACAAATAATTTGCACACAGTTTTATGGGTTAAAAAATTCCTATCTGAGACAAATAATTTGCACACAGTTTTATATATTCAAGAATTCCTATCTAATACATATAATTTGCACACAGTTATATAGTTTTAAGTATTCCTATCTATTACAAATAATTTGCACACAGTTATATAGTTTCAAGTATTCTTATCTAATACAAATAAATTGCACACAGTTATATGATTTCAAGTAATCCTATCTAATACAAATAATTTGCACACAGTTATATGGTTTTAAGAATTCCTATCTAATACAAATAATTTGCACACAGTTATAATTCCTATCTAATAATTTGCACACAGTTTTATGGGTTAAAAAATTCCTATCTGAGACAAATAATTTGCACACAGTTTTATAGATTCAAGAATTCCTATCTAATACAAATAATTTGCACACAGTTTTATGGTTTCAAGTATTTCTATCTAATACAAATAAATAATTTGCGCACAGTTATATGGTTCCAAGTATTCCTAACACCAATAATTTTCAAGCAATTATATGGTTTCAAATAACTAATAATAGCGATAAAAATCCCTGCAGTGTGCGTCTCCGTAGCACAATGATTAACTTACTCATTTTGTCTGTCTATCTGACTGTCTCTTTCTATGTCTTAATCTTTCTGTTTTCATCTTGGTCTCACTGTTTCCATCTGTCTGTCTGTCTGTCTGTCTGTCTGTCTATTCTCTGTTTCCATTTATGTTTGTCTGTCTGTTTCCGTCTTTTTGTCTGTCTGTCTGTCTATCTGTCTATCTGTCTTAATATTTCTGTTTCCATCTTTGTCTGTCTGTTTCCAGCTTTGTCTGTCTGTCTGTCTCTTTTTCTGTTTTAATCTCTCTGTTTCCAGATTGGTCTCTCTGTTTTCGTCTTTCTTTCTTTCTTTCTTTCTTTCTTTCTTTCTTTCTTTCTGTCTGTCTGTCTGTCTGTCTGTCTCTCCTCTCTCCCCTCTCTCCCCCACTCTCTCTATCGTTTTATGTCTGTTTCCACCGTTGTCTCTCTATTTCCGTCTGTCTGTCTGTCTGTCTCGCTATCTCTGTCTCGCTGTTTCTACCTTTATGTCTCTGTTTCCGTCTGTCAGTCTATCTTCTCTGTATCTGTCTGTATTTCCTGGTTTGTGTCTCTGTTTCTATACGTCTGTCTGTCTGTCTGTCAGTTTCACTGTCTCTGTTTTCAGCTTGGTGTCTCTGTTTCCGCCCCCCTCTCTCTCTCTCTCTCTCACCACCTCCTCCCCTCTTTCTCTCTCTCAGACATATATAATATTGATAGATAGATAGATAGACGGATGGATAGATTTGGATTGCGTAATTCATTGCTTGATAGATAGATAGATAGATGATAGATAGACAGGTAAGGAAATACTGAGGCATGCAGGCACAAAAAGATAGATAGATTGGGAATAGATACATACAATATATATATGGATTACTTATTTATTATATACTTATTTATTATATATATATATATATATATATATATATATATTTTTGAATAAAAAGGCCTTAAATACCAGGGGTATCGTGATTATGGACCATTTCCAATCGTTGGTATCTAAAGCCCAAGAAGTGATCTGACGAAACTCGGTGGGCCTCAGATATCCACGAGTGGAAATGGTCCATAATCACGATACCCTTGGTATTTAAGGCCTTTTTATTCACAAATAAATTTTCTCTGTTTATTAAAATTAAACATTGAGCTCTCATACGGAACCTGAACTCTACAACAAACTGCTGTTAGAGAATAGGACCAGCCTAGAATCACCCTTATACCAAGGAACTTGGTACCCCACCAAAGTATACACACACACACACACATACACACACACACACACACACACACACACACACACACACACACACACACACACACACATATATATATATATATATATATATATATATATATATATATAATAGATAGATAGATAGATAGATAGATAAATGATATGAAAACATACAATATGCTGTTAAAATGAAAATATTTTATATCATATTCATAGCTAATATTGAAACAATATTTCGATTTATAAAAATCATCTTCAGAACATGTTTTTACTCCGGACTCACCGAGAGAGGAGATGTGTGTGTGTGTATATACTTTGGTGGGAGACCAAGTTCCTTGGTATAAGGGTGATTCTAAGCTGGTCCTATAAGGGTGATTCTAAGCTGGTTCTCTTTCTTTCTCTCTCTCTCTCTCTCTCTCTCTTATATATATATATATATATATATATATATATATATATATATATATGTGTGTGTGTGTGTGTGTGTAAATATTACACTCACTCTATTTCTATCTGCTATTTATCTCGAAAAAATACATCTATTGTTGATCTAGAATATTAAGTTATCTAAATAGAAAATAATTTTCATGCTGGTCTCGCCCACCATTCTTTCTTTCTTTCTTTCTTTCTTTCTTTCTTTCTTTTTTTTTCATTTTCTTTTTTCTTTTTGTTCCATTCCACTGAATGAATGAATGAATGAATTGCTTTGGGGACAAAAGCAATAAATAACTCTTCTCTTTTTTTTTCTTCTTCTCCTTTGATGAACAATAGCACATCCGAGCATGCGCATCGCTTTCCCCTTCCGGCACAGCTCAACATTAATATTTAAATACCAGGGCTCATTTTGGCCTTGACCTCCCTTCTACTTTCAGAAGCGGGTCGTTAAAATAGAAATATTCCCTCCTCCCCTCCCACACACACCATGATGTGGTGAGAAGAATTGCATTTGTGGGGTACACAGCAAAATGGGAGATTCTAGAATGAGATGGAAAAATATGTTAAACATAGACCAAAGGGAGGTGTGACACACATACATATACGCACGCACGCACGCACGCATATATATATATATATATATATATATATATATATATATATATATATATATATATATTGTGTGTGTGTGTGTAACAAATTACTAAACAAAGGAAGCAAATTAATATCTAAGTGTAGACATTTGAATAAATATCTCCTGTGTCGTTCACAACCTAATTCCATATTTATTCTCCTTTTTTGGACTGCCCGAACTCCCCTTCTCTCTCTCTCTCTCTCTCTCTCTCTCTCTCTCTCTCTCTTATATATATATATATATATATATATATATATATATATATATACACACATACACACACATATATATATATATATATATATATATATATATATATATATATATATATATATGTGTGTGTGTGTGTGTGTGTGTGTGTGTGTATATTTACACACATACACACACACACCGAACTCCCCTTATTTCTCTCTCTCTCTCTCTTTCACTCTCTTTCTCTCTCTCTCTCTCTCTCTCTCTCTCTCTCTCTCTCTATATATATATATATATATATATATATATATATATAAGATTTTTGGATGTTTTTTTTAGAAGCATTGTTGAATAAAGTATATATTATTATTGATATTTTTGCTTGAAGGCAATTACAATGCATGTATCTAATAAAATTCGATACTTATAGAAAATAATCATGACAAGTGAATCCCGGCAAAGGATCGTTCGGTGTGTAGAACATCGTACAGACGTGATGTATACTAACGATGTCCCTCCGACAGAAATCGAAACCGGGACCTCAGCAGGCATAGTCAGAGACCATATTGTCTCAGTCACGGTACACACCGAACAATCCCTGCGAAATTAACCTTGTCAATGATACAAACAGGTAAAGATTTAGCTGAGCTAAACAGACAGACATGGACGCCAATCGATACATGTCCTCACAAAACCATAAAGAGCTAAATCTCGAGTGTGGAGTGAGATTTTTCAATTCGTTGATAGTACTACTACGAAGGAACTATTTCACATGACATAGTGGAAACATAGACTTAAGTTGAAAATACAAATACCTATGCCGTAATTTTCCATGAGATAAAATGACTTGAATTATTCTTTTCTTTCCTTTGCCTTTTCATTTTCGAATGTCTTCCACCGAGACATCTTTCGCCCATTAGAGTAATTCATTAACTAAAATCGTGATAGAATGTGATTTTTAATTTATTTTATTCTAATCTTCTAGTTTGTAAATTACCCATGTTTTGTAATTTAATATTCAGTTGATTTATTTGGGTCGAATGGAAATTAAATTTGGTTATGTAAAACGTTTGAGATCTAACGAACACTAACATGATATTTCGTATTTCAAATATGATATAATTATGAATAATAATGTTACATAATCTATGCGGTTGCATAAGATTATTGTCAATCCCCTGTAATTCTGAGGGGATGACCCTTTTCATACCATGGCCGGTTCCTTCCATGGAAAATTACAGAAGCCCGCCAAATATGTGAAGTCACGTGGGAACTTTTTGAGTCCCCAGTTGCATTGGACGTCAGGCAGAGCGGTCGGCCATTTTATGCTCTGCCTAAACTGGAACTCACGCGCGCTATGTTAGTTAGCAGATGTCTGGGTTGGGGATTTACCAAATAAAGTAACATCAAAGTAAATCGAAGTCTTGTGTTTATTATCTAAAAACTAACAATGACACAGGGCTTCTGATAACATAACGAGAAATCCCTAACAGAAAAACAGACCGAAGTCCCAAAGTCAACTCCAGACGCAAGATCCTAGAAGATGCCAGACCAAGTCAAGATGATAGAAGAAATACCAAAGACGATCAGAATAGCAAAGCCGGTCAGAAGAATAGAGTAAGAAAGAAGTAAGTAAAGAAGTAATGACCTCTTCATTACTTCTTTACTTACTTCTTTCTTACTCTATTTCATGCAACAATAATAATAATAGGTAACTTTTTTAAAAGCTTCGGAAGAGCACGTTGTATTTCTTTCTAGCTCACGACAATATATGGGAGGACAAACCCTGACAAAACCCAGTCAGATATGTAACAAACTGCGAGGCCGGATGTATACACGAAATACTCCCGGCTAGTCACAGCGACCACTGAGATGCTGCTCTCGTCCTGGACATCCCTTGCCAACTCAGCACATTCCCGGGTGAGGAGAGGGGTGCACAGACAACAGGCAAACACTTGTGCATCCTAAACTAAATTTGCCTGCTTTCCACTGCGAAATATGAAAAAAAAAAAAAGAAAAAACAAAGAAAAAAAAGAAAAAAAAAAAAAAAAGAAACAACATTTGAGAAGATCGGATCTAAATCGTTAACATTTATATTACGAATAAGCCTGAGATCTATCTATCTATCTATCTATCTATCTATCTATCTATTATTACGGTCAAGTCAAGCTAAAAGCACCGGTTCCCGCTAGATCACCGAAGTTAAGCAGTACTAAGATTGTGTAATACTTAAGTGGATGCTCACTTAAGCAACAGCATGTACTGTAAGCAACCTGGGTCCTTTGTTTATAAAAATGACTTGATTAGGCATTGAATAACTCGAAATGCTGTAAAACAAAACACTCACTCACTGTATCTATCTATCTATCTATCTATCTATGTCAGTCTGTTCATATCTATCAATCTACCTATCTATACTAGTCTGGTCATATGTATCAATCTATATATCTAGTCTGTTCATCTCTCTCTCTCTCTCTCTCTCTCTCTCTCTCTCTCTCTCTCTCTCTCTTTCTCTCTCCATATATATATATATATATATATATATAGATATGGTTAGCTCAGTCGGTGGAGCGTTCGGCTAGAAACCACAAGGTTCCTAGTACGATACCAGTCCTCGCCAACTCAGCGTATGAGTACGACGGTGGCGCTCCACCTCAGTCGCTAAAATAATATCCTTGGTCTAGTGCTAGTGAAAAGGGGATAGACTCCCTCGCGATTGGCTGATACCGACTTTAGGCCGCCCCGACGACATTACTTATATATATTTTTTCAGTGTCTTCGTATCTATCTGAACAAACCCATCATAGTCTATTCCTATGTATTTTCTATGTATCCCAGTCTTCATATCTATCAAGGTATCTTATATATATATATATATATATATATATATATATATATATGCAACTAGAGCCGTTTTGGCTAATGGTTGATAGCGAATATCCCCAGCCTGGCAGCAAGAATCAGATCTTTGATATTCTCACATCTAATCTAATATTCCAAACATGTTTATTTACGTGCGTTGGTATTATGTTTTGTTACTGGTGAATAATTGTAGAGACAATGAATTTTAGAGCAAAAAAAAAAAAAAAAAAAAAAAAAGAGAGAGAGAGAAAAATGAAAAAGAAAAAAGAAGCTAGTTAACGCATGCGCATGAGTAAGATTCATTCTTCGGGGAGTGAAAAGGAAGATGGCGGACGGCGTTTTTTTGCGCATGCGTGTTCAAGCGTCTGTTCATTGAACGCATTCAGAACTCCTTCTATTCTTTCTCATTGTTACTGATCAAAAGCAGCTCTGAATGTTTAATTCAGAGCGGGAAGCAATATCAGTATTGATACAGCCATCAAAAACATGTCAAAAAAAAAATGAATAAATAAATAAATAAAAAGATAAATAGAATTAAAAAAAAAAAAAAACGCGGGAAAACAAAGTAAAGAACGAAAATTACTCGAAGACAAGTCGTACATTCTTCAAGTTCGAATTTTGTCTTTTACTCAAAGACGTTGGCAATATGTTCTGGCATCATAACATACGCGCGTGCGCACACACACGCCAACTCAGCCTATGAGTAGCACAGGGATCTGTGCGGTAAAGTGAGGAGCTGATGGTAGATGTGAAAAGGGGATAGACTCCATCGCTGTTTGGCTGATACCGACTTTAGGCCACTCTGATTACTTTACTTATATATGTATATATACAGCTATGGGTCCCATCTATGGGTTAAATAGAAAAATGTATTTATTAAAAAAAATTGTATTATCCATTAAGAATTGATTTATTTCAAAACTTTATCGGCATTAAATGACCCACTGAGGTTGATATGCCGTAAAACAAACCAAACCAAACCAAACCAAACAGCTATGAGTTAAATAGTAGGGCAGGCTGGGCCCTTCAGCCTTGGGTAGGTAACCAGTCTAGGAGAGGGATAACTCTGAATTCAAAATTCCTGAGGTCGGTCGTTGATTGGGTTTGTGGCAACCTTTGTTAAGAGTAAGGAAATGAATCCGACAGTATATGTATGGATAAAATGCTATGAAAAACACATGTTGTTAAATTGAATTTATTTTTACAACTTTTTCAATATTAGCAATGCAAGAGTTGAAAAAGTTTAATTTCAATTTAACAACATATGTGTTTTTCATACATGTTATATATATATATATATATATATATATGGGAGTAAATATGGAAATAAAATCCGACAATATTAAGAAATTTAAAAAAAACAAGTGTAATTTATTTATCGATGCTAAAACGTTTCGGTTTCTTTAAACGTTCATCAGGATGTAATATGGGGTGAAGAAATTGATAGATGTTTTATAGATGACAGGAGATAAAAAAATCTTTATAAAATTTTATATCATTTTGTCATCTATGAAACATTCATCAATTTCTTCACCCATAATACATCCTGATGAAGGTTTAAAGAAACCGAAACATTTAAGCGTCGATAAATAAATTCAACTTATTTTTGGAACACTTGTTTTTTTTTTCAAATTTCTATATATATATAATATATATATATATATATATATATATATTTACATATGCATGTATGTGTGCATGTATAATTTAGCAAAAACGGCATGTCACAGCAAGGTTTTTATTAGAGCATTTATTAAAAAATAAAGCAATGTCTAACCCAACTTCCAAATGCATGATGATTTTGTGGGGTCTGCGTTCACGCCGAACGAGATTTTTATTGTTGATATTCCTGATGTTCGCTATAACACACAGAACAATGAAACGCTAATTAGGATTCTCCACTCCTTTCTAGATAGAAGCATCAGTATAATCAGATTTTCCAAAGAAAGCTGTTTTGACACTAAACTGCATATAGTTATTCATGGCTTGGCTTCGTGAACGAACATTAAGGGGGTGTTCCATTTTGACTGCAGGTGTGTTCATGGCTTATAAGGACTATGCGAGAACGACAGGCTCGGTCCCAGATGCTAGTCAGAGATTGACTGAATTGTGTTGTGGTTTTTCCTCCTATGCCTTTCGCACTTAATTATGAGGTGTGGGTGTTTTCAAATGAGGAGAGGGCAGCATGGTTAGTGGTGAGACGCCAGGTGTCACGGTTCCCAGCGAGAGTGGACCAATGAAGATGGCTGATGTAACAGGCACCAATAGATTCTTTCAATGGATATATATATATATATATATATATATATATATATATATATATATATATATATATATATATATATATGTTGTGTGTGTGTGTGTGTGTGTGTGTGTGTGTGTATAGAAAGTTTTGTAGAAAAAACAACAAGATGTTAAAAGTTTTGCTGACAGAAATCTGTTTCGACCATATGAAGAGGTATTTATCAAAGCAACATTGTAAACGGAAAAACGAAATGAATATATCAGTAATTACGAGGCACAGAATGCTCTCGATCAGTACCGGAATTTTCAAAAAAAATTTTTTTTTAAATGCGTATTTATTGTTAAAAATAAAATAATATTTTTTTAAAAATTATAAGCATTTTTATCATTAAAAAAGCTCAAAAGAGTTTGCAGTAAAAGTGTATATGAATATCAAAAAGTTCAGGAAAATGTTCCGGTTACAAATGAAAGTTTAAAAAATATAACAAGTCCAACAACAGGAATCTGCAATGATGATAAACTCGCAGAGTCGGGATCCTTATTACATCCGAATATATATATATATATATATATATATATATATATATATATATATATATATATAAAGGTGAAAACGACGTTTTCAATGGCGGGTGGGGTTGGATGGAGCAATCCTTTAAGTTGTCTAATAATACAATTATCAAATTAATCAAATTTCGATACTAAGTAACCCCTAAGGAGTTGATATGCCATTAAACTAATAAACCAAACTAATTATATGTCTACTCTAACGCGTGGTGTAATGGTTAAAGTCATGGGAAATGGACTCGTCGTCCCGAGTTCAAATCCTAGTTTAGCTTAGTCGGTAGAGCATCTGACTAGGAACCACAAGGCTCCGTGTTCGATACCGGCCTTCGCCAACTCAGCGTATATGTAGAATAGGGATCTGTGCGGTAAAGTGAGGAGCTGATGATAGGCGTGGCGCCCCACCTCAGACACTGAAAACAATCTTCTTCATCTAGTGCTGGTGAAAAGAGAATAGACTCCCTCGCTGTCTGGCTAGTACCAACTTTAGGCCACGACGACGACTTTACTTTTTACTCTATATAATTGGAGCTTATAATTGTTAAACTGACTCCGGCATAAAATGGTTGACATTTCACGGAACCAACCCCCAAACCAACCAACCAACCACACACACACACACACACACACACGCACACACACACACTGTTGACTGTTGTTGTGTCCTGGGTATGTCACCAAACCATATCCGATGTAGATCACGTGGTTCTGGGGCTCTACGTAAAGAGCATCCACTTCTTTGTTGTAATTACATTTATTTTTCCACGTGACCTGGGTATGACATTAAAGTACTTCCGGTGTTGTGGCTAACGTTCTGGTGCTCTGGGGAGTGTGGAGTACTCGTTCGTTGCCTTTTCTCTCAGATCCACTATCTACCTGTTCGGATCCAATCTGTCGGTCAAATAGATTCGTTTGAGACAATCAAGTATTTACCAGTTTAAAACGATTGTGGATATTTTTGGTCTGGTATGATTTCGGGGAAAATACATCATTACCACTGACCAAGAAGAAGAAGAAGAAGAAGAAGAAGAGGAGAAGGGGGGAGCCATAATTACCTCCCCAGAATAAAACAAACTACTAAATGAATGATCAGAAATATGCACATGAAACGTTTATGAAGAGATAAGGACCTCGTGGAAATCTCTTGATTCTTCACAAGAGAGAAACTGACAGTCACCAAGCACCGTTGACTTCGGTGTCAACTATCCTAACTTTGATCTCTCTCAATCTCTCTATATATCTATCTATCTATCTCTCTATTTCTCTTTCTCTTTTCATGCCTACATTTGGATATAAATTTCGATCATTTGTTTAGTATTTTATTTGTCCTGAGAAGGTTGTTATGGCTATTTTCTTCTTTGCAAAGTTACAGTATTTTGATATGTTGTTGTAAGCTGGTGCCATTTTCTTTACTCTCCAGGTTATTTCTAGTGTAGCTTGGTTTTATTTTTTGACTTCCCAAATGTGTCTAGAAATTTGTATTTGTCTCTTCGTTTTATAGAATTTTTCCTACGTTAGTTTTTACATTTTTATTGAATGGTGGGTTGAACCAAAACATGTTCCTATTTCTACTTTGTATTTTTTGTCTGCTTGAGATGTGTTAGCTTTCCCGAAAACCCACGGTTGTTTAATGATGGTTCGTAGTTATCTTTTGCTTTACCGATGATGACTTCGCTTAATTTGGTTAACCAGCCTTCCCATGATTCACCACACGATCAGTATATATAACAAAAGATACGAACGCACATAATTCACTCGGTTTAAAAATACCATAGGCAAGAAACTGGCAGTTACCAAGCGGTGTAAACTTTACGTCTTCGTTACTCTAAGTTATATATATATATGTATATATATATATATATATATATATATATATATATATATATATAAAGTTTTGTGTTGTGTTCGTATTTTTTTATATTGTTAAATGATCTTGTGTGAGTAGCTACTCTATTTCCAGGGAGCTTCAGATACACCAATATATATTTTTTTCTGTCTTTTGTTTAGATCTTAGGTCGGTATGCACACTTAGTTTCTTGACAATTTCCATCTAGGGAACATTTGTGTTTTATTATACAATTACAGGTGTTTTTTTGTTTGTTTGTCTGTGGTGTACTATATATTTATTATTGTGCTTTTTTATTACTCGGAGCATATCAAGGTTTCATTCATTATTCATTTCTGTCTTGGCAAATAAAGCTTGATATTTTTGATAAAACTCGTAACCGTTATCCAATAAAACGGCACGTAATAGCGTAATTCCTGTTAGAGCAATTCACTTAAAATATTATAATTTAGAGAGTAAAGCAATTTGCGACTGAATGGAGATATCTAAGAAATGTTTATTAAAATCCTTCAATCCTTCCTAAATAGAAGCATCAATATCATCATGGACAGAGACTAACTCTAAAATGCTTTTTAAGAATCCTTGACTCCTTCTTAAATAGAAGCATCAATATCATCATGGACAGAGACTAACTCTGAAATACTTTTAAGAATCCTTGACTCCTTCTTAAATAGAAGCATCAATATCATCATGGACAGAGACTAACTCTGAAATACTTTTAAGAATCCTTGACTCCTTCTTAAATAGAAGCATCAATATCATCATGGACAGCCGTTAATTATCAAATATTAGTTAGAATATTTCACTCCTTCTTAAATATATACTGAGCTGTCCCCGATTATATTTAATCGGGGACAGCTGTGAACTATGAAATACTAATTAGAATCATTTACTTTCCCAAATCGAAACATCAATATCATCAAGGACAGCAGTTAATTATGAAATACTAATTAGAATCCACCACTCCTTACAAAATAGAAACATCAATATAATCATGGACAGCGATTAACCATGAAAATATTAATTAGAATCATTCATTTCTTCCATAGTAGAAATATCAATATAATCATGGACAGATTTTAACTATGAGAAGCTAGTTAGAATCATTCACTCCTTCTTAAATAGAAGCATCAATATCATCATGGACTACCGTTAACAATAAAAAGCTAAGAATCCTTCACCCCTTCCTAAATAGAAGCATCAATATAATCATGGACTACCGTTAACAATAAAAAGCTAAGAATCCTTCACTCCTTCTTGAATAGAAGCATCAATATCATCATGGACTACGGTTAATAAAAATGCTAATTAGAATCAACCACTCCTTGCTAAATAGAAGCAACGATATCATCACGGACTACCATTAACAAAAATGCTAATTAGAACCAACCACTCCTTGCTAAATAGAAGCATCAATATCATCATGGACTACCGTTAACAATAAAAAGCTAAGAATCCTTCACTCCTTCTTGAATAGAAGCATCAATATCATCATGGACTACCGTTAACAAAAAAGCTAAGAATCCTTCACTCCTTCTTGAATAGAAGCATCAATATCATCATGGACTACCGTTAACAATAAAAAGCTAAGAATCCTTCACTCCTTCTTGAATAGAAGCATCAATATCATCATGGACTACCGTTAACAAAAAATGCTAATTAGAACCAACCACTCCTTGCTAAATAGAAGCATCAATATCATCATGGACTACCGTTAACAAAAAAGCAAATTAGAATCAACCACTCCTTCCTAAATAGAAGCAACGATATCATCACGGACAGCTGTTACAGTAAGAACCAATCGATTTCCTGGAAGTTTTGGTCATATAAATAACACTATACTGTCACGGAATAATTATATGAACAATTAAAATATATCCAACCTTATTTTTAGCTTACACAGTGGTTTAGTTTAGACTGACACAAGGCAAGTAATACTGAGCCAATCTCCATAGTGAAGACAGCCTGCTTGCCTTGAAAATCACTACAAAAAATCCCATCGGTAATAAAGGACTATTTGCTTGTAAATTCCTACCATAAAATAAACTGAACCCCCATTTTATGTCCGTGTTTTTGTATTAAATGTTAAATTTCTTGCACCCGTTATGTTACAATACAAAATATATTTTATTTATTTATTTTAATATTCATTTCAATGTGCATATTCTAAAAGCTTTTATTTTGTGAGAATTTTTATTTTTAAAGTGGGGGCTCGTTTTACAATTTAGGCCTAAATTGGATCCTCCTTTTATGACCGTAATTTTGTTTTTTCGTCGACGATGATTAAAATCTGACGTTTTTATTTTAGAGTACCAAAGCCAAAAAGAAAAGAAATAACAACAACAAAAAGTAATATTCAACTTTTTACTCGTAAATTCCTACCATAAAATTAAGCGTGGGCATTTTATGGTAGGAATTTACGAGTAAAAAGTTAAAGTGTAAAAACGAACCCCCACTTTAAAACTAAGCATTCTCACAAAATAAAAGCTTTTAGAATATGCACATTGAAATGAATGTTAAAATAAATAAAGGAAATATATTTAGTATTGTAAACATAACGGGTGCAAGAAAAATAAAACATTTATTGCAAAAAACACGGACATAAAATGGGGGTTCAGTTTATTTTATGGTAGGAATTCACGAATAAATAGTCCTTTATTACCATCCCATCTTTTATCGGTACTCGAAACTGTTCACCGCGCACCGTGAATAGATCGTTGTGGTCAAGCGGTACGCGTCGTTATACTGAGCTGTGTTCGCAAGTCACTTCAATATGGCTGACTAAAAAAAAAACCTTGGTTTTCTGTTATCATTAGAATAAAATGAATTAAAAAAAAAAAAAAGATCACATCTCAGTTCCATCACGATTTTACTTGATGAATGAATCTGAATGGGGGAAAAGCTCACTCGGTGTGTTGTGGAAGATATTCTAATATGAAAAGTGAAAGAAAATGAAAAACAGTATGGAAAAGAATTATTCAAGTCATTTCATCTAATGGAAAATTACGGCACAAGATTTGATAAAAACAATAAATAAATAAATGAATAAGAAAAATAAAAAACACACCCAAAAATAAAACAAAACACAGCCGAAAATAGGAAATAGAGGACAAGATAAAATGCAATTTATTTATGGGTCTTTTTTTACCTTCTGCTTCTTTCTTGGAATTTGGCTGTGACCTTCATCATGTGCTTGCCTCTTTAGATTTGCTTTTGTAATGTCTCTTATCTATCTATCTATCTATCTATCTATCTATCTATCTATCTATCTCAGTTTGTTTAAATCTATCTAACTATCTATTTCAGTTTCTTCATATCTATCTATTTATGTCTATTTATATCTAACTATCTATCTATCTATCTATCTATCTCAATCTGTTTCTATCTATCTATCTATCTATCTATCTATCTATCTATCTATCTCAGTTTGTTTATATCTATCTATCTAACTATCTATCTATTTCAGTTTCTTCATATCTATCTATATCTATCTATCTAAATCTGTTTATCTCTCTCTCTCTCTCTCTCTCTCTCTATCTATCTATCTATCTATCTATCTATCTGATTGTTTATATCTATCTATCTATCTATCTATCTATCTATCTATCTATTTCAATCATATCTATCTATCTATCTATCTATCTATCTATCTATCTATACTATCTATCTATCTATCTATCTATATCAATCTGTTTATATCTATCTATCTATCTATCTATCTCAATCTGTTTATATCTTCTATCTATCTATCTATCTATCTATCTCAGTTTGTTATATCTATCTATCTATCTATCTATCTATCTATCTATCTATCTATCTCAGTTTGTTTATATCTATCTATCTATCTATCTATCTATCTATCTCAATCTGTTTCTATCTATCTATCTATTTATCTATCTATCTCAAGTTTGATTATATCTATCTATCTAACTATATATCTATTTCAGTTTCTTCATATCTATCTATCTATCTATCTATCTATCTATCTATCTATGTCTGTTTATATCTATCTATCTATCTATCTATCTATCTATCTATCTATCTCAGTTTGTTTCTATCTATCTATCTATCTATCTATCTATCTCAATCTGTTTCTATCTATCTATCTATCTATCTATCTATCTATCTCAATCTGTTTCTATCTATCTATCTATCTATCTATCTATTTATTTATCTATCTATCTCAGTTTGTTTAAATCTATCTAACTATCTATTTCAGTTTCTTCATATCTATCTATTTATGTCTATTTATATCTATCTATCTATCTCAATCTGTATCTATCTATCTACTATCTATCTATCTATCTCTATCTATCTATCTATCTCAATCTGTTCTATCTATCTA
>CM042170.1:8638716-8641216 GCA_023376005.1 Doryteuthis pealeii
ATGGCCTACTTTCCCGCCCTAACAGTTGCTATGACAACGAAAAGTTGGCTCGTCGTCGTCGTCGTCGTAGTTATTGCCGTTTTGAAAGCAAAAGGTGAACAATAGTTGAATGACGACCACGATGGCGATGATGATCGCGATGATGGTGATGGTGATGGCGATGGCGATGGTTGGAACAGTGATGATGACGATTGTGATGATGATTGAAACAGTGATGATTATGGCCACAGTAATGATAATAACGATAACGGCAATTTTGATGTCTATGCTCATAGTGATGATATTAGGATTCACAATAATGATGTCTAATGTGATGATGACTATTAAGATCTTTATGGTTATAGTGATGATAGTTGTGATATTAATGATCATAACGATAGTGATGATTACAATTAAGATGTGTATAACTATAGTGATGATATTTGTGATATGAATGATAACAACGATAGTGATGATTATAATTAAGATGTATATAACTATAATGATGATATTTGTGATATGAATGATCATAACGATAATGATAATTCACATTAAGATGTATATGACTATAGTGATGATATTTTGATATTAATGATCATAACGATAGTGATGATTACAATTAAGATGTATATGACTATAGTGATGATATTTTGATATTAATGATTTATAACGATAGTGATGATTCACATTTAAGATGTATATGACTATAGTGATGATATTTGTGATATTACTGATCATAACGATAGTGATGATTACAATTAAGATGTATATGACTATAGTGATGATAGTTGTGATATGAATGATCATAACGATAGTGATGATTATGATTAAGATGTATATGACTATAGTGATGATATTTGTGATATTACTGATCATAACGATTGTGATGACTACATTTAATTGTATATAACTATAGTGATAATATTTGTGATAATAATTGATTTAACGATAGTGATGATTACAATTAAATGTATATGACTATAGTGACGATATTTGTGATATGAATGATCATAACAATAGTGATGATTACAATTAAGATGTATATGACTATAGTGATGATATTTGTATGAATGATCATAACAATAGTGATGATTACAATTAAGATGTATATGACTATAGTGATGATATTTGTGATATTAATGATCGTAACGATATTTGCGATGACAACATATTTATAAACATGGTGTTGAGGTTTGTGATATTTGATCATTACGATAGTGATAATGACAATGTATCTATTACCATAGTAATGATATTCGTGAAATTAATGATGACGATTGTCATGATGACAATTAAGATGTATATGACTATAGTGATGATATTAGTGATATTAATGATAATAACAATGGTGATGATGACCATTAAGATATCTATTGTTATAATAATGCTGTTAATGATATCAATAACGATGACGAAAGTGGTGATGAAAATTAAGATATCAATGAATGTTAGTAATAACAATGATGACGATTGTGATATTGACAATTAAGATGGTTATAACCATAGTGATGATATCAGTGATAACAATAATGATAATAATGATGACGTATATGTCCATAGTGATGATGTTATTGATAACTAATGGCGACACTGATGGTCTATATCGTCTTTTGATATATTATGCACTCGCTTAAACAGCCTTTTTAAACAAGTTTTTCACAGAAAAATATGTTTATATATTTGGATTGTGAATTGGTTTGTTTCCAGGTTCCTCATGTCCCAAAGCCTTTTCAGCTCTCTGGCAAGGTCCAAGTACTTGTTTACCTTTTCATTTTCTTTGTGGTTCACCGAAACGGCAAAATTCACTAGTTTACAAGTTCTTCTCTACTTGTGAATTAACATTAGGTCTGGTCTTCCGGCTTGGATTCGGTGATCAATTTGTATCTCAAAATCCCAGAGAATTTAATCTCTTGCACAGTTCTCAGTGAATTACCATTCCCACCTACTCCTACCTAGTCTTGTACTCCTTTTATGCTAGTTGGCTGTAGTCGTTTATTTTGTGATTAACTGTTTCATATTTGTCTTCACATAACATACATTGTTTTGTTGCGCATTATTTATTTTTGCTTTGAAGTAATTAGTCCTTATGACATTATTGTTTACTGCTATTAAAAGAGATTTGATTTCATTCTTGAGGTTTCCCACTTCTTAGCCATGTCCAGTAGGGTAGGTCGATTTTTCACTTTAAAAAAATATCAAATTGTCCATTTATGTGTGTGTTAGTATACTGAATAATGACACCAAAAATTAGATCTTTTACGTGCACCATTGTTTGAGGAAATAGCATCAAAGATCGTCTACCAAATGGACTAAAAATCCTCGTTTTCTAAAAGCTAAATTTTGCGAAAACGAGGATTTTAGTGCATTTTAGCAGACGATCTTTTGATGCTATTTCCTCAAACAATGGTGCAAATAAGATCGTCTACTATAATATACTAAAATGCTCGTTTCCGCAAAATTTAGGCGTTAGAAAACGAGGATTTTTAGTTGATTTTTAGTAAACGATCTTTGATGCTATTTC
>CM042170.1:8643716-8668716 GCA_023376005.1 Doryteuthis pealeii
GATGTGACACAAGGACAATTTTTAAGCGGATACTCATGGTTTAATTCAGTTTTTCTTCTTTTCGAAGTGCTTTTTGAGGGACGTCAAACGTGTAGACATTTTCACTCTTTGGCTTGCTGATGTCGGTCACGACATCAAAGCCGAGGAGGCGAAGCGCACGAAACACGATGGTCTCACGGATCGTTTTATATTTATAATTTTTATATACAACGAAACCTACGTCCTCATTCGGGAAATTGGATGTCATGTCACCCGTGTCACCTTTGATCCCCGTTAGAAGATACGTTAGAAACTACGTCACGGCTTACGTCACAGATTCCTCATTAAACTAAAGCATTTATCAATGAGAACCTAATTTATAATCAATTTGAGTTATACTTAATATTAAAGAAACAAATTGCTTTATATACAGTATGAAGTTGTGTTTGTAATATCCGATGGTCTAGACGATTTTTAACGAATCTTTCAATAAATGCATGTTTAGTTATATACATTTGTACATAGTGATTTTTATTTTTATTTGTATTTATAATTATATTCTAATGCCAGCAACATGGCTACCATCTCAAGGATCTAGAACAGTGGTTCCCAAACTTTTTCAGGTTAGCTTGTTTCATTCTCAAGAAAAAATTCTGGTACATGCATGTACAATTTTAATGTATCGTCAAAATTTAGTTTCTAGCACAATTCCTAGTGGATCACCGTTTCAAAAAACTCATGTCTAGCCTTGTGTTCTCATTGTGCTAGTTTGCTGAATTAGCTTAATACATGGTTGATTGTCTCATATCCGTCTCTACAAACTCTGCATTTACTGTCCTGTTGTGCCTTATCTATTTTTGTTTGATATACTTTGTTTATATACTGGAATAGCATCGTACCCATCAATAATGACTGGAGTATTTACGTACTGATCGGTACATCTACTTACTAGCCCTGTCAGCTGGGGCTTTCGAATACACCGACTGAACCTCTGCAGAGGTGTAAGACCCCCACACACGAATAGTGCCACTGTTCGTGGTGGGTGGTGACCAGTTATGCTTAAGAATGGAATCTTGATTGCTGAGCAGTCAATGACATGCAACACTCCACATTGGCCATCACTTAGGGTAAACGGCGGTCGAAAAGCTTGGCTTCCCAGTTGATTCCTAGCACCCTTTCATACACACATACGAACACAATATATTTTGTATTCTTCAAACAGAAAACAAGATTAAACACAAAGGTGTATTTCACAAACAAATTACATATCTTAAAAGATTATTTATCTTCTTTCCAACTATATAAATATTTTTAAGATTGGACCAGAAATACATGATAAATTCTTCAAACAGAAAACAAGATTAAAACACAAAGATGTATTTCACAAACAAATTACATATTTTAAAAGATTATTTTATCTTCTTTCCAACTATATAAATGTTTTTAAGATTGGACCAGAAATACACGAGAAATTGCAGGTTGAATGGATTAAGTTGCAAATTCGTCAAACTCATATGAAATTAACAAACCGACTGGGAATGCTATCATTACACAAGAAAAGGAAAGGCTTCCTTTGATAGAAAAAGCACTAAATTAAAAACCAATTGCTAAACCAATTTATTTACCAGTTTTAATTGTGTCAGCAATATGGAAGTGTAATTCAACATCTCAACGGGGTAAGACTCTCCCAATCGAGGGCATCCCGTAATGGTGTAATGATCAGCAAGCTAGTCTCGCAGATCCATTACTACTGAATAGCGAGTTCGATCCTTGCTAGATGATCCATACTTGCGACCTTGTGTCAGATTCAACCGTGGTGAATAGATCGGGTAATAAGGGCGTTCCATCATAGTGTAATGGTCAGCAAGCTAGTCTCGCAGATCCATTACCAACAAGTAGCGTCAAAATAGAAATATAAAACATACAGCCAAAACATTATTGGTTTGATCACAGTTTTCAAAGAAAATATTAATGTTGCGTTTATTCGCAATGAGTGAGAAGTACGAAAATAACGACAAAAACATTGTTCGGTATAGACTGACAACCCTACAATAGAAGTAAGTGAACAGTAGCAAGTTCGATCCACATTGATCCACATTGGTGACCTTGTGCCACATCCTAGTCGTGGCAAACGGGTTGGATAAATACGTACATTATTAAGATGAATGAATAAAATAAGTGATAAGAATGTAATATTATGATACTAAAAAAACACATGGAAATACACAACGATTCTTGCTACAACTACGACATTCAGAGTGTCGAAATTTACTTGATCGTAATGTATTGGTACTTTGACTTACGAGTTTCATTATTTCCTCGTACATCAAATCAATTTTCCCCATTGAAATAAACTGAAATGACATTAATTCGTTCCAGGATCCCATAAAAATACCCTATTTTTTGGCTAGTTTTTTTAATAAAATAAAAAAATAGCACTGTATAGTATAAAAAACATGAAATAGAATGTAATGAATTGTGTGCAGTTATATTTTAATGTTTATTCTTTTATGGATAATATTTTTCTTTGGTTCAATAAATTTGGAAACTTAAGTATTTTTAGTGAACTTATTAATACAAGCGTAGCTAAAGCTCGCTCGTATCTCAAATTTTAACTCTCAACCCAAAAGCAAAAATTGACCGAGTTTCAGCTCGTAAGTTGGGACACTCGTAAGTCAAGGCACAACTGTATTTGGTTTAGGTCTCGGTTTCTTTGGCATATCAACCTTCGTGGGTTATTTAATGCTCAAACTATCCTTGTAAAAAAAAAACAGTAGTGGTACTATTTAACCCATAGCTGGAGGGATGGGGTGGTTAATTCCTTTCCCATGGGTATTAGTCCGAAAGTGAACCTAATAGCGCGACTGGAGTTCGAACTCGTTTACTGTTGCAGTCCACTACTATAATCACTACGCCACGGAGACTCCCGCAACTGTACTTGCTTTAAAACCATTAGACTACTACTACTACTACTACTACTACTACTACTACTATTGCCAAGCAACTCTAAAGCAACAGCGATGTCATCACTAATAATATCAGTATTGAAATTAGCAGCAGCATCAAAGGCTTTCTGATTCTACTTTCACTTTCATTTTCGCTTTGATGTCTTCTTTCAATTTTTGTTTCCTCGTTTTTCATTTCGAATAAGAATAGCAAAGTCAAGGACGATGCGTCTTCCTCCTTTGCAAAGCTTCAATTAAAACTACCAGAACAAACAGAATAAATTAAACATTTCAAAGAAAGAAGAAGAAAAAAAACATAAAATTATATGATTTCACGACAATCTATAATTGTATTCGGATGAATTGATTCACTCCACCAAATCTAATTTGGTTTCATTGATCTAGATCAGACATTATTTTCAGGTGATCGTCTTTATTTACTTTCATTCTTTTCAGTAAAACCAAGCAGTGATTTCAGTATCTAAGAGATTCGTAATAGGATTTCGCCTAGTAACAGAACTTGAAACGTACATGCTGAGTCACGTGCTATTTATAATTATAAATTATAATTAATTGTAAATATATAAATAATAAAGTGAAATACGTCTATAATTTATATTCAATAGTTACCTCCCTTGAAAAATTATAGTGATCAGAATGAGCATGAACTTATACTTGAAACCATATAACCGGGTGTAAATTATTTGTACTAGATAGTGATACTTGATACCATATAACTATGTAAACAGATGATTATTATTATTTTATAGAAATAGTTACTTGAAATAATTTAATTCTTGAATACATGCAAATGTGTGCAGACAAATGATTGTTATCATTTGATAGAAATAGTGGTAATCTTGAACTTTAAGTGACTAAATTCTTAGCATAAAATTGTTCTTGCGCATTATTTGTAATGAAGTTAACTGTTACTAAAAAAGCATTAAAATGGATTTGAAAAGCGTCGTGTTTTCTCCGTGAAAAATTACGTTGAATCAAAGATGGCTGCCATTGTTTACATTTGGTTTTTCTCGAAATTCACGGGAAAAGAACAAGGGGCGTCACCCACATTGCCTCATCAGTTAATTCATGAAGTCCCTAACTGTGGTATTGAGAAGCTGGCGGTAGGTGTGGCGCTCAACCTCAGCAAAATACAATCTACCTGGCTAACACAAGGGAAAGACTTCTTCGGTGTCCGACTAATACCAACCATATGCCACTCCGACGATTTTGTTTACATATGCCATCAAGTATTCCACCACAAATAATTTACATACCGTTGTATAGTTTCAAATATTTCTATCTAATTCTAATAGTTATATGGTCTCGAGTAATTATTTCTATGCAATAATAATTTCGTTTAAATCGAACTTAACGGACCTAAATTCCACCATCATATGTCACCCCGAAAAAATACGAAAAAATCAGGGAATTAACCGAATTTAATGAAATTTTCAGTGTTGATATATTAATAAATAAAATATATAATGCTCCAGTTATTTTATTTAAAAACTTTTACATTTTTTCAGGTCAATTAACTTTGAACCACGTATCTTTGAGGTGTAACACAGATTCTCAGATACGTGGTACAAAGTTAACTGATCTGAAAAAATGTTAACATTTTGAAATAAAATAACTGGTGCATTATATATTTCATTCATTAATATATCAACACTGAAAATTTAACTTCGGTTAACTATCATATCCAGCACACACCTTTTTGCGGGGAGAAGGTCTTACCCCTCTACTGAGGATACAGTTAGCATATTCTAAGCCCCGTCGACAGAGCGTGTTGACTTTCAGAAAAGAGAAAAAAAGCAAGAGGTGCACTTTGCGTAACGGTTATACTTATAGAACAGGGAGCAATTACTTGATCAGTCGATTGATCGGAAGAGGCATAATGCAGTAAAATTATGATAAAGCAGTAACAAAGAAAAACTATTAGAAGAAATAAATAAATAAATAAATAAAAACTTAACCAAACTTCAGACAAACTGACCTCATAAAGGTCAATAGAGCAAGTTGAAGATAGTGGTAAGGGTAATAAAAGTATAATGTTGCAGCGCACTACTACCCACGTAGGTCAAGATAGGAGGAGCTTAACCTCAACTACAAACTAGCAGCCTACTAAGATTAAATTTCAGGAAGAATTAAAGAAATATCAGTCTAGCAATATAAAGTAACCGAAAATATTCACTCAATCCCCTGATGAAGGTGTTAGAGTAACACCGAAACCCCGGTCGGGAAACAACTTCTTCTAGGACTATATATATATATATATATATATATATATATATATAATGTAGAAAATCATTAGTTCTGAAAAGGGTTTAAATATGCCATCAATTAGATCACAAGAAAATAAATTAATAGGCCAGAAAGAAGTTCAAATGTTGCAGATAAGATTTTGACAAGTACCCTCATTAGTATTGTGACGTCATCTCTCATACTTAATGTTGTACCGGCCGTTCCTACAGTGGAGAACATGCACCGGTTCTCACTATAAATAGTGAGACACCGAGTGGAAAGGAGCACTGTTCCCGTTAACGACAAGCTAGTCGTACATGTACCATTAATTGTAAATACACTTGTCTTATTTTACCCCATCTCGACTTGACTTCTTTTTACTGTTGGGACTAACATCACAACACTTAAAAAAAATATATATATATATATTTTAGTACATTCTCTTTCTGGTCGTAAAAGTGGAATGTGGGTGGGAGATAAGTTAAGACCAAAGTAGAGTATCACGTGTCCTTAAGCATCATGGATCGCCATCAACAGCCAACAGGTGGCCCCATTGGTAGGAGTCTTATTCATCTGCAGAGGTGCAGTCGGTGTATTCTACAGTTTTAGTCGACAGGACTACATTGAACACTGTATACTATAACACTTACTTGAAACCATATATCTATTTACCAACCACCTCCGCACGAGCAGGATGCGGCACAAGGTCAATTTCTATAGTGGAACACATAAAAATTATATACTATTATTAATTTTTTAAAATATTTTCATCATTGTAGTTCACAGAACCTTAAGATTCCAGAGAACACTAGTTGAGAAACACTCCTCTAGAGCAAGTTGCAAATTTTAGGATTTGGGAGAGAATAGGATTTAAAAACAATGTTAGTACTTAAAAAGGCAGACAATCAAAAAAAAAAATTCAATATTTTAATACCTTAAACAATACAGTAGTAAATTGATAAAAACAATTGAATAAATACAATGAACACGCAAGAGATTTAAATTTTATTAATCTACTAAGACATTAGCACTCAAAACAAGGGCAGTTTTAAATCACACACTATTACATCATGTTCACAGCTGCTTTCTGCAAAAAGGTAAAAATGCAATTTTTTTTTTAAGCCAAAGTTTACAAATATAAGAAATTTTAACAGGTTTGAATTCAGAGTTTTCCTTCTCCTATACAGGTTGCCTTACCAAGGTTGAAAAAGCCCAGTCTTCCCTACTATTTACCCATAGCTGGAGGGAGTATATTTGGATTCCTACCTTTCTCAAGGGTATTAGCTCTATGTGAAATGCAAACAGTTTCGTCGAGGATTTGAACTCGGGCCGACGAGTCAATTTCCTACGACTTTAACCATTACGCCACGCGCCTCCACTACTTGAAAAACCATATAACTGCTTAAAAAAATATTTACTTCGGAAATAAAGAACCAGAAACATATTGAAAATGCCGTAAATAGGGACCGGGTTAGCTCAGTCGGTAGAGCGTTCGGCTAGAAACCACAAAGTTCCTAGTTCGATACCGGCCCTAGCCAACTCAGCATATGAGTAGCACATGGATCCGTGCGGTAAAGTGATCAGCTGATGGTAGCTGTGGCACCCCACCTCAGATGCAAAAACAATCTCCTTGGTCTAGCGTAAGTGAAAAGGGAATAGACTCCCTCGCCGATTGGCTGATGCCGACTTTAGGCCACTCCGACGACTTTACTTACTTTTTACAACCAGCCAACCAAACAAATGATATCTTATTATAATGGAGATTGTGTGTTTTTCTGTCTGTAACCGAAACTATATTACTACTCAAGTCACAATTTCCTTAGTTATTGACATCACATTCTTCATGATATTAATTTCATTTAAATCTCAATTATTAATAAAATTGTTTTACATTATTAATACTGTTAACCATATCTACATATTAACAACATGCAATTATATTTATATATACAACAAAATAGCGGTTTATAGTGTGAACGGGAAGGCTAATTTGCATATTGATATTAGAAATGTGATTTTATTAAATATGTGCTTAGTATTATTGATTTTTAACTGTTTAGTTTTATTTTAATGAATATAAGTAAAAATCTCTTCAATGAATCTTAAATAAAATCCATTAACAAGAAAAAATAACTGTCATTTTATTCTTTACTTCTCTTTTAACTAAATACTTAAATTAGAAAAGATAACAATGAAAGATGGGCGTGATGGAAGTGTAAGTTTCAGTTGTTCTATCTTTTGATTATACCCCTCTCTGTTTCAGATCATTTTATTTGCATTCTTATTTAGTTTCATTAGCCTTTCTAATTTAATACAATATTTTATTACATTAAAACTTAGATACTTGCACCCGGGTAGTGCATATATTTGCTAGTTAACTTAATTGTTATTTTCATTCAAGTTGTGTTTAAAACTTGAACACCTTTTAGAACACTTCTTATTTATATGTTTATTGATTCCAACCACAAAGGAAAAATCAGCAATCAGATTTGTTGTCATGACAATGGTTGCAACGGATATCGTTTTGTTTCGGCTTGTCTGTCTCCCACATAGTCACGCGAAATCACGGTTTTGATCACGCGCAAGTCACGGGTGTTCGTCGTAATGTTGTTGTTAAAAAAGAAAACTCGTCTTACTGGCTATTGCTTTAAGTATGTCGTTACCAAGACCCCTCTGCACGAGCCGGATATGGCACAAGGTCATTTGTAGCTGAGTTTAACAGGTTTTAATTAAGAGTTTTCCTTCACCATAGACCTGATGCCGTACCAATGTTAAAGAATCCAGGGTTAAATCGAACTTAACGGACCTAAATTCTACCATTGTATGTCACCCCGCCGAAAGAAAAAAAAACCCAAAATCAGGGAATTAACCGAATTTAATGAAATTTTCAGAGTTGATATATTAATGAATAAAAGATATAATGCACCAGTTATTTTATTTAAGAACTTTTACATTTTTCAGCTCAGTTAACTTTGAACTACGTATCTTGTAGAATCTGTGTTACGCCTCAAAGATCTTTCTTTTTCTTTCTTTTTTTCTTTATATTTTCCTTTTTCTTCTTCCTTCTATCTTTTTCTTTCTTTGTACGTTTTTTCTTTTGTTCTTCTTCATACTTCTTTCTTTTTTCGTTTTATCTTTTTCTTTCATTCTTTTTTCTTCATAATCTTTTCTTCTTCCTCCTTTCTTTCTTCCTTCCTTTTTTCTTGCAAGCTTTTCTGACTTTGCTGTTCTTGTGAAAAAGTCTGGGAAAATGAATTCTTCTATCTTCCTTCTTTATGTTTTTCCTTTCTTTCTCTTCATGCTTTTGTTGTATACTCTCTTTACTTCTATTATTCTTCTGCTCATCTTTGGTATCTTACGTTCTTCTTCCAGCGTCTGGACTTCGTCTTGGGGACTTTGTGTCTGGTCTTCCATTGGGGATTTCTATTTATCAGAAGCCCTGTGTCATTGGTAGTTTTTAGATAATAACACAAGACTTCGATTTACTTTAGATCCTATTTTATTCCGAAATCCCCACCAGATTACCTGCGCAGATTGAGTCGGCCGTGCGCTTAACACGACTTACCAGTTTCGTGGTTTGGCCGATACTGAACTAAAACTCTGTTTCTAATTTAAACCAGAAGAGGGTCTTCTCCACCGATTCTCACGGTATCCACCGGAAGGATCAGGATGAGGTCAAGCCGTGTCACTCAATCCTTCAAGGCTGCCGGCTGCAACTTATAACAGCCATTTTGGTTTCTACACTACTGTAAATAAGTGTTAGGGTACTAACAATTATGTAACACTGGGGGTTATTTTTCCAAGGGAATTAGTTCGAAAGTGAACGGAATAGAATGATGGGTTTAAACTCGCTTACAAAGACTAGCAAATATATGCACCCTCCGGGTGCAAGTATCTAAGTTTTAATGTAATAAAATATTGATTAAATTAGAAAGGCTAATGAAACTAAAACACACAATCTCCATTATAATAAGATATCACAACCCAGAACATTAGTCACTTTACGACGGAGACTCACCAACAGAGTTTTGGCCATGGAATAAGTTTTCAAGTACAGGCATGTATAAAAAAAATAACGAAAGACATGACCACTCTTATCCTCCAGCCGCCTTACTCTTCAGATTCAGACATTTCTTATATAAAACTGAAATACATAATTTATATCAGATAATAAATATTTATCAACGCAAAAAAAAAAAAAATAATATCCATGGCCTACCACTAGTGAAAAGGGATAGACTCCCTCTTTGTCTAGCTGCTATCGACAACAGGCCACTCCACCCCACTTTATATACAATCCCTCCGCGTAAATTAGGATGTTACACAAGGTCAGTTTTTAAGCGGTGTTTAACGGGTTTGAACTCAGAGTTTTCCTTCCTTTTGCCTCACCAAGGTTAAGTCTTAACATCCTATACCACCTCATTCCACCCAGCCGGAAGTCATTTGTTTTCCTAATCCACCCCAAATGATAGACTTTGTTTAAATGTAATATTAAACATATTTAGAAGTCTTTAATTTAAGGGAAATAAGAGGTAACTTTAAATGAAAAGGCCATTTTTAGCCATTTTTTGATAAATCCTTATAGGAATGGAGCTCTGGACTTTGTTTAAATGTAATATTAAACATATTTAGAAGTCTTTGATTTAAGGGAAATAACAGGTAACTTTAAATGAAAATGACATTTTTAGCCATTTTTTGATAAATCCTTATAGGAATGGAACTCTGGACTTAGAAAATTCTCAACAGGAGGTTAAGAGTTAAAGAGTCAAGTCTGTCCTACAGTTTACCCAAAGCTAGAGGGAGAATAATTGGATGCATACCTTTTCCAATGATACTAGCACTATATGAAATGCGAGCAGCGTCGTCCAGGATTTGAACTCATGTCGCCGAGTCCATTTCCTTTGATTATAATCCTTACACCACATGCCAATCAGATAATTTAAAAAAATAAAAGAAATTTCGCTACAAGTTCTCTGCTCTCTCTATCAAAACGATATCCAAAACTGAAAATAAATAAATAAATCGTCGGGTGGCAGAGAGGGAGTCTATTACCTTTTCACTAGCACTAGACCAAGGAGATTGTTTTGACGTCTGTGGTGGGGCGCCACACCTACCGCCAGATGATCACTTTACCGCACAGATCCCTGTGCTACTCATTCGCTGAGTTGGCGAGGGTCAGTATCGAACCAGGAACCTTGTGATTCCTAGCCTGACCTCTACCGACTGAGCTAAACCGGCTGCTTAGTAAGGTCCCAGTATTCATTTATCCTTGGAGGTGTTTGTGATATAATCGTTACCGTCGAAGGAAATGGATACGACGAACCAAGTTCGAACCTGGATGAGACTATTTGCATTTTCCATAGCGCTAATAATCTTGGGGAAAGGTATAGCATCCCTGTGCTACTCATACGCTGAGTTGGTGAGGGCCGGTATCGAACCAGGAACCTTGTAGTTCCTTGTCTAATGCTGAACCGGCCCTATATAATAAATAAGTAAATAAGTGAATGAAAAATTAAAAAAACGTGTAGCACAAAATGGCGTTTATTTTGAAAAAATAGAGTTGGAATTAAAGGACGAATAAATGTCCTGGTAATTTATGAGGAAGTGCGTCCCGGTCTCCTGCCACAGAAATTGCTACCCGGTGACTATTAAAATAACGTCCCCAGCTATGTCGGTGTTACTTGAAAGAAAACAACCAACTTAGGGCGTCAAATGTATTTTAGTGGGAGGGGTCTCTTTTTTGGCGTAATTCTTATTTATTTATCGTAATTTGTCGTAATTCTTGTTCATTTATAGAAATTTGTCGTAATTCTTGTTTATTTATCGTAATTTGTCGTAATCGTGTTTAGATATGAAGATGGATATATAGTTTGGAATAGACTGAAGATAGATAAACAAAATAATATAGATAGATATGAACAAATGGAGATAGATAGATAGATATTTTCGACAAGTAAATGTATTTGTGGGGTGTCGCTTCTTTTTTGTCGTAATTCTTGTTTATTTAAACTAAAAACAAGACATTAAACAAACATGAATAAAAGAAAATCTGAGACGACATAGCTGGGGACGTTATTTTAATAGTCACCGGGTAGCAATTTCTGAGGCAGGAGACCGGGACGCACTTCCTCATAAATTACCAATGTCCTTCATTTTATACCAGTTCTATTACTCTATCTTAAGACTTGTTTCTATAGGATTGGAGACCTTATTAATAATCAACTCTCGTTTATATAATATAATATAATACGATATATTTATATATGTATGCAGGTAAGTAGGTAGTTGTGTATATTTCCATTATCACTCGCACTAGTTTTTATTTCTTTTATTTCTCTCGAGCAATCTTTAAAATCTGCTAGCCATTTAGGTTTTTGTTCATTTCTCTCTTCCTAAAATTTTCTTGGAAATTCAGAAAAGATCAGTTTGATAATACTACTGCCAGCTGCAGCAACAGAAGCAGTAGCAGCAGCAGCAGCAGGAGCAGTGGAAGTCGTAATGGCCAAAGAAAAGATGGCGGCTTCGACCGTGGCAGTGGCGGGAAATGCTATTCGTTGGCGGCAATGGTAAAAGGAACTACAATTAGAGACAGGAAATGGAGAGAAGAAGAAGAAGAAGAAGAAGAAGAAGAAGAAGAAGAAGAAGAAGAGAAGAAGAAGAATGAAGAAAGAGAAGAAGAAGAAGAAGAAGAAGAAGAAGAAGAAGAAGAAGAAGAGGGAAGTGGGTGAGGTGAGGGGGTACAATAGCGAGAAATATACAAGCGTTCAAGAACTCTTACGGCAATGGCGGGCGAGCATTGGCGGGCGAGCAATGGCAGACGAGCAAGCATCCGAGATGAAAAATCAATATTCGTATCTAGATTTAATCTTGTTATGTGTCTTTCGTTCGCTTTTTCTTCGTCAATGGCTGCCTTGCTTCTCTGGGGTAGGGGGAGGAATTGGTGGAAAGACGTACACACGAAATAGCTTTGTTTGCAGGCGATCGGGTTAAGAGAGAGAAGAGAGAGAGAGAGAGAGAGAGAGAGAGAGAGAGAGAGAGAGAGAGATGAAGAGAGAGAGAGAGAGATGAAGAGAGAGAGAGAGGTGAAGAGAGAGAGAGATGAAGAGAGAGATAAAGAGTTGAAGAGAGAGTCTCCCTCTTGAGAGAGATGAAGAGAGATAGTTGAAGAGAGATGAAGAGAGATAGATCGATGAATAGAGAGATGATGAAAGAGGAGAGAGATAGACAGCTAAAAAGGAAAGGGGAGAAGGAGGGGAGAGATAGAGATGAAGAAAGAGGGAGAGATAGAGATGAAGAAGGATGGAGAGTTGGAAAAGGATGGAGAGTTGGAAAAGGAAAGAGATGGAAAAAAATGAAAGAGAGAGAGAGAGAGAGAGAGAGAGAGAGAGAGAGAGAGAGAGAGAGAGAGAGAGAGAGAGAGAGAGAGGGGTGGGGGGAGAAGGAGGATGGAGGTAGGTAGGGTAGTGGTTGCTATAGTGGCTTATGCGATCGGTCGGGAGATGCAGTAAGAACTTCAACCCGGTGGATGCATTTGAGTACATAGAATCGTATACGTACTGCCTTCAATAAATGGGATTTGTTTAATGTATTCTTTTGTTTACTATGAAATTGCCGATTTTCTTCGAACTACTACAGATTTAATATATTAGTATAACTAGCAAATATATGCACCCTCCGGATGCAAGTATTTAAGTTTTAATGTAATGAAATATCGTATTAAATTAGAAAGTCTAATAAGAAGGCAGATAAAAAGATTTGTAACAGAGTGGGGGTATAATAGAAAAATAGAAATGAAACTTACTCTTCCATCACTCCCGTCTTTCATTGCTGAATTTTACTTATTTAACTATTTAGTTAAATTAGGAAATAAAGAATAAAATGACAGTTATCTTTTCTTGTTAATGGATTTCATTTAAGATTCATTGAAGAGATTTTTGCTTATATTCATTAAAATAAAACCAAACAATTAGAAATCAATAATACTAAGCACATATTTAATAAAATCACATTTTTAATATCAATATGCAAATTAGCCTTCCCATTCACACTGCAAAACGCTATTTTGTTGTATATATAAATACAATAGCATGTTATTTGTATGTAGATATGGACAACACTAATAAAAAGGCGAAGCAATTTTATTAATAATTGAGGTTTAAATATAAATAAAATCATGGAGAATGTGATGTAAATAACGAAGGGAATTGAGACTTGAGTAGTAATATAGTTTCGGATACAGACAGAAAAACATACAATCTCCATTATAATAATATATATATATATATATATATAATATATATATATATTCATTTAAAAGGAAATGCCATAACTAGACTGCTTCAGTTCCAGTGATCTTTTGAAAAAGAGATATTATCTAAATTCAAGAATTAAATACAGGTTAACACTCAACATCATTGTTACCGTATTATTATTATTTTCTTTACACCTGCATTGTGATAGCTTTCTAAATCAACCTCCTAACCAATATATATATATATATATATATATATATATATAACCCCTCCACACAATCACGGTGCAAGACATGGTCAATTTTTAAGCGGAGTTCAACAAGCTTGAATTCAGAGTTTTCCTTCTTCTAGACCGTACCAAGATTAAATAGCCGAGTCTGCCCTATTATTTACCCATAGCTGGAGGGAGAATAGTTGGGTTCATACCTTTCCCAAGCACTTTGTGAAATGCAAACAGTCTCGTCCAGGATTTGAACTCATGTCGCCGCGTCCATTTTCTTATTAGTTTAATATATGACAGATTAAATATCAGTAAAAAACAAAAAACACCAAAAGACAAACCAGACCAAACCCGAGCTCCAGAATTGAAACCTCACCACTAGATGCAGTTTTAACGTCGTACCCAAGACACTAAGACCCTCTGTCACCAAATTCTAGCACATATGATTAAAAGGTGTTTGTCATAAAATAAATATGATCGCAAACAATTATATAGGTTCTAGGTCTCGAATTGACCAGCCGATTGATCGGGGAGACCTTTCCGACTGCCCGTCTATCCCAAATAAGGACCAAAGTAGAATGTTGTTAGCCACCAGGATTCCATCCTTAAGCATCACGGGTCACTACACATGGCCAAGTTCGTTTTAATTATTCCTAGATTACTAGCAAGAGCACTGATAACCAACAAGCATCGTTGTCTCTGTGTTTACAAAATTCAAACTTAGATCTACATAGGCTCTGTTGTCGATATTGAGCACTCTTCATTCAACGAGATGAATAAATGGAATTTCATATTCGTTTCATGGTTGTACGTGGATCAGTTCATAGGCTATATATATATATATATATATATATATATATATATATGAGAAGTAAACAAACAATGTGTTTAGATATGGCTTTATTTAGCCGACAATTTTTGGGAGAATATGTGCTTAATTGAAGTCGTACCTAATTTTGAAAATTAATTAATTAATAATTAATGAATTAGGCGGGCATGCCTATTCAAATGTAAGGCTAAGCCCGCCTAATTCATTAATTATTAATTAATTAATTTTAAAAATTAGGTACGACTTCAATTAAGCACATATTCTCCCAAATATATATATATATATATATATATATATATACATGTAGAATTAAACAAAAGGCACATCTCGTGTTTAACAATTTTATTTTTGATCTTTTCCAATTTTCTGGGTGGAATTGATGGATAAGTCCACCAAAGTTCAGTTCCCGATTACTTTCGCACTTCGAAGCGCCATCATCAGGGGTGATGTATTCCATTTTTAAAATTTTTTTTTTTATATTAATGTGGAGGCTGGAAGGAGAAGATGGCGCTTCGAAGTGCCGAAAGTACTCGGGAACTGAACTTTGGTGGACTTATCCATCAATTCCGCCCAGACATTAAAAAGTTGGCCAGAAAATTGGAAAAGATCACCAATAAAATTGTTAAACAGGAGATGTGCCTTTTGTTTAATTCTACATGTATAAATGAAAGAATGCTGCCCAAATACACACACACACACGCACACACACACACACACACACACACACATATATATATATATATATATATATATATATATATATTCGAGTCCGGATCAAGATTTTGCTTTTATTAAATCTACTGTAATTAAAAAAGAACAAGCATTATTTTTATACCGACATTCATAAAAGAGACTTTTATCTTTGTCGAGTACGATACATTTGTCCCTTTAGCTGATCATGTGATACTGAGAGTTACCGACCTGGTAGGAGAGTAGAACCTTTGAACTGCACCACCAAGTGTCCGTTTTTTGATCTTCATCTAAGAGTTTGTAATTATATCAGACGTCACCGGTTGGGTGTCCATCAATGGGGGTGCACAGGAGGGGGCGTAGAGGAATCAAATAAGGTTGACCGGTACGCGGGGCCCTTCATAAAGGGTACAAAAGGTTGTTGGTGTGCGTGCGTGTGTGTGTGTGTGGGGACGTCTTAATTAGAAGAGGAAGCCCCAGGAAATCTTATCAACTTACACCCGGCTTGTTAGCAAGATTAAATCTTCAACCATCTTTGAAGATGGCGCCAAATAAAACGGCGGGAAACAAAGTCTGGTGGCGATCAGACTTGGGTAGTTTGTTAGATATACGGCGACGGTGGGGGTGGGTGTCCTTGGCAGGAAAAATGACGGAATCTCAAATGTTATTGTTCACCAATAATTTATAGAGAAGATCATCTAATTGGGAACAAGAAAATAGAGTTCAAATAAATTTGCTCTGTTTATAAAAATTAAACATTGAGCTCTCATACGAAACCTGAACTCTACAACAAACTACTGGTAGAGAATAGGACCAGCCTAGAATCAACTTGTACCAAGAAACTTGGTACCACACCAAAGTATATCTTATTATAATGGAGATTGTGTGTTTTTCTTTCTGTAACCGAAACTATATTCCTACTCAAGTCACAATTCTCTTAGTTATTGACATCACATTCTCCATGATTTTATTTTTATTTAAACCTCAATTATTAATAAAATTGTCTTACATTATTAATACTGTTAACTATGTCTACATACTGACAACATGCAATTATATTTATATATACAACAAAATAGCGGTTTACAGTGTGAACGGGAAGGCTAATTTGCATATTGATATTAAAAATGTGATTTTAATAAATATGTGCTTAGTATTAATTGATTTTAACCGTTTGGTTTTATTTAATGAATATAAGCAAAAATCTCTTCAATGAATCTAAATGAAACCATTAACATGAAAAAATAAGTGTCATTTTATTCTTTACTTCCTATTTTAACTAAAATACTTAATTAGAAAAAATAAACAAGGAAAGGCGAGATCATGGAAGAGTACGTTTCAGTTGTTCTATTTCGATTATACCCTCCTCTGTTTCAAATCTTTTTATCTGCATTCTTATTTAGTTTTTATTAGCCTTTCTAATTTAATACGATACTTTATTACATTAAAACTTAAATACTTGCACCCGGAGGGTGCATATATTTGCTAGTATATATATATATATATATATATATATATATATAATATATACTTTGGTGTGGTACCAAGTTCTTGGTACAAGCGATTCTACTACTGTAGAGAATAGGACCAGCCTAGAATCACCTTGTACAAAGAAACTTGGTACCACACCAAAGTATATATATATATATATATATATATATATATATATATATATATATAATATATATATATATATACTTTGTGTGGTACCAAGTTTTTTGGTACAAGGTGATTCTAGGCTGGGCCTATTCTCTACCAGTAGTTTGTTGTAGAGTTCAGGTTTCGTATGAGAGCTCAATGTTTAATTTTATAAACAGAGCAAATTTATTTGTGAATAAAAAGGCCTTAAATACCATGGCTATCGTGGTAAGGACCATTTCCACTCGTGGGTATCTAGGGCTCACGAGCTTCTTCAGACCACGTATATATAGCTAAATAGAAAATATACGTGGTCTGAAGAAGCTCGTGGGCCCTAGATACCCACGAGTGGAAATGGTCCTTAACCACGATACCATGGTATTTAGGCCTTTTTTATTCACACACACACACACACACACACACACAACACACATACATATATATATATATATATATACATACATAAACAAGCACACACCTTCCCCTCCACCACACACAGACAGACAGTTTGGAAGGCATGATACAGAACAAATGAACAGCCACTAGCAGCAACTTCAGTTCTGGTCATCTTCTGTAGAAGGGGTTTTATCCAGAAATATTAAGAATAAATCACAGGTTAACAAACAACACCATAGTTACCTTTTCTTCACACTTGCATTGTGATAGCCTTCAAAACCAACCAACAAACCAATATATATATATATATATATATAATATATATATATATATAATGTCACTCTCCAACAAATATTCTTTATTCTCTAGCCGTACCGTCACCAAACTCACTGTTTTCTCCAGCTGTGAGCGTTCTCAAATGATTAAAAAAAAAAATCTTTTTTGGAACACTTCAACATTTTCTGTATTTTGACCGTTCTAACTCCAAATATCAAATATTTTATCCTGATGAAGGCCGTTTTTCTTTGTATGCTTAAATATTTTATAATAACATTTTTATTTTATTTTATATTTGAAATAAAATAAATAGAATACATGTGTACATAAACAAACTCCTGGTCGAAGAACGTGCTGGTACTTTTTATTCTTCTTGTGTCCGGAATTATATACAAAATCTTACTACATTTGTATATTTTGTCGAATCGTATGTCGCATGGAGTTTGCCACGTGCACAAAGCTAGGGACCAGGTGGATGAATAATCTCTTTGCCTCAACCTTAAATCCGGATGCGTTGCTATGATATTGAGACTGAGCAAACATTGTCTCTTCTCGGATTCAATGTCATCTCCATTTAGTTTCTAATATTTTCCTATCTTGTTCTAAATGCCTAAATGTGTAGTTTTTTCTTAAGAGTTTTTTTTTTGCACACGGTCCCATCGAATACTGATAATTTTTAAACATAACTATTTAGCCTAAAGATAGGACACTAACAGGAACTACCATTTCAGATCAGAGTGGACCTGGGAGTAATGGGAAATGAAGGGTAGTCCATACTACCCAGATCTCCAGAACCTTAGCCTCATCATCAGATCCAATTTAGTGTCATACCCACTGAACTTGTGCCCAACGCAGCCGGTATTTATGGCACTCAGGAATACTCCGTTCATGGATTTGAGGGATTCCATTGCTTGAGTCCTGGTTGGCTGCTTAGTTTCTGTGGTGTTATGGTGCTTGATAAATAACCTAGTATTCTGCAGTAGGCGTGCAAAAATGCAATTTACCTGTTAGGGTCCCATCTATGGGTTAAATAGAAAAATGTATTTATAAAAAAATTGTATTATCCATTAAGAATTGATTTATTTCAAAAACTTTATCGGCATTAAATGACCCACTGAGGTTGATATGCCGTAAAACAAACCAAACCAAACCAAACTATTCTTGTTCCTTTTTCTTTTTTTTTTCCCCTACTCATCCCAATGTTATATTTCTTAATCGCGAATTTATTTCTCGATTTTAGTTCTGTTGGACCATATGACCTTTAGGCACCCCTTTTGCTTTGCTGATTCATAAGTACATTTTTTTCATTTACACCATCAACATCAGGTTGTTTGTTAACAGACGATTTTTAGAGTTTTTAAAACTATAAAACTAACCCCTAACCCTTACCTCTAAAGCCTAACATAAACCCTAACCCTACCTCTAACCCTAACCCCTAACCCTAACCCCTAACAAACAACCGGATGTTGACGGTGTAAATGAAAAAAATGTACTAATGAATCAGCAAAGCAAAAGGGGTGCCTAAAGGTCATATGGTCCGTTCTGTTGAGCGATGACGAAAACGGTCAGCTACCTTACCTTCACTTCTCAGTCTTTAATTTCAGTATAAATAATAAAATATATGGTCTGTTCATTTCCACCATAAAATTTTGTACCCACCCCAAATTTTTCAATATATATATAACATCATCATCATGTCGCGCTGTTGGCACGGATATCCATGACAATCTCTCTCCATCCGTCCCTATCGCTCATCATTCTCGGGAGGTCCTCTCTGCAGCATCCTGTATCCGTACAGAGCTGATCAATGTATGTCTTTGCTGGTCGGCCCACACTGGCGTGCCCATGTGCTGGCTTCCACAGGAGGACGTCGCTTATGAGTTCGTCCTTGCTTCTCCAGCAGTGTCCCGCGTTTCTTGTCCGTCTCACTCGGATGGTTTGGGTGATATGTGGCAGGTGGCCGTACAGCTGCTTTCTTGTCTTGTTCAGGATCACCCGCAGCATTCTTGTGCATCTTATGTATTGTTACATTTTGTTACATTATATTATTTTTTTTATTGTTTTATTATTTGTTTGTTTTTCTTATTCAAAATTATCTAAATTTGGATTTATATATTGAATTCTACTTAGAAAAAGTTAATAGCACCCCTTCTTAATCATTTTAAAACTTTTTTATAAATATAGTCTAGACAATTTTTTATTTTATTTTTACATATTAAAATCATACATATACATTTTTTGAATATGTCCGTTTAAACAGGAAATGTAAGGATACTTTGAAACTCTTTCTTGAGCTTGAAATTGTAAATTTATATTTGCTGTCTGACCTACATTTGATGAATTTCTTGTGATTCTTCTTTGGTTATTCATTCTAACTGTGACTGTCTGATGAGACTGAACTAAGAGTTTTAGAAATTTCTTTAAATTTCTAAAAGCCTTTTTAAGTTTTGGTCGAAATAAATTTATTACAGAATGACGGTTTATTGAATTTTTCCTTTCTTACAAAGGTATATATATATATATATATATATATATTATATATATAATATATATCTGTGTGTGTGTATGTGTGTGTACGTGTGTGTGTGCGTGTGCGTGCGATATATAATCATATTTACATATGAAAATAACCTGCCTGATGCTTGTCTGTTTCGGCGGGCATGAAAACAAATAGTCCTAGATAAGCATCTATGCAATTAAATAATATCTAAAAACTAAAAAAACTAATATATGTTTAATTATTATCATAATTGCTCTATCACAGAGCACTATCCTAATAATACTGCACACCAGTGGCTCATTAAATGAGATAGTGTTAACCATACACTGTAGTAATATATATATATAATATATATATATATATATATATTATATATATATATATATATATATATATATATTATCATAATGGTATACACAGGAATAAGCTACTCGAGTTTCACCATAAGGATCTTCAGCCCAAAAATACACGTGTGCAATCAGCTATTGATCAATATCTTGATCAATTCAGTGGATTTAACCCTGAAGATCCTTATGGTGAAACTAGAGTAAGTGTTATACCATTATAATAATAAATTTGCTCTACTTACGTATTGAGCACTTTATATTTGTTATATCGCTATCTTATCATTGTGAAACTTGCATCAACTAACCATTGTGACCATTTTCACCGGTAAGTCACCATTTTCATATATATATATATATATATATATATATATATATATAAATATATTATAAAAAAAGAAGTCCATAAAATGAAATTTTTTTGAGAATATTTTTATTTTATTTTTACATCAGCTACAAGAATTTTGGATCTTCTAGTATCTTATTCAGGCTTCGATTACACACACACACACACACACACACACACACACACAGACACACACACACACACATAGACACACACACACAACACACACACACACACACACACACACACACACACACACATATATATATATATATATATATATATATATGTATGTCAAGCATATATAAATGTCTATAATATATATGATTTAGGATTTAGTGTGAAGCATTGGGTGTGAAATATATAAGAAACTCAATTTGCAGGTTTCGTTTTATTTCATTCTAATATTTCGGAGACTTGACTCTCCTTCTTCAGAGAAATGGAGACTATATATATATATATATATATATATATATATATATATATATATATATATATATATATATATATATTACTAGAAGATATATATATATATCTTCCAGTTTTATGCCATTCATTTCATATTCAACAACGGTTTCAAATTAAACGTGCTGAAACAATGATGTCTTGTCGCCGACTGAGAGCGCTGTAATATTCAATCTGATTGATTGCCAAGTCTCATCAGGGCCGCGCAACCGGTTATCGCGATATTCAGATTGATTGGATGCGTTCTGGACCGACTTCGCGTTCCTCATAAAATAGTCGGCTCTGATTGGCACAGCCAAAGTCTAATCTCCCAGAATCCATTTTTCCGAATTTCCTTGAGCTTCGTTTCACAGAAAACCAATTCCATTTTTCTTATCTTTTCTCCTTTGTTATTCTGCCAGTCTTTTAGGCCCGACCCCCCTCACTCTCTCTCCCACCCCTCTCTCTCCCTCCAACCCCCTCTCTCTCTCTTACTATTTCTTGCTCTTTCTCTTTCTCTTTCTCTGACCGCTAAATGGTGGTCGCCTCTTTGAAAATGGTCAATTCTTCTTTTGAAGTGACCAACGTCCAGTTCTGTGGAATTGTCCGATTGGATTTACTCTAAAGCATCGCCACCCCACCCCCGCTTTTTGTTGGTCAGTGATTATTTTTGGCAGCTTTGTGCAAAGATTGATTACTTCATTCGGCAGAGTGACAGTTACGGTCAAAGCGTGAGAATAAGTCCTTTAGGTGCATTCAAATAGTTCACCATTATCTAGTATGTCTCATTATCCATCTATCCATCATATATGTATGTATAAATTTAATACACACATATAAATTATACACACACACACACACAACCACATACCTAAAAAATGCACAATGTTTCCTTTCGATACACACACTTACAGCGTCCCATACTCACGCCATAAAATAGAATATTTGATGTCATATTTCAAAACCGTCTCCTTTTTCAAACCTCAAAAATTTTTAAACAGACTGAATGACAAGGACTACCACTCGCTTTTCTCGTTATTCTGTGATAAATAATTTCTTATCACCTTCCACATACCAACAAATGCCCTAAAGATGATCTAATTAATAGATCGAAACACTGCAGCGTCGGCCAATAAACTCACCACTTAACCCATTTAAACCTGTGTTTTTTCATTTTTCTTAATATACTACATACCGTCGGATTCACTTCCTTTCTTCACATATGTATATAGCTGGAATATATCATGAACAATTTTGATACTCATTATACACTTTTATATAATTTTACATCAAACTCTTTTGAGTTTTATTATGAACTATAATGCTTCTGATTTTTAAAAATAATTTTTATTATTATTTTTAACACAGAACATGCATTTATTAAAATTCCAGCATTGAATAATAGCGTTTGTTTGTACCCTGTCTTCTAACGGTTATTTTCCCCCGTCTTTCTCTCATATGTTGCTCTTGATGATGACCGATCTATTAAAGCGGTCGAAACAGATTTCTGTCAGCAATTATAAAAATCATTTGTTTTTTCAAAAATGTTAAATTCATATATGTATGTATATATATATATATATATATATATATATATATATATATATACCAAACTTGTTGGTAAATCCTCGCGGTGAGAAAAAACCTAGCAAATAGTTTGATTGTAAAAATATACTACCAAACATCACCCGGGGAGAAAACATTTTTAGAAAAAAGGAAAAGACCAAGATAATCGAACCAACCAAAAATAATCTATTGGTACAATATTTGGCCAAAAGAAAAAAAACATATATATATATATATATATATATATATAATATATAATATATATATGTGTGTATGTGTGTGTGTGTGTGTGAAGAAAGGAAGTGAATCCGACGGTATGTAGTATATAAGAAAAATTGAAAAACACAAATGAAAATTGAAAAAAACACAGGGTTAAATGGTTAAATTGGCCGATGCTGCAGTGTTTCGATCTATTAATTAGATCATCTTCAGGGCATTTGTTGGTATATGGAAGGTGATAAAAAATTTTTTATCACATAATAACGAGAAAAGCGAGTAATAGTCCTTGTTTATCAGTCTGTTTAAAATTTGAAGTCTGAAATATATATATATATATATATATATATATATATATATATATATATATATAGAGAGAGAGAGAGAGAGAGAGAATATATAATATATATATATATATATATATATATACATAGAGATAGATAGACAGATAGAAATAGATAGATAGATAGATAGATAGATAGAGAGAGAGAGAGAGAGAGAGAGAGAGAGAGAGAGAGAGAGAGAGGGGGGGCACATTGAACGAGACAGAGAGACTCACACAGCCAGGTTGATTGATAGATAGAGAGCATATATATATATATATATATATATATATATATAGAGAGAGAGAGAGAGAGAGAGAGAGAGAGGGGTGGTGGCAAATTAAGAGTATATTCAAGAAAAAACTTTTTAAGAGGCTTAAAGAGTTGTGATTAATGTTGACAGGTCAATCAGAAAAGATTTCCATCCGGATTAATGAATGTCATTCAATTTCAAACAAAAAAAGAAATAATCAAATATTCGGGTAACGCTTGGAATTTCCACCAATTGATTTACAAGTTTCCGGTGCATTTTCTTTCTTTCTTTCTTTCTTTCTTTCTTTCTTTCTGTCTTACTTCATTTTTTTTTCTCTTTTGATAAAAAATCTTTTAATTAGTCGTTTTGACAACTATCTTCTTTCATCTCCTGAAAGTTTCATCTCACGTGAAACTATTGTAGCGGGTGTGTGTGTGATGAGAGCTTATGATTTCGACGTGGGTTAGACGTTCTTCGTTGCGTCTCGGTAGTAAAGCCGGACTCGTTGCTAAAATTCAGTCGTAATTGAAATTAACGTGGACTCATTTATTTGCGTATGGTATATAAATGTATATACTCATTGAATATCACCGGTTTTTTGTTTTTGTGCAAAATTATGAAGATTTAATTTATATTCAAAGATATTTAAAAATTAAAATATACATAGAAATGGCATTGAAATTCTACTGAAAAATGTCCAGCATTTGTAAATCTCAAAAGTAAACAAATCAATGCACCAAGATTCCCCCTCTGCCCTGTCGTCGCTGGGTAGCCGCTTCTATTATTATTATTATTATTATTATTATTACTAGCAAATATATGCACCCTCCGGGTGCAAGTATTTAAGTTTAAATGTAATAAAATATTAGATTAAATCAGAAAGGCTAATGAAACAAATTAAGAATTCAAATAAAAAGATTTGAAACGGAGGGGGTATAATCGGAAAATAGAACAACTGAAACTTACTCTTTCATCACTTCCGTTTTCAATGCTAAATTTTCCTATTTAACTATTTAGTTAAAAATAGGAAGTAAAGAATAAAATTACAGTTATTTTTCTTGTTAATGAAATTTTATTTAAGATTCATTGAAGAGATTTTTACTCATATTCATTAAGATAAAACCAAACAATTAGAAATCAATAATACCAAGCACATTTTTAATTAAAATCAGTTTTTTTAATATCAATATGCAAATTAGCTTTACGTTTACACTGAAAACTGGTTTTTTGTTGTATATATAAATACAATTGCATGTTATTAGTATTTAGGTAAGGCCAATAGTATTAATAATGTCAAACAGTTTTATTATTAATTGAGGTTTAAATAGAAATAGAATAATGGAGAATGTGACGTAAATAACTAAGGGAATTGTGACTTGAGTAGTAATATAGTTTCGGTTACAAACAGAAAAACACACAATCTCCATTATAATAAGATATTATTATTATTATTATTATATACCCGCTCTTTGATATTCATTCGATTATTTCGCCAAATCTATAAAAAAAAAAAGATTGTTTTTCTAGGAAAGCAAA
>CM042170.1:8673716-8692260 GCA_023376005.1 Doryteuthis pealeii
GTTTCTCAAAGATACGTGGTTCAAAGTTAACTGACCTGAAAAAATGTAAAAAGTTTTTAAATAAAATAACTGTTGCATTATATATTTTATTCATTAATATATCAACACTGAAAATTTCATTAAATTCGGTTAATTCCCTGAATTTTGGTATTTTTTTTCTTTCTGCGGGGTGACATACGATGGTGGAATTTAGGTCCGTTAAGTTCGATTTAACCATGTCTTCCGTATAAAATAACCCAATAAGGGTTGACATGCCGCAAAATCCAACCAACAAACCAACCAACCCATAAAAGACTGGCATTTCATTATATTCAGTTTATTCCCTGATTTTTGGTATTTTTTTCTTTCGGCGGGGTGACATACGATGGTGGAATTTAGATCCATAAAGTTCGATTTAACATCTTTTTTTTTTATCTAACAAAAATACAATGTTAAATACCAACAAGCTCTCAATTTGTGTGTCAAATTCTTTTTTTTTCATGAAACAAACGAACGGAGATATATTTGAGTGGCTTATGGCATACTTCTTGTGACACTAGTATTTGACCTTTCAAATTCGCTCTCAAATAAAACGTTTCTTGACCCCGTGACATCTTTTGATTTTTATCTCTGATCAAAATGAAATCCCGTCTTTTCTGGGTGGGTCTCGTTTGTTTTGATGGGAAAAAAAGATTAAAGAGCCATTAGTTTTTCACGGCTGGATGCACACCACTGAAGCCTGGCACACATCACGCTTGACCTCACTGACCTCTTTGGTGTTTTAAATTCATGACGAATTCCTTTTCTCTGGAAATGGTAATTTTTGCACATTCTTCCTTCGTGATTTTCTAGTCATCTAATAAGGAAAGTGAAATCGCTTAAGCGTGTTCAAACCCCGGTTGAGGTAGTCTGTGTTTTTTTTTTCAACTAATACGGGTGGCGTAACGGTTATTGCCAAAGAAAATGGGTTTGACGAGCCAAGTCAGATTCGGGCTGATTGCGTTTCTCTTCACGCTAATACTCTTGGGAAAGGTGTGTATGTATTTTACCCAACCCCTCCAAAGTTAAATTTTAAGTGATTTGTTGCTGGTTTCAATTCAGTGTTTTCCTTCTCTTAGACTAAATAACGGTAATCTTGAACTTTAAGTGACTAAATTCCTACCACAAAATTGTACTTGCGCATTATTTGATATGAACTTAATTGTTATTAAAATACATTTTATGATATTTTGGTGTTAAAAACATGCCTTAAAATGGATTTAAAAAGCGTCGTGTTTTCTCCGTGAGAATTACGTTGAATCAAATGTGGCTGCCATTGTTTACAAGTTTCTTCTCGGAAAAAGAACAAAGGGACTTAATTCTCATTTAAGTCTTAAAAGGACTTAACTCTCAAAGCAATGAGAGTTAAGTTCTTTTGTTCTTTTTCCGAGAAGAAGTTTGTAAACGTTCACACTGTAAACCGCTATTTTATTGTAAATATAAATACAACTGCATGTTATTAGTATGTAGATAAGGCCAACAGTATTAATATTAATAATGTAATACAATTTTATTGATAATTGAAGTTTAAATAAAAATAAGATCATGGAGAATGTGACGTAAATAAGTAAGGGAATTGTGATTTGAGTACTGATATAGTTTCGGTTACAGACAAACACACAATCTCCATTATAATAAGATGTAGATATAGTATAAATAATTCATATATATATAAATATATATAAAGGGTGGCTTACCGGTGAATATGGGCACGATCGTTGGAGGTGCACAGGATCCAGGGGTTAAGTCCATGATAAAACAAATACAAAGTGCTCAATACAAAGTAGAGCAAATTTATCGAAGAAATAGATACAACAGAAATCTACTCGAGTTTCATCGCTAGAATCATCAGGGCTAAATCCACTGAATTAATCGAGTTACCGATTAATTGCAGCTGATCACACGTATGTTCATTGAATAAGATTTATCGTTCAATATATATATATATATATATATATATATATATATGAGGAAAAAGTGGAAGTAAATCCGACAGTATGTAATATTATAAAAAAAATTATGAACTTGTGTCTTTCAATTTTTCCCTATATATATATATATATATATATATATATATAAGTAAAATCGTCGGGGCGGCCTAATTCGGCATCATCCATACAGCGAGGAGTCTATCCCCTTTTCACTAGCGCTAGACCAAGGAGATAGTTTTTGCATCTGAGGTGGAGCGCCACTCTACCATCAGCTCTTTACTTTACCGCACAGATCCCTATGAACCTGGAACCTTGTGGTTCCTAGCCGAACGCTCTACCGACTGAGCTAAAATGATGAATTAATTAATTAAAAAAAAAATGTATGTCATCTTGTCCTTTTTTTTTTTTCTATTAACTTTAACTTTCAACTTAACTAATCACACTGTTAATCTGGCTGAAGCCGACTGAATTCTGCTGAAAATTCTGTTGCAGAGTGTTGCATGTCATGGACTGCTCAGCCACCAAGCTTAAGTAGAGAGATAGACATGTTTAATGTTTAACTTTTAGTTGGCCAGTTCTTTGAGAACATAAAGGAGTATTTGTAATCAAAATAAGGGTAATCTTTTTATGTGTGTTCTTATTTAATTTCGTTAGTCTTTTATACTATAAAGCTGCCTTTTGTTGGTGAGGCTTAGAATACATGGCATCTGCAACACGCCAAAAAAAGTGTCATTATACGAAACTTCATTTGATGGTGAGATCTGGTTAATGTGGAGTACTCCTTCATAGCCATTACTTCCAGGTCCACTCTGATTTGGAGTGGTAATACCTTTTAGGGTACCATATATGGATAAGATAGATCTGTTTAAAACTTATTTTCATTCGATAGGACTGTGTATAAAAAAATAAAACAAATGAAAACAAAATAAACTTAAGAAACTACATAAAAAATATAAATATTAACTAAGAATTTAATAAATATAGACAGCTCATTTAACTGTGGCATGTGAAAATCTATTAAATTGAAATTGGAATATTGATTAGTTTGGTTTGTTTTGTTTTACGGCATATCAACCTCAGTGGGTCATTTAATGCCGATAAAGTTTTGAAATAAATCAATTCTTAATGGATAATCAATTTTTTTTTTTCATAAACACATTTTTCTATTTAACCCATAGATGGGACCCTAACAGGTACTACCACTCCGGGTCAAAGTAGACCAGAGAGCAATGTTGATGAAGGGGTGCTCCACATTCCCCAAACCTCCAAAACTGGAACCTCACCATCAGATAGAGTTTAACGTCATTCCCAGGACATATAGACCCGCAGCCACCGCCTTCTAGCACCCATATGATAAAAAGGGGTTGGGGCTTGCCATAAGGGCAATAGAGTTGGGGCAATCATATAGGTGCTAGGGCTTGACGTGACCAGCCGATTGATCGGAGGGGGCCTCTCCGACCGCCCGTCTAGCCCAAGATAGGGCCAAAGTGGAATATTGCATGTCATGAACTGCTCATCACCTGTGCTCTATCCTTAAGCATCACGAGTCGCCACCCACGGCCAACAAGTGGCCCCATTGGGGGAGTCTTACCCCTCTGCAGAAGTGCAGTCGGTGCATTCTAACGCCCCAGCCGACAGGGCAGAAAAAAAGTCAGGTTTGTATTCTTAGTCACCCTATATATATATATATATATATATATATATATATATGCACAAGGTCAACTGTTTTTTGGGTCAACTTGTATAATTCGTCAACACCCTTCTCCTCGTCTGCGGTCGGGCTGTAAACTAATTTAAAATAAAAAAAAAAAGAAAAAGAAAAAGAAATAAAAAGAGAGCTTTTATTGGGTTATTTCTCGAGTGCCGTTCCTCGAGGTAATATCAATTAATTGAATGCTAATTGAATTTTCCGAAAGTATCAAGACAATTGGTTGATGACGAAATTTGATTTTAGTGTTGAATGCATTATTACTATTTTAAAAGTACAAAGTAATTCTTTCTCGCTAATATAATGGCGCATTCTATTGAGTCATTTACTGGCCTTTGTTTAGTTATGACTCAAGGCCAAAAGTATGAGGCACCCAGTGAGAATCAAACTCACTATTAATGGTGTACTTGTCCAATTCGCTAATGATTACACAACCAAGTCATCTAAACTGTTTATTAAGCTTAGTTTAGTCGTGTCTCTTGGCCAGAAGTAAAGGTGCCAGTGAGTCGTGTCTCTTGGCCAGAAGTAAGAGGCACCCAGTGAGAATCAAACTCACTATTAATGGTGTCCTTGTCCAATTAACTAATGCTTACACCAATCAAATCATCTAAACTGTTTATTAAGCTTAGTTTAGTCGTGTCTCTTGGCCAGAAGTAAGAGGCACCCAGTGAGAATCAAACTGACTATTAATGGTGTACTTGTCCAATTCGCTAATGATTACACAACGGAAGTCATATAAACCAGTGGTTCCCAATCTATGTGTCGCGACACACTTGTTTGTCACGAGATGTCATTAGGTGTGTCGCGGGAAAGTATTCAATATTTAAGGTATAAACGAAAATATTATTTCAACAAAGTTGGCCTATAAATTATGTATACGTTGATGTAGGTTTGGTTTGGTTTGTTTTGTTTTACGGCATATCAACCTCGGTGGGTCATTTAATGCCGATAAAGTTTTGAAATAAATCAATTCTTAATGGATAATACAATTTTTTTTATTAACACATTTTTCTATTTAACCCATAGATGGGACCCTAACAGGTACTACCACTCCGGTCAGAGTGGACCAGGAGCAATGGTGATGAAGGGGTGCTCCACATTCCCCAAACCTCCAAAACTGGAACCTCACCATCAGATAGAGTTTAACGTATTCCCAGGACATGTAGACCCACAGCCACCACCTTCTAGCACCCATATGATAAAAGGGGTTGGGGCTTGCCATAAGGGCAATAGGGTTGGGAAAATCATATAGGTGCTAGGGCTGGACGTGACCAGCCGATTGATCGGAGGGGCCTCTCCGACCGCCCGTCTAGCCCAAGATAGGGCCAAGTGGAGTATTGCATGTCATGAACTGCTCATCCACCTGGGCTCTATCCTTAAGCATCACGGATCGCCGCCCACGGCCAACAGGTGGCCCCATTGGGGGAGTCTTACCCCTTGCAGAGGTGCAGTCAGTGCATTCTAACGCCCCAGCCGACAGGGTGGGTTGATGTAGGAGAAACTGCAATATAGCAGGAAAAACTTCACTGTAACAATATAAGGTGATATGAAAAATGCCTCGGTGAGGATTAGAAACGAAGACCATATCTGTACGTAGAATTTCAATGTAAGACGTTGGTCACTGTTCCAGTAGATCCTATCTTAGTGCATAAAATAGGTCTTATAGGTTGAATCCACAGAAACACAGTAGTGTCTAGTGTTGTAACAATACATTCACTTTTTATTAAAACTTGCTAATAATAAATATTTTCGTATTCTTTCATTCTTGGATCTATAGATGTATTCCTTTTATGGGTGTGCCGCAAATTTTAAACAGCTTATTGGTGTGTCGCCATACAAAACAGTTTGGGAACCATTGATCTAAACTGTTTATTAAGCTTAGTTTAATTGTGTCTCTTGACATGAGACACCCAGTGAGAATCAAACTCACTATTAAAGGCGCACTAGCCTAACTCATTAATCGTTACACCATGCGAGACGTCTAAACTATTTACTAAGCTTAGTTTAGTTGTGACTCAAGAACAAAAGTATGAGGCACCCAGTGAGGTTATTTCATAGTTGAGTAACATGATATTTAGGGTGACCCAGAAAAAACAAACCCATAATTTTGTAATAAAACTGTTAATTTTAATTTTTTTAAAGTTAAACGGGGTTAGGGTTATGGTTAGGGTTGGAGTTTAGGGTTAGTGACCAAAAAAAAGAGAACCCAACCCTAAACCTCAACCTAGCCTAAACCTAACCCTAACCCCGTTTAAATTAAAAAAAAAAATTAAAATTAACAGTTTTATAACAAAATTTGTGGGTTCTGTTTTTCTGGGTCACCCTGTAATATCATGTTACTTAACTAGGAAATAACCCCCTGTGAGAATCTCACTATTAATGGTGTACTAGCCCATCTTTCTTATGATTACAACACGTAAGGAATCTAAACTACTTATTGAATGTTTTGAATGCGTTGAGTTTTGAAAATGTTCTTTCCAAACTCAACGCATTCAAAACATCCATCATCTTTTATCTACATAAATCCTTTTTTTCTCCTTTGGGATCCAGCGAGCTTCGGCCGCTGGACTCGTCGAGAGTCAAATAATAGCGTCGATCCCAGGGGGCTATCCCCCCAGGCAACACCTGTCCCCTTGACAAAAAGGGGCAGGGCTGGGTTTATTGCCCAGCGCCTGAGGTGCCCCTCTTGTGGGGGAATGCCGAGGGAATCGACGCAATTTTTGTTCTTTTCCACCCATGAGCTTCGGCATGTGGGTGGGCCCACGTTAAAACGAGGCCTTGTGCCCAGTCCATACAAGTGGGGTATGCGACAAATATCCTTGAATAATTTCATTGTCCTGAAGAAGGTTTCCATTGTAAACCGAAATGTTCGAACATCGGCTAATAAATTTCCATCCATTATAACATCCGGATTTGTTCTACATTTTCTCACACACACACACACACACACACACACACACATATATATATATATATATATATATATATATATATATATATATAGTCATCAACATCCAACGTGTTTCGACGTTTACGCCTCATCAGTGTGGCTAGACTTAACAGCTACTTCTAGCCGGGAGAGAAACCCGACTGAATTTCCATGTCCGACTCCTTACCTCTCGGCCGTCACTTGCTGTCATATATATATATATATATATATATATATATATATATATATATATATATATATATATATGCTCCCCATCCCCTAGGGTTGAGCACTTTGGGCGAATTTCCCTGACGACCGCCAACTAAAGCGTAAATGCAACGCTCTCCTATATAAGGGATGGACCACTCTATGGCGGCTTTTACATACATAGGGATGTGTATATTAAAAACAGTTAAAATCCCCTTCGCGTTCTGTGGGTAACTATAGCCTAGTGGTTAAGGTGTCTGACTGATGCTGAACCGATCGGATTTCAATCCAGGCTGTAGGCAGCTTACAAATGTTTAGCCACACTGAAGAGACTTGATAAGTTGAAACACGTTTCTGTGGATGACTATATATATATATATATATATTATATATATATATATATATATATATATATATATATATAGTATGAAACTCTCTCGTGATTTTCGACACATGAGGGTTCACACACACAATGAACACCCACACAGGGATTTGTTTATAGTGGTGAAGGCTTGTGTTGGACCATCCACACTTTTTGGCACAGTCGATAGGAAAGAATTGGTGCATCAAGGTTTGCCACAAACCCAATCAACGACCGAACTCAGGAATTTTGAATTCAGAGTTATCCCTCTCCTAGACTGGTTACCTACCCATCTGGTAATCTAACGTGCTGGGGTTCGTGTTGAAGTCTCATCCAGAAAGTGATTAATCATCATGTTTTTTGGTACAGGAATAAATGCATCACCGTTTACATTCCTTCTCCATTGTTGTTTTTTTTGTTTTGTTTACGGGGAGATCACACGATCAATAAATAGGCTCTCCTAAAAAAAATACATAAAGAAATAAAGAAAATAAAATAAAAAAAAGAAAAGAAAAGAAAGGAAGATGAAACTATGTTGTTAACACAGATCGTCGAGTGCAGGAAGATAACATACATTCCATGACAATAGCATCATTCAACCGACTAATTTATTTCAACTGTTATTTTCTTCCTTTCTTCTTCTTCTTCTTGTCTCATTCCACCAAAATTAATCATATGATTACTAAACACAAGGCACGTGACCTCGTTTTCGGCACCGCGTGCACGTGCTCGCGAACGCACGCGCGTGCTCGCTCGCTCACACACACACACACACACACACACACACATTTTACAGACAAAAATAGATGACAAAAAGTCGCCATTTTTCGCGACCCCTCTGAAATTTGGAGAGCTAAAAATCAACATAAATTCGCCAATTTTTGGAATTGGAAGCTTAAATTTTTAAATTAACTTTATCATAATCCACACTTGGACAAAATTTCAGAAAAATTGAAGTTGGTGGGTGACAGGGCCTAGATGATTTGACATGGAATTACCCATATACGAAGTAGAGGTATCTAGTTGGTTAATTTGTACCCTGCTACCCTACCCCTGTTGTTCACCGTAAATCATTAGTAATTGTACCGAGCCCAGGGGGTGGAGAATTTTCACATTTAAAGGGAACATTAAAGTTTGTATAATTCTAGTTCTCCCCATTATATATGAATTTCAGAATGTTACGATTTTTGTGCCTACAAAATACGACCGTTATCATCTTGCAACACCCTATGGTTAAAAATGAGATCGTCCAAATCGTCCAAGATGAAATATAAACATGTAAATCCTGATTATCTGATGTTGCTTATCCGAAGAATTCTTATTTCTTATGAGTTTCGTCGCCTCAGCTAAATAATGGACCATTCCGTTTTTATTATAAAGAAAGAAAGGGAAGAAAAAGGACATGCTACATAGAAAAATATAATAATAAATAAATTAAGGAAAAGATAGAAAGAGGGGGTGAGCGCACGGAAGTGATAACGCAAATCAGTTTCAATTGAACATAATTAAAAGATGAAAAAGGAATGAAAGAAAAAGAGTGAGTGAGTGAGTGAGTGGTCGCGCGCGCGCGAGAGAGAGAGAGAGAGAGAGAGAGAGAGAGAGAGAGAGAGAGAGAGAGAGAGAGAGAGAGAGAGTGTGTTAAATTCGATTATACTTTTTACATATTGAACTATTTGGCAATATCTCTTAAGAAAACATATCAAACGTAATGAATAAATTATCATACTGTGGTATTATCCTGCTACTTTTAGTAAATGAAAAAATCTAAAAGATATATCGAAGTAAATGTAGTAAAACAACAAAAATGAGGATCTTCAAACTATTTTCTTGTGAGGTAAATCGAAAGGGAAAATCTCAAGTCTACAACACAGCCTGCTTCCTTTTTCGAAATGTAAGTAAATCACTGGCTTAACAATCTGCTTTGGTTTGGTTTGTTTTGTTTTACGGCATATCAACCTCAGTGAGTCATTTAATGCCGATAAAGTTTTGAAATAAATCAATTCTTAATGGATAATACAATTTTTTTATAAATACATTTTTCTATTTAACCCATAGATGGGACCCTAACAGGTACTACCACTCCGGGCCAAGTGGACCAGGAAGCAATGGTGATAAAGGGGTGCTCCACATTCCTCAAACCTCCAAAACTGGAACCTCACCATCAGATAGAGTTTAACGTCATTCCCAGGACATGTAGACCCTCAGTCACCGCCTTCTAGCACCCATATGATAAAAAGGGTTTGGGGCTTGCCATAAGGGCAATAGGGTTGGGAAAATCATATAGGTGCTAGGGTTTGACGTGACCAGCCGATTGATCGGAGGGGGCCTTTCTGACCGCCCGTCTAGCCCAAGATAGGGCCAAAGGGGAGTATTACATGTCATGAACTGCTCATCCACCTGGGCTCTATCCTTAAGCATCACGGGTCGCCACCCACGGCCAACAGGTGGCCCCATTGGGGATAACAATCTGGGTAATCATCTTGAAAATGGTACCTTGTTGAGACTCAGTTCTTCTCACATTTCCACATGACCATTACGATTTTTGTGCCCATCCTTAGGCTTCAAGTAAGAGCACTGTCCAGCGGAGATCCCTTGTGTTAAGCAGCGCACGATCCTTAGTGAAGAAACCTTTGGTTGCTCCTTTGTGTTCCTTAATGTTGGGTATGAGACAACTAGATTACTAAGATTCGACTGATACACAAGTATATAAAATAAGTCTCCCAAATTCGACGTTTACACGAGTATATAAAAATAAGTCTTTAAAATTCGACCTACATACGAATATATAAAATAGGTATCCAAAATTCGACTGATACGCGAGTTTACAATATAGATCTCTAACTAAAATTTGACTGATATAGGAGTATATTAAAATAGTTCTAAAAAATTTGACCTATACACGAGTATATAAAATAGTTCTTCAAAACTCGACACCGTTGTATAAAATAGGTCTTTAAAATTCGACTGATACACAGTTATATAAAGTAAGTCTCTAAGATTCGACTTATACATGACTACATTAAGTAACTTTTCAAAATTCGACCAATACACGAGTACATAAAATAAGTCTTTAAAATTCAACCAATACAGGAGTATATAAAATAGGTCTCCAAAATTCGACATATACAATTCGAGTCTACAAAAACAGTTCTCTAAAATTCGGCCTATACAAAATATATAAAAATTGGTCCCTAAAATTCGACTGATACAGAATAATATAAGAATAGGTCTCTAATATTCGACCTATACACTAGTATATGAAATAGGTCTACAAAATTTGACCTATACAGTTCGAGTCTACAAAAATAGTTCTCTAAAATTCAGCCTATACACAAGTATATAAAAACTGGTCTCCCAAATTTAACCGTTAGAGTTTTATATAAAATTGATCTCCACAATTCGACTTATATATGAGTATATAAAACAGGTCACTAAAATTCGACTGATACACAATTATAAAAATAGGTCTAATATTCGAGCTATATATGACTAAATATAATAATAACTTTCCAAATTCGTATATACGAGGATATAAAATAGTCTACAAATATCGACCTAAGGCGTTATAAAATAGTCTCAAAATTCGACCTATCACGGTTAAAAAGGTTTCGAAATTAGACTATAGCACATATATGAAAAATAAGTCTCAGATTCTACTATACACGAGGATGTAGAATGATACATATTGTGATGATAGTTAGGTTAAAATAGCTAGTCTCCATTGATATAACGATATATCTGTTTTCTAAAGATGTCGCGATATAGTCAGGGGCGATTATACAGAGAGATGCTGGAAAAGATGATCATAGATCAGAGATTGAGCGAGAGATGTGATGTGGAACGGTGTTTAAGATATAATTAGACGCAGCAGATGAGGATGTTTGGCCAGTAGAGGTTAGTCTGTAGAAGGATCTAAGGTGTATAGTACGAGTTTATGGAATAGGTCTCAAATTCGAACGCGTATACAGTCAGAGTATATAGAAGTAGGTCTTACTCGAACCTTAACCCGATATGAGATAGCCATTAAAAATTATCAGCATTGTGTAATAAGAGATAGTCTCAAATCGACTGATACACGAGGCTATATAAGATAATAGCTAGGTCTAATTCGAAACTTACAGAGGTAATAAAATAGGTCTACATTGCGACTTACAGTTCGAGTCTACAGAAAGATAGTGTCTCTCATTCACGATAACAAATATAAAAATTAGGTTTTTCGGTTTCGGGCCCCGAAGTTAAAGGAATCGTTGACTGGAGGTGACTTGTCGCACTGTAATCTGCGATGATGCGCACGAAATATGCTGATGCTGCGTTGAATACCATTACATATTGAGCTAGATATTGTCTCAGTTTGTGGCATGACGTGGTGTGTGTAGAGTTTTTCCGCTCTTCCTCTGTGGTACTGGTTATGCTAGTGGCGGAGATTGTGGTATGATGCTGCGAACAAAGAGGTCGAAAAAGCTGTCAGTGCTCGGTATGCAGATGGCGTGTTGCCGATTTCGCGCTGAGTCGATAAGTAATCTATATTCAATTAAATATATTATGTGTGTCCTCTATAGTTGAGATAGTTTGATATAGTATAAAATGGGTCGTCCAGAATCGTAAGACGATGAGAGTTTTTATATAAATAGTGTCTCCCCATGATGTAATAATAGTATTTCGGACCCTCAGAATCTGTGACACGAGAGGATGTGCAACAGGTAATTCTTTAGGCGAGTGTATAGTAAGAGAGATCGTCGGGGCGGCTTAGGATGTGTGATAATCCGCAGACAGCGAGGAAGTCTGATCCCTTCACTGAGCCTAGAACGGAGATAGGATTAGTTATATAGCATTTGAGGTGGAGTGGCCACACCTACCGATCAGCCATTCTTTACGACAGATTCGTGCTACAGGTACGCTGCTTGCGAGGCGATAGTCGAATAGGAAGCTTTTGTTTTGCCGAACAGCGCTATCGGCTAGCTGAAGGCAGACGCCTTAGGTTTAAACTTCAGAGTTTTCGCTTCTCCGTGACTAGGTTAACCTACGTCATGGGTTAAAGGGAGGCCGCCTAGTCTGGGCCCGTACTCTATTTACGCAGGCATAGCTGAAGGGAGAGTAAGGATTCATACATTTGCCGCAGGTTATCTGAGCGGTCAAGTGAAATGCAATTACTCACATCCAGGAGAGTCGCAATTTCCACGACTTAACTGCATTACAATCACGGCTTCCAAATGATATATATGTATATTTTATCAACCCTGCGACGAGCGGATCGAACAGCAAGGTCAATTTCTTAAGGGGAGTTTATCAGGTTTGAATTCAGAGGTTTCCTTCATCCTATATGGTTACCTAGCATGGTTAGAGTCAGTCTGCCTGCTATTTCTCATAGATGGAGAGGGAGAATTAGATGCATACTTTCCCAAGTGGTATTAGCGCCATGTGAAATTCCAACAGCTTCGTCAGGAATTGAACTCCAAATGATATGTAAGGTATTACTGGTGATGAGCTAACAATTCTCTCCTAGAAAATTAACTCATACAAACATTCACTAGACAGCAGTTTTCATTACGAAATGTTGTAAACTTTTCATGAATGGGCGCCCCACCCCCAGAAAAAAGAAGAAGACCTTTAGCATTTTATTTCTTTAGTAGAGCGAATGGCCAAGAAAGAAAGTTAAAATGGAAGCAACGCCCCACTGGTTGAGAGACACTTGTAATAATAGGCAAAGGCTTACACAGAAAGAATTTCGCAACCCGACTGCGTCATATACTTCTTTTTCTAATCGAAAAGAGAACTGGCGGAAGTGATCTGATTGTCCATGGATATGACGCATGCGTAGTTCCGAGTCTCAAATGCAATGACCCTGAATAGACTGGAGGCTGCGTCCAAGAAAGATGTCCCCCTTCTGCCCCTCCCTCCCCCTTTCTCTCTCACTTTTTTCTCTCTCACTTCTCGTGTTTCACAGTTACACACAAAATGGGTTTCACCAAATAAGCCAGTCTGGGCAAATATCTAAAACATGACACCACATCGCAGTTATTTTCGCATCAATAAGGCCGGCAAGAAACAATGAACCGGGGATTTGCATCGCCATAAATGACACAGAAAAATGTTTTCACGTCCTAGTCACTGAATTTGGGACATTTAAGTTAAATCCTTTGTTCATGTTCATCATATAAGACACGAAATTGCTATGAATAATCCTTTGTGACTAGAATTATCCTTCATCATCCTAGTTCCACTTGCTTTTTATAACACAAATTCCTATTGATCATTTTGACTTGTATTATTATTTATCCTCCCTAATCCACATTGGTTTTTGTCATAATCATTATTATTAATAATTTAAACTAGTATTATCCTTCATCTTCCTAATTCTACTTGCTTTTTATCATAATCATTATTATTAATAATTTTAACTAGTATTATCCTTCATCTTCCTAATTCTACTTGCTTTGTATCATAATCATTATTATTAATAATTTTAACTAGTATTATCCTTCATCTTCCTAATTCTACTTGCTTTGTATCATAATCATTATTATTTTAATAATTTTAACTAGTATTATCCTTCATCTTCCTAATTCTACTTGCTTTTTATCATAATCATTTATTATTAATAATTTTTAACTAGTATTATCCTTCATCTTCCTAATTCTACTTGCTTTGTATCATAATCATTATTATTAATAATTATCACTAGTATTATCCTTCATCTTCCTAATTCTACTTGCTTTTTATCATAATCATTATTATTAATAATTTTCACTAGTATTATCCTTCATCTTCCTAATTCTAGTTGCTTTTTTATCACAATCATTATTATTAATAATTTTAACTAGTATTATCCTTCATCTTCCTAATTCTACTTGCTTTTTAACACAATCATTATTATTAATAATTATCACTAGTATTATCCTTCATCTTCCTAATTCTACTTGCTTTTTAACACAATCATTATTATTAACAATTATCACTAGTATTATCCTTCATCTTCCTAATTCAACTTGCTTTTTATCATAATCATTATTATTAATAATTATCACTAGTATTATCCTTCATCTTCCTAATTCTACTTGCTTTTTATCATAATCATTATTATTAATAATTTTCACTAGTATTATCCTTCATCTTCCTAATTCTAGTTGCTTTTTTATCAAATCATTATTATTAATAATTTTACTAGTATTATCCTTCATCTTCCTAATTCTACTTGCTTTTTAACACAATCATTATTATTAACAATCACTAGTATTATCCTTCATCTTCCTAATTCTACTTGCTTATTATCAAATCATTATTATTAATGATTATCACTAGTATTATCCTTCATCTTCCTAATTCAACTTGCTTTATTATCATAACATTATTATTAATAATTATCACTAGTATTATCTTCATCTTCCTAATTCTACTTGCTTTTTAACACAATCTTATTATTAACAATTATCACTAGTATATCCTTCATCTTCCTAATTCTACTTGCTATTATCATAATCATTAATTATTTAGTATTATCCTTCATCTTCCTAATTCTACTTGCTTTTTATCACAATCATTATTATTAATAATTATCACTAGTATTATCCTTCATCTTCCTAATTCTACTTGCTTTTTATCATAATCATTATTATTAATAATTATCACTAGTATTATCGTTCATCTTCCTAATTCTACTTGCTTTTATCATAATCATTATTATTAATAATTATCACTAGTATTATCCGTCATCTTCCTAATTCTACTTGCTTTTTATCATAATCATTATTATTATAATTTTCACTAGTATTATCTTCATCTTCTAATTCTACTTGCTTTTATCATAATCATTATTATTAATAATTATCACTAGTATTATCCTTCATCTTCCTAATTCTACTTGCTTTTTATCATAAATCATTATTATTAATAATTATCACTAGTATTATCCTTCATCTTCCTAATTCTACTTGCTTTTAATCATAATCATTATTATTAATTAATTATCACTAGTATTATCCTTCATCTTCCTAATTCTACTTGCTTTTTATCATAATCATTATTATTAATAATTATCACTAGTATTATCCTTCATCTTCCTAATTCTACTTGCTTTTTATCATAATCATTATTATTAATAATTATCACTAGTATTATCTTCATCTTCCTAATTCTACTTGCTTTTTATCATAATCATTATTATTAATAATTATCACTAGTATTATCTTCATCTTCCTAATTCTACTTGCTTTTTATCATAATCATATATTATTAATTATTTCACTAGTATTATCCTTCATCTTCCTAATTCTACTTGCTCTTTTTATCAATCATTTATTATTAATATAATTATCACTAGTATTATCCTTCATCTTTCTAATTCTAATTTGCTTTTATCATAATCATTATTATTAATAATTATCACTAGTATTATCCTTTCATCTTCCTAATTACTCTTTTTATCATAATCATTATTATTAATAATTATCACTAGTATTATCCTCATCTTCCTAATTCTACTTGCTTTTATCATAATCATTATTATTAATAATTTATACTAGTATTATCGTTCATCTTCCTAATTTCTACTTGCTTTTTATCATAATCATTATTATTAATAATTATCACTAGTATTATCTTCATCTTCCTAAATTCTACTTGCTTTTTATCATTAATCATTATTATTAATAATTATCACTAGTATTATCCTTCATCTTCCTAATTCTACTTGCTTTTTATCATAATCATTATATTATTAATAATTATCACTAGTAATTATCTTCCTAATTCTACTTGCTTTTTATCATAATCATTATTATTATAATTATCACTAGTATTATCCTTCATCTTCCTAATTCTACTTGCTTTTTATCATAATCATTATTATTAATTAATTATCACTAGTATTATCCTTCATCTTCCTAATTCTACTTGCTTTTTATCATAATCATTATTTTAATAATTATCACTAGTATTACGTTCATCTTCCTAATTCTACTTGCTTTTTATCAAATCATTATTATTAATAATTATCACTAGTATTATCCTTCATCTTTCCTAATTCTACTTGCTTTTTACATAATCATTATTATTAATAATTATCACTAGTATTATCGTTCATCTTCCTAATTCTACTTGCTTTTTATCATAATCATTATTATTAATAATTATCACTAGTATTATCGTTTCATCTTCCTAATTCTACTTGCTTTTTTATCATAATCATTATTATTAATAATTATCACTAGTATTATTCCTTCATCTTCCTAATTTCTTGCTTTTTATCATAATCATTATTATTAATAATTATCACTCTAGTATTATCGTTCATCTTCCTAATTCTACTTGTTTTATCATAATCATTATTATTAATAATTATCACTAGTATTATCCTTCATCTTCCTAATTCTACTTGCTTTTTAACACAATCATTATTATTAACAATTATCACTAGTATTATCCTTCATCTTCCTAATTCTACTTGCTTTTTATCATAATCATTATTATTAATAATTATCACTAGTATTATCGTTCATCTTCCTAATTCTACTTGCTTTTTATCATAATCATTATTATTAATAATATCACTTAGTATATATCCCTTATCTCCTAAATTTACTTGCTTTTTTAATCATAATCATTAATTATTTAATAATTATCCTAGTATTATCGCTTCATCTTCCTTAATTCTGACTTGCTTTGTTATCATAATCATTATTATTTAATAATTATCACTAGTTATTATCGTTCATGCTTTTCTAATGTCTACTTGGCTTTTATCATATATCATTATTTATTAATAATTATCATAGTATTATCCTTTTATTCTTCCTAATTTCTACTTGCTTTTTATTCATAATCATTATTATTAATAATTATTCACTAGTATTATCCTTCATCTTCCTAATTCTAACTTGCCTCCCATTTTATCATTAATCATTTATTATTAATAATTTTAACTAGTATTATCCCCTTCATCTTCCTAATTCTACTTGCTTTTTATTCACAATCCATTATTATTTAAAATAGATTTATTCACTAGTATTATCCTGTCATCCTTTCCTAATTCTACTTGCTTTTTTCATAAATCATTGATTATTAATAATATTTCACTAGTATTTATGTCCTTCATCTTCCTAATTCTACTTCTTTTATCATTAATCATTATTATTAATATATATCACTTAGTATTATCCTTCATCTTCCTAATTCTACTTGCTTTTTATCATAATCATTATTCATTAAAATTATCACTTAGTATTTATCCTTCATCTTCCTAATTCTACTTGCTTTTATCATAATCATTATTATTAATACATTATCACTAGTATTTATCCTTTTCATCTTCCTAATTCTACTTGCTTTTTTTATTTCATAATCATTATTATTAATAATTTATCACTAGTATTATCCTTCATCTTCCTAATCTCACTTGCTTTTCTATTTCATAATCATTGATTATTAATAATTATCATAGTTATTTATCGGTTCATCTTCCTAATTCTACTGCTTTTATCATAATCATTATTATTAATAATTATCACTTAGTATTATCGTTCATCGTTCCTAATTCTACTTGCTTTTTATCATAATCATTATTATTAATAATTATCACTAGTATTATCGTTCATCTTTCCTAATTCTACTTGCTTTTTATCATAATCATTATTATTAATAATTATCACTAGTTATTATCGTTCATCTTCCTAATTCTAACTTGCCTTTTTTATCATAATCATTATTATTAATAATTTATCAACTAGTATTATCTCGTTCATCTTCCTAATTCTACTTTGCTTTTTATCATAATCATTAATTATTAATAATTATCACTAGTTTCATCCTTCATCTTCCTAATTCTACTTGCTTTTATCATTAATCATTATATTAATAAATTATCACTAGTATTATCCTTCGATCTTTCTAATTCTACTTTGCTTTTTATCATAATCATTTATTATTAATAATTATCACTTAGTATTATCCTTCATCTTCCTAATTCTACTTGCTTTTTATCATAATTCATTTATTATAATAATTATCACTAGTATTATCCGTTCATCTTTCCTAATTCTACTTGGCTTTTTTATCATAATCATTATTATTGATAATTATCACTAGTATTATCGTTCGATCTTCAACTAAATTCTACTTGCTTTTTATCATAATCATTATTATAAATAATTTATCACTGAGTATTATCGTTCATCGTTCCTAATTCTACTTGCTTTTTATCATAATCATTATTATTAATAATTATCACTTAGTATTTCGTTCATCTTCCTAATTCTACTTGCTTTTTATCTCATAATCCAGTTATTATTAATAATTATCACTAGGATTTCTTTATCATAAAAATTCACTATTCTCTCATGGAATCTACAACAATCTCATACAGATGAGGAGAAGAGAGAGAGAGAGAAGAGAGAAGA
>CM042170.1:8692267-8717267 GCA_023376005.1 Doryteuthis pealeii
GGAGAGAGAGAGAGAGAGAGAGAGAGAGAGAGAGGAGGGGGGTAATTGATATGGAAATATTGAGATAGATACATAGATGTGAAAAAATTGATATCTCCACACACACAGACACACACACACATTTATATATATATATATATATATATATATATATATATATATATATATATATATAGAAGTAATGGTAATTTGCTTGAAGCATTGTTAAGTATGTTATAATATATTATAATATATAATATAATATATATATATATATATATATATATATAATATATATATATATATATATATATATATACATATATTATATTATACATATATATATTATATATATATATTATACATATATAATATTATAATATATATATACACATATATATATATAATATATATATATATAATATATATACATATAATATTATAAATATATATATATATATATATATATATATATATATATATATAGAGAGAGAGAGAGAGAGAGAGAGAGAGAGAGAGAGAGAGAGAGAGAGAGAGAGAGATAATACTGAAATAAGTAGAATAGGATTTCGATGTCTGTCTGTTTGTCTTGTCGTGTTTGCACTCAAAGCACTGACCTCTTTTCGTACCTCAATTGGCAATAAACATTCTTGGTCACAGTATTCTTTTTTCGTCATAGCACCCCCCAGGGTGACAGTTGTGGGCGGGGGGATAATTCTTATTACTTCATTGCCCAATAGCAAGCACCCATTGTACTAAGTATACATGCAAGTTAGAACCTGATCTTCCACGACTTTGTGGGAGACAGACATACAAGTGTGTACTGTTTGGAACCAATACCACGCTAAGCCGTTTTTCAAAGCCACACTGTTTACTGACTTTTCAAGTCATGCGTTGATTTCAAGACTGCACGCAGCATTCTTGTGCAGCTCCCATCTAGCTTATTCTCAAGACGCTTCGTTAGGGTCCAAGTGGTGCAGCCATATAGCAGCACTGATATAACACAGCCTGGGAGAACTGTCGGCTTCAGCTTGTCAGGGAGATCGGACCTCCATATGATGATAATTTGTTTGTGGCCGACTGCCTTTGCTATTCGTGTATTAACATCGCTCTCTGTGGAGGATATATTACCACTCGTACAATTATATATATATATATATATATATATATATATATATATATATATATATAACACATATAAACATACATAAACACACATGAACACACACACACAGACTCACACATACACATACGCAGAAAATTTGGAAGATATAGGACACAAAGTTGATTTCGTCACAACAAAGGAGAGTCAAAAATTATCCACACTTTTGCCATAAGTAAGTAAAGTAGACGGAATGGCCTATAGTCGGTATCAGCCGAACAGCGAGGGAGTCTATCCCCTTTTCACAAGTGCTAGACTAAAGAGAATTTTTTGGCGTCTCAGGTGGAGCGTCATACCTACTATCAGCTCCACACTTTACTGCACAGTTGCAGGCTGTGCTACACATGCGCTGAGTTGACCAAGGCCTCTATCGAACCGAGAACCTTGTGGCTCATTGTTGGAGGCTTCACTGACTGAGCTAAACTGGCCAAGGAAGTGACCCAATTTCTTTGGTCGAAAGGAGTGTCAGGGGCTGAAATTTATCAGTGACTTATAGCACAATATGTATATATATATATATCATATGCCTACGTGGAGTTGCTAAACACTGAAGTCAAGCCCTGGATAACAAGGGTAGACAATGGGAGGCCATATGTATGGCAGCAGGATTCGGCCCCCTGCCACACCTCCGGGAAAAGTCAAAAATGGTTGTCGGCGAATTTTTACGACTACACCAGTCCCAATGTTTGGCCTCCGAACTCCCCATATCTCTGAATGTTTGAGATGAGGCTTGATGGTTAGTATTATCTGCGTTATTCGGACTATTGTCCTCATCTTCATTGTTATCTGTACAACGTTTCGGCCGATATGCTCTACGGTCTTCTTCAGGCATTTCTTGTCAAACTCGGGAATCTTCTCGGATTCGCTAGAAAAGAGACAGAGGGATTTGGAGACCAGATAAAGAATTGAAACCATCTAGACCACAGCACTGTTAAAATCAGTTCGAATAATTAGAAGAATTCTAGAGAGCTGAGAAGATTTGCTGTCAAGTGAACACTGAAACTTACTACTTGCGGAAACAATTTGTAAAGCGTACAATAATAATAATAATAATAATAGTCGGGGTGGCCTAATGTCGGTATCAGCCTGACATCGAGAAAGTCTATCTCCTTTTCACTTAGCATTAAACCAAAGAGATTGTTTTTGGTGTCTGAGGTGGAACACCACACCAACCACTAGCTCCTCATTTTCCCAGACATATGCCCGTACTTCTCAAACGCTGAGTTGACGAGAGCCGGTATCGAACCCGGAACCTTGTGGTTCTTAGTCGGACTCTCTACCAACTGAGCTAAACCGGCCCTATGATAATAATAATAATAATAATAATAATAATAATAATAATACAACCTTAAGAGAGAAGCTGAATCACTAATAATTGCTGCACAGAATAATGCCATAAGGACAAACTATATCAAAGCGAAAATTGATAAGACCCAACAAAATAGTAAATGTAACTATGCGGTAATAGAGATGAGACTGTAAACATGTACTATGTGAATGTAGCAAACTAGCACAACGGGAGTACAAAACTAGACACGACTGGGTTGGGAAGGTGATCCAGTGGGAATTATGCAAAAAATTGAATTTTGACCATACAACAAAATGGTATATGCATAAACCAGAATCTGTTCTTGAGAACGAAACGCATAAAATTCTCTGGGACTTTGAAATAAAAATGGATCACCTTATCACAGCAAGAAGACCAAACCTAATGCTGATTAACAAAAAAGAAAGAACTTATCAACTGCTGGATTTTGCAGTTCCAGCAGATCACAGGGTAAAGCTGAAAGAAAATGAAAAAATGGACAAATATCTGGACCTTGCCAGAGAACTGAAAAAGTTATGGAATATTAATGTCAAAGTTATACCAATTGTAGTTGGTGCACTTGGAACGGTCCCAATAAACTTGGAAAAATACTGGAGGATCTGGAAATCAGAGGAAGAATTAAGACCATCTAGACTACTGCACTGCTGCAATCGGCTAGAATTATCCTGGGGACCTGAGGAGACTTGTTGTCACTCAGACTCCAGTGAAATACCATCAGCTAACGCTGATGTGAAAAACTCAAAAGGAGTGAAAATAATAATAATAATAATAATAATAATAATAATAATAATAATTTGCGGGAATAGAGATGAGACTGTAAACCATATACTCTGCGAATGTAGCAAACTAACATAACGAGAATACAAAACTAGACACGACTGGGTTGGGAAGGTGATCCACTGGCAATTATGCAAAAAATTTAATTTTGACCATACATCAAAATAGTATATGCATAAACCAGAATCTGTTCTTGAGAACGAAACGCATAAACTTCTCTGGGACTTTGAAATAAAAACAGATCACCTTATCCCAGCAAGAAGACCAGAACTAGTGTTGATAAACAAAAAAGAAAGAACTTGAGGAGACTTGTTGTCACCCAGACTCCAGTGAAATACCATCAGCTAACGCTGGTGTGAAAAACTCAAAAGGAGTGAAAATAATAATAATAATAATAATAATAATAATAATAATAATAATAATTGGTACGTGAAGAAGAAGCCAGTTATTCCCTTTTTATCTTTTCGTTCCCGAGGTCCCCCCACCGGGCTAAAGTGATTGATAAATATTCATACAGCTATTTCTAGCCCTTCTTTAGCCATTCTTAGTGACAAACAATCACTTTTTCTTTCTCCATTCCTCCATCTTGCGCATCGACGAGAAGAAACGCGAATGGACAGGCGAAGGAAATTAAATTGCATGGCACAAACGTAGAAGGCCAGGCGATGATGGGGCCGGTCGTGAGGTTTTCACCAGCATCCCCAACCCAACCCTCATCGTCAGCGCCATGCTGCACGTCTTGGGCTTTCGGCGTCACACACATTATCGTCGATTGCACTGGAGTAATCCAATATCTGGTCGGGTTGAAAACAGCCATAGTCGTAATAAATGCGTGTGCCAAATATAACAAAAAAAGAAAAAGAAAAAGAAAAAAGAAAAGAAAAAGAAAAAAAGAAAAAAGAAAAAGAAAAAGAATAAAAAATCAAAGCGACATGAATTTTTCGTCTTAGGCGAAACTTGCCATTATTCTATTTCAGTGTGTTACTATGTATGTATGTATGTATGTATGTATCTATCTATCTATCTATCTTAGTCTGTTCATATCTATCTATCTATCTATCTATCTATCTCAACCTCTTTATATTTTTTCTAAGAGATGTTCTGATTTCTCTCTCTCTTCTCTCTCTCTCTCTCTCTCTCTCTCTCTTCTTCTCTCCTCTCTCTCTCTATTTCTCTCTCTCTCTCTCTCTCTATTTCGCAGATCATTGTGAGTGACGGCAATGATCTTTAAAGATTATGCTATTGCCTATTGCCATCAATCTATCTATCTATCTATCTTCTCAGCCTCTTTATATTTTTCTAAATAAGAGATGTTCTGATTTCTCTCTCTCTTCTCTCTCTCTCTCTCTCCTTCTCTCTCTATTCCCATCTCTCTATTTCTCTCTCTCTCTCTCTCTATTTCGCAGATCATTGTGAGGGACGGCAATGATCTATAAAGATTATGCTATTGCCTATTGCCATCTATCTATCTATCTATCTATCTATCTTCTTCAGCCTCTTTATATTTTTCTAAATAAGAGATGTTCTGATTTCTCTCTCTCTCTCTCTCTCTTCTCTCTTCTCTCTCTCTATTTCTCTCTCTCTCTCTCTCTATTTCGCAGGTCATTGTGAGGGACGGCAATGATCTTTAAAGATTATGCTATTGCCTATTGCTATCTATCTATCTATCTATCTATCTCAGCCTCTTTATATTTTTCTAAATAAGAGATGTTCTGATTCTCTCTCTCTCTCTCACTCTCTCTCTCTCTCTCTCTCTTCTATCTCTCTCTCTCTCTATTTCGCAGATCATTGTGAGGGACGGCAATGATCTGTAAAGATTATGCTATTGCCTATTGCCATCTATCTATCTATCTATCTATCTATCTATCTATGTATCTTCTCAGCCTCTTTATATTTTTCTAAATAAGAGATGTTCTGATTTCTCTCTCTCTCTCTCTCTCTCTCTCTCTCTCTCTCTCTCTCTCTCTCTCTATTTGCAGTCTCTGTTTCAGTCTCTATCTGTCTTTGTCTCTCTGTCACTATAACACACACCACACATATATATATATACATATTATATATATATATATATATATATATATTATATATTAATTTTTTTACTTGAAGGCACTTACAACGCATGTATCGCATAAAATTCGATACTTTTTCTTATAGAAAATAAACTTGACAAGTGTAATCCCAACAAAGGATGGTTCGATGTGTAGAATACCGTACAGACTGTTTCGACTTTATTAAGTCTCATCAGCGGTATATACTAACGATTTCCCTCCGACAGAAATCGAAACCGGGACTCAGCAGACACAGTGAAACACTAGTGAAACACCTTATCGCCTCGGCCACAGTACACAGCTGACCATCCTAGCGAATTAAGCTTGTCAAGTGATACTCACGCCTCTACCATAATAGGTAAGGGGCGTTATTGAGAGAATAATAACAACAAACAGACCGTTTGCCCTTCGGCGAAGTGAATAAGATTTTTGGATGTTTGTTTATTTAGAACGTTGCGGATATATATATTAAATTTTTACTTGAAGGCACTTACAACGCATGTATCGCATAAAATTCGATACTTTTTCTTATAGAAAATAAACTTGACAGTTGTAATCCCAACAAGGATGGTTCGATGTGCCTTCAAGTAAAATTTAATATATACTTTATCCGCAACGTTTCTAAATAAACAAACATCAAAAATCTTATTCACTTCGCCGAAGGGCAACGGTCTGTTTGGTTGTTATTATTCTCTCAATAAGCCCCTTACCTATTATGGTAGAGCGAGTGTATCACTTGACAAGCTTAATTTCGCTAGGATGGTCAGCTGTGAGTACTGTGGCCGAGGCGATAAGGTGTTTCATAAGTGTTTCACTGTGTCTGCTGAGGTCCCGGTTTCGATTTCTGTCGGAGGGAAATCGTTAGTATATACGCTGATGAGACTTAATAAAGTCGAAACAGTCTGTACGGTATTCTACACATCGAACCATCCTTTGTTGGGATTACACTTGTCAAGTTTATTTTCTATAAGAAAAAGTATCGAATTTTATGCGATACATGCGTTGTAAGTGCCTTCAAGTAGAAATTTAATATATACTTTATCCGCAACGTTTCTAAATAAACAAACATCCAAAAATCTTATATATATATATATATATATGAAGTAGGCAAACAGTGTGTTTGAAAATGGCGAAGGCCGACAATTTGTGGGAGAATATGTGCTTAATTAAAGTCATACCTAATTTTGTTAATTAATTATAACTAAATGAATTAGGCGTGCATATCGGTTTAAATGTAAAGCGTAAACAAATCGAGAAAAAGTCGATCTCTGTATGTACATTTCAGCCCATTAGGCCTCATCAGCAGAGCTATAGACAGGGCAGTGCTTTGTGCGTGATTCGAACCCTATCTGTCAGGCTGACAGGCGACATTCTATCCACTACACTAGCTGGCTTCCCCAGAATTTCTCGTTCATTTTAAACTGGTATCTATATCGGAAGCCAGCTAGTGTAGTGGTTAGTATGTCGCCTGTCAGCCTGACAGGTAGGGTTCGAATCAGACGGGGCCTCTTCTATCACCTGTCCAGCCCAAGTAAAGGCCAAAGTAGAGCGTGGCATATCTTGGACTGCTCAGCCACCAGGACCCGTCTTTAAGCATTATGGGTCACCACCCTCGGCTAACAGGTGGCCTCATCGGGTGGAGGTCTTACCCTTTTGCAGAGGTACAGCTAGCCTATTCTACATCTCCAACCAACAGGACGGGATATATATTATGGTGTGCACAATCATCAGACGGAAATGTGAGAAAAGTGACTAATCAAGTGTATTTATGAGTGTAGTGTCACATGGTAAGATGTAACTATACGGGACATTCTCACAAGGAAATTTTCATAGCCTATAGAAGCCAGCAAGAGGCAGTGGCTTTTATGTGAACGAAGATAAAACGAAGTTCATGTGTTTTAAACGAGATGAAGATATCTACAAAGAGGATGGTAAGCCTCTCAAATTAGTTGACCAGTCACATCTACAGAAACCGATGTCAATATACTCATAAGAAAGGCATAAATTGCTATTGACGATTACGCATTGGTCATACAAGACTAACACACTCCTATATACTCAAACAAGAACAACAACCACAACGTGGAACACATCAAACACCTTTGACAGTTAAACACTTATTCATGGAATGCAGTCTTTTTTGCCCACATCAGAAACCGTTATTTTAAAGCAAACAATGTGAAAGATCTGTTTAAAAACGTCAACATGGAGGATATTCTCTCTTTTTTGAGGGAAATAAAATTATACCATAGAATATAGACATGAAACAAATCAATTATAATCCCCAATAATGCTAACACATTGTTAAAACCAATTACTAAGAAATATAAATATAAACACACGATATGTATCACTTCCTAACCGTTAGGCATGACATAACCACAGACGGGTTGATATGCCGTTAAAATCAATAAACAAACAAAAATAATTACCAACAAAGATAATTACAAGCCAATGATGGTAACTATGTGAAAAATAGTGTTTTCTAGCTGAAAACTCATACTATTCAATGATGATATTGTGGTCCTCATATCTGTTATACAGGGTCAGGCAAAATGATCTGACACATTTGTAGATTTAATAAAATGCAAATGAAGTAAAGAAACAAAAAAGTGTTTTTATTTTCGAAAAGTACATATAATGCCATTTTTTCATATAATGCCATTTTGTTTTGTTTCTTTATAATGCCATTGTTTTTCGTATCTTTTTCAGTTGCTGCCATGAATTGGACTGGTGAGCATCGCGCTTTCATTGTGGAAACGTTTATCAACATCATTTTATATGGATGCATTTGAAGATCATTGTGAAGAATTCTTCGCAAACTTCTTTCGGAAAGTCTAAGAGCCTGGGTGCGTTTAAATGTGGAACGGAGTGGAGACAGTTGAACTGAAGCTCTTACCACTGCCACATTTTCTGGAGTTCTGGCGGTGCGAGGTCGGCCGGTTGATTTTCGTTTCAATGCAGATCCAGTAGCTCTGAAGTTGGTAACCCATAACAAGATCGTGTTTCGAGCTGGTATGGGATCATGTCTACCAAGATTGAAGTGCAAACGGAACGCTCTTTGTGTTGCAGTTACAGATTCGTTTGTATTGATAAACGTTTCCACAATGAAAGTGCGATGCTCACCAGTCCAATTCATGGCAGCAACTGAAAAAGAAACGAAAAACAATGGCATTATAAAGAAACAAAATAAAATAGCATTATATGAAAAAAAAATGGCATTATATGTACTTTTCAAAAATAAAAAAAAACTTTTTTGTTTCTTTACTTTATTTGCATTTTATTTAACCTACAAATGTGTCAGAACATTTTGCCTGACCCTGTAGATTCCATGGAAATAAATTGAAGGTGTTTACGTTTAAATAATGCCTTGAACAACCTCTGTCCAATAATAGTTGTTAGATTTGCATATATATTCCATATACTAATTGCAACAACTAATAAAGGACAAAGATATTTCAAGCTAAGACTTTGAATGATATTTGTACATTTTTAGTGATGTAAATTTTTGAATTTGAATGCTCTCATAAAACATAGAAATGAAAAGGATCCCAATTTTACCTTAAAGGATAACTTCAAACTATGATAGGAATACTTGAAACTGTGCACAAACAGATGATTATTAATCATCATCGTCATCATCATCATCATCATGTCGCGCGCACAACACGGATATCCATGACAATCTTTCGCCAACCTTCCCTATTACTCATAGCCCCTGGCAGGTCCTCTGTGCAGTATCCCCAGTCCTCGCATAGTTAGTCAATGTAGGTCCTTAACGGGCGTCCTACGTTAGCATGTCCATGTGTTGGCTTCCACAGGAGAACGTCGCTTATGAGCTCGTCCCCGCTTCTCCAGCAGTGTCCTGCATGTCTAGTCCGTCTCACCCGGATGGTTTGTGAGATGGGGGGGGTGACCATATAGTTGCTTCTTTGTGGGGTGCTGCTTCCATGACTTATTCAGGACTGCTCGCAGCATTCTTGTGCAGGTACCATATAGCTTATTCTCGAGGCGCTTAGTTAGGGTCCAGGTGGTGCAGCCATACAGCAGCACTGATATAACCACAGCCTGGAAGAATTGTCGCTTTAGCTTGTCAGTGAGATCGGATCTTCATATTACTGATAGTCTGTTTGTGGCCGCCCATGCCTTTCCTATACGTGTATTAACATCGTTTTCTGTGGATGAGATATTACTACCTAGGTAAGTGAACTGTTCTACTGGCTTAAGAGGCTTACCGTCAAGTGTGGAGATGTCTCCTTTCTTTCTTTTCTTTTTTTAATAAATAGAAATAATCACTTGAAACCATATAATTATTTCTATTTAAAAAGTAATACTTGAAACCATACAACTATGTGCACGTTATTTTTATTAAGAAGAGTTACTTAAAGCTATAATTGTTTACTAAGGATTATTATTTCCCTTCTCTCTCTCTCTTTTCTCTCTCTCTCTCCCCCCCCCACACACACACTCTCTCTCTCTCTCTCTATATATATAATATATATATATATATATATATATATCTTTCTCGATTTAATTATCTATATTAATTCTCTCTTTGTATCCCTATCTTTCTATCACCTCTTTCTGTTTCTTTCATTGATATTAACCCCCCTCTCTCTCTTTCTCTTTCTCTCCTCTTCTCTTCACTTTCTTTGGCCTTCCTATTTAACAATTTTTTCTTTCTTTCTTTCTTTCTCTCTTTTTTTTTCTTCGTCTTTTCCTTTTAGATTATCTACTTTCTTCCTCTCCTATTTCCCGCTTCTTTTTTCCTTCCTATTCTGTCGACCTGTTTTACGCTATTATTAAATCCAAAATTATCTCGAACTAAAAACAGCAACTAATTATTACAAGCAGAAATAACACACCCACTTCGAACTGTGTCGACATTTAATGATCTTGTTCACCTAATCAAACAGAATAATTCCGACTAAGGTTCAATCAACAATGCTGTGTTGGTAATGCTCGTTACTACACGAAGTTTTATTAAAACTTGAAAAACCACAAAATCAGTTATAACAGATATACTGTACGAGGCACGTGGTCTAATGGTTAAAGTTGTAGAAATGGACTCGTCGACCTGAGTTCAATTCCTATATATATATATATATATATATATATATATATATATATATAATAATATATAAAACAGAATATGGATAAAATGGCCAAAATATGGTTAATTAACACCTAAAGAAGATATCAGATGATCTGAAACACGTGTCACAAATGTAAGATAATGCTAAAAATAAAATTGAGCCATTTTGCGGACCTTCTTTTTTATAAAATATTTTTTTTCTCCCGTTGGACCTATAACAACACTTTATATATATATATATATATATAATATATATATATATATATATATATAATATAAGACACGTAAAAGCGAATTCATCTTAAAAGCGATGGAAAAAATTTCTAAAAAGAAAGTTAGGGTAACCTTATAATTAGATGTTTAAATCTAAAATAAATATTCTTTTTTCGGTCAATTCTCATCAGAAAATACATTGAAAGCAGGTTATACGAAGGTTGGAATTGTTGGAAAAAAGAATTTCTCCCTTTTTTCAATAGGAATATATATATATATATATATATATGAGGACGAGAAGACTGTGTAGCGCCAATCTTCTAAACGATGAGAGTATGGTCGCCTAGATAAAAACAAAATAATCAGGTTTTGTTTTTCATACTTTTTTGTTCGTTCGTAAAGGAAGCTGAATGATCAAATATCTCAATAGCCTCTTCAAATAGTAGGTCAGCTACTCTTGAAACATACTTGTCAAAAAATGAAAAAAAAAAACAAAAAACAAAAAAAAAAGCCCTTGAACTAGACGGTATAGTTACATTACTCAAAAACTATCTTGGTTTAGCGAAAGTCGCGCTGTTTAAGAAGCACTTGTCATGCCAAGAGTGTAAAAATGAATGGCAATCGGTGGCGGCTGATTGGTAGAGTGTTGAAGTGGGTGCCGCAAGTATTAACGTTCTGCGAAAATTCAATCAACACCAATGCATGGACATGTATGCAAAGTAAGTCATAAAACAAAGCGAGTTTCAACACTTGTGTTTCCATCACTTTATATCTATTATTTATAGTAATAGGCGAGTGGCGCAACGGTTAGAGTCGTTGGAAATAAACTTGTCGACCCGAGTTCAAATCCTGGACGCCTGGGAAAAAGTATGCAGCCAACTATTCTCCGCCCCAGTGGTATCTCACGATACCATCAAACTTTGTTAATTTGTTGTCACACGGTGGAATTGCCATATCTGTACTGATGCGGTTAGAGTCTTATCTTGGATCTTTTTTTGATGTTTTTTCTATTGTCTTACACACACACACACACACATACACACACACCACATATATATATATATATATAAAGTAAGTAAAGTCGACGGGGCGGCCTAAAGTCGGTATCAGCCAGTCAGCGAGGGAGTCTATCCCCTTTTCAATAGCGCTAGACCAAGGAGATTGTTTTTAGCATCTGAGGTGGGGCGCCACACCTACCATCAGCTCCTTATTTTACCGCATAGATCCCTGTGCTACTCATACGCTGAGTTGGCGGGGACCGGTATCGAACTAGGAACCTTGTGGTTTCTAAAGACCCCAAATACCGGTAGTGCTCTCTAGGAGCATTAACCTTGGTTAGATAATCAGTGGTGGGCAAGGAAAACTGAATTGAACCTGCAAACTTTCGACCCGAGTTCAAATCCTGGACACCTGGGAAAAGTATGCAGCCAACTATTCTCCCTCCAGCTATGGGGAAATGGTAGGGTTCTTTAACCTTGGTTAGATAATCAGTTGTGGACAAGGATAACTGAATTTGAACCTGCAAAACTCTCCTTAAGATATTGGTCTTGTGCCACATTCTGATCGTTCGGGCAGGATGGCCACCCAATATTTTGGGTAGCCTCCACCCTTTCTCAGTCATTCTATTGAAAACTTTGAAAGAGGAATTCCTCTAGGTTCCTAGAAATAGTCTATTATGCTCTCACCTAAATCTTTTTGTTATTTTTCCCTAATATAATCTTGCTCCATGACTCTGACAATAAACGCACACATTGGACTTTGTAAATTACGACAATTGAATAACTACTTCGTCATAAGAAAGATTTTTTCATTCACTTTTTGGATTATATATATATATATATATATATATATGCGTGTGTGTGTCTGTGTGTGTGTGTAATAACTTCATAAGACGACTGGTGTTTAAACAGTAGCATTGCATTCAACCAAGCCTTCATCAGGCATGGTTTCGGGGCCGAAGTATCAATACAACGATCCAAGAGCGCCTCAGTGGTATTTCACGATACCACCAAACTTTGTTAATTTATTGTCACATTGTGGAATTGCCATATCTATACTGATGCGGTTAGAGTCTTATCCTGGATCTTTCTTTGATGTTTTTTCTATTGTCTTACACACACACACACACACACACGCACACACACACACACCACACACACACACACACATATATATATATATATATATATATATATATATATATATATGCCCCCAAATACCGATAGTGCTCTCTAGGAGCAACTTTATTTAACTTTCACCGCCAGCATAAAGCAATGATCATTTGTTCTTTACAGATTTGATCTCTCTGGTGATCGTAAAATATATAAACAAATGCATGTATTTAATAGTTAAAACACCGCTCCTTAATGGCAGCTGTCGATGGCAGAGAGGGTAAGGAATGAATTCCATTCATTTCATTCATTTTTTATTTCATTCATTCATTCATTTTTCCCATTAACTTATATTAATGTGGAGTACTCGGGACTTTAACTTTGGTGGAGTTATCAACGAATTCCACCCAAATATTAAAAAATTGGCCAGAAAACTCGAAAAGATCAAAAATAAAATTGTTAAGCAGGAGATGTGTCTTTTGTTTAATTCTACATGTATAAATGAAAGAATGCTGCCCAAACACACACACACACACACACACACACACACACACACACACACACACACACACACACATATATTTATATATATATATATATATATATATATATATATATTTGCTTAATTGAAGTCGTACCTAATTTTGAAAGTTAATTCATTAATAATTAATTAATTAGGCAGGAATAACTATCCAAATGTAAGGCTAAACAAATCGAGAAAAATCAATCTCTGTATGTACATTTCGGCCTATTAGGCTTCATCAGCATAATAGGCCGAAATGTACATACAGAGATTGATTTTTCTCGATTTGTTTAGCCTTACATTTGGATATGTATTCCCGCCTAATTAATAAATTATTAATTAATTAACTTTCAAAATTAGGTACGGCTTCAATTAAGCACATATTCTCCCAAAAATTGTCGGCTAAAAAAGCCATATCAGAACACATCGTTTGTTTGTTTACTTCTTATATATATATATATGCTCCCATAAATTTGGTAATGAGCTCTCTAATTGGTAATTTAAATTAACTCTCACTACTAAGCAAATAAGCAATGATCATTTCTCCGGAAATTTGACCTCTCAGTGACCGAATGATACATACACTTTCTATGTATTTAATAGTTTAAAAACACCAGTCCCGCATCAGCTGTCAGTGGGCGAGGGGATAAGATATCGGACTACCATACGGTCAGTCTGAGTTCGAACCCTACCCAAGGATAGTTGTGTCTAGCCACACTGAGGAGGCATGATATGCCGAAACACGTGTCTGTGGATGACTTATTAATTATTATTAATTATTAATATATATATATATATATATATATGTGTGTGTGTGTGTGTGTGTGCATCCCATGTTCACCGCCCTGTCGGTTGGGGCGTTAGAATGCACCGACTGCACCTCTGCAGAGGGATAAGACTCCCCCAATGGGGCCACCTGTTTGGCCGTGGGTGGCGACCCGTGATGCTTAAGGATAGAGCCCAGGTGGATGAGCAGTTCATGACATGCAATACTCCACTTTGGGCCCTATCTTGGGCTAGACGGCCGGTCGGATCGGCTGGTCACGTCAAGCCCTAGCACCTATATGATTTTCCCAACCCTATTGCCCTTATGGCAAGCCCCAACCCCTTTTAATCATATGGGTGCTAGAAGGTGGTGACTGAGGGTCTACATGTCCTGGGAATGACGTTAAACTCTATCTGATGGTGAGGTTCCAGTTTTGGAAGTTTGAGAATGTGGAGCACCCTTCTCACCATTGCTCCTTGGTCCACTCTGACCGGAGTGGTAGTACCTGTTAGGGTCCCATCTATGATTAAATAGAAAAATGTATTTATAAAAAAATTGTATTATCCATTAAGAATTGATTTATTTCAAAACTTTATCGGCATTAGATGACCCACTGAGGTTGATATGCCGTAAAACAAACCAAACCAAACCAAACCACAAAGTCAATTTTTAAACCGAGTAGAACTTATTTGAATTTAGAGTTGTTATTTTTTTCTCGAGTGATGAATGAAAATATCTATCCCTTCTCCTCTAATAGAAACCAAAAAAAAAAAAAACAGCACTGTGCCTGTTATTAACCCCTAAACAAAACCAAAAAGATAAACAAACCCTTTGTGGTCTTATTTTTAATTCACCCTTTCTTGCCGCCACAATTGACCATGTCGTCGTCTGCTCAAAATGTCGGCCATCTTTTAATTACACAACACAAAGAGCAAAGAAAGGTCACTCAATTACCGCGTTCAAAAGTTAAATGCCGGTCTGGAGTCAATAAAAGAAAAAATAACATTAAGGGACCTGTAGTTTAAGCGTTGACAGTTTAGACAAAGGCCTTACACATCTAAAGATTCCTCCCCACCCCGGCACAAACGAAAATGTTTTCTCTCGACATTCATATATATATATATATATATATATATATATATATATATATTCCGGCCCTGATCGAGAGTGTTTTGTGCCTCGTGATTAACGATCTATTTATTTCGTCTTTCCTATTATACATAGTTGCTTTGATAAAGACCGCTTTATATGGTCGAAACAGATTTCTGTCAGCAAAACTATTAACATCTTGTTTTTCTACAAACTTTCTACACATACTGTCGAATTCATTCATATCCATTTTACTTTTCATACTGTCTACAGAAAAAACAAAATTGGAATTGTTTAAAATATATCACCGGAGGTTAAAATTTCGAATATAATACGGATCCCGACACTACGAATTTGTCAACATTACAGATTCCTGAAACTTTCCATCTTCATCAATTGTACTGTTGGACTTATTATATTTTTAAAACTTGCTTTTGCAGCTGGAAGATATTCTTGAACATTTTGATATTTGTATACACTTTTTACTTCAAACTCTTTTGAGCTTTTTTATGATAAAAATGCTTCTAATTTAAAAAAATAAAATGTATTTCATTTTTAACATAGAATACGCATTTTAAAATATTTAACGTGATTAACGATCTATTTATTTCGTTTTTCCTATTATACATAGTTGCTTCGATAAAGACCACTTTATATGGTCGAAACAGATTTCTGTCTGCAAAACTATTAACATCTTGTTTTTTCTACAAACTTTCTACACACACACACACACACACACACACACACACACACACACACACATATATATATATATATATATATATATATATATATATATATATATAGATAGATAGATAGATAGATAGATAAAACGGTATGAAAACACACAATGATGTTAAAATGAATATATTTTTTATCATGTTGATTGCTAATATTGACAATATTTTGATTTATAAAATATCATCATCAGCGCATAATGATAATTAGGACCGTTTTTAGATGTAACTCATCAAGAGAGAAGCATGTGTTTTTCCTGCTTCTCTCTTGATGAGTCCGGATTAAAAACATTTACATCTAAAAACGGTCCTAATTATCATTATGCGCTGATGATGATTTTTTATAAATCGAAATATTGTCAATATTAGCAATGAAAAGGATATAAAAATATATTCATTTTAACAACATTGTGTGTTTTCATACCCTTTTATCTATACATATACCGTCGGATTCATTTCCTTACTCTTAACTCATAATATATATATATATATATATATATATATATATATATATATTATATATATATATATTAGAGCTTTAAAAAGACTAAATATTTGCTTCATTGTTGATTAAAAGAAGAGTAAAAAAAGAAAAAAATAACCATAGAGGGGGGCAGATGGGAAGAAGAAGAAAAATTAGAAATGAGTGAGCTAGCTGACTAGTTTCGATCCTCACTCAACAGCGCAACATATCGAGCATAATAGAGTTAACCAAGAACAATTAAAAAACAAACAATGGGACGAGTAAAAAAAAAAAGCTAATGTCTGAAGCATGAAAAAGAACACACACACACACACACACACACACACACACACACACACACATACATACATACATATATATATAGGAATGTATTAGAATGGGTTTTACTATAGGAATGCATTAGAATGGGTTTTACTATAGGAATGTATTAGAATGGGTTTTATTATAGGAATGTATTAGAATGTATTTTACTATAGGAATGTATTAGAATGTATTTTACTATAGGAATGTATTAGAATGTATTTTACTATAGGAATGTATTAGACAGTGTTTTTACTATATGAATGCATTAGAATGGGTTTTTACTACAGAAATACATTAGAATGTTGTTTTTTTTTTACTATAGGAATGCATTAAAATTGGTTTTATAATAGGAATGCATAGAAAAGTGTTTTACAACGGGTATACATTGGAAAAGAGTTCAGCCAGCCTTAAAAAATATGCTGTCAAATTCCTGGATTTTCCTCCAACTCGAACACTTGTATGTCTGCCTGTTCTCATCTATCTATCTATCTATCTATCTATCTATCTATCTTCTGAAAATATATTGATTATTGCTTCGTTATGACCTTGACCCCAACTTTCGGTCAGCACTTCTTCTTCTTCTTCTTCTTCTTCTTCTTCTTCTTCTTCTTCTTCTTCTTCTTCTTCTTCTTCTTCCTTCTTCTTCTTCTTCTTCTTCTTCACTGAAATATTCTTCTTTTTTATTTCTTTCTTTCTCTTCTTCCTTTTCTTCACTGAGATATTCTTCTTTCTTTTCATTCTTCCTTTTCTTCCCTGAAACCTTCTTCTTCTTCTTCTTCTTCTTCTTCTTCTTCTTCTTCCTCCTTTCTTTTACTATAGAGTTGCATTAGAATGAGTTTTACTAAAGGGGAATCCATTACAATGGGTTTTAGTATAGGAATGCATTAGAATGGGTTTTACTACAGAAATGCATTAGAACGAGTTTTACTATTGGAATGCATTAGAATGAGTTTTACCATATAAATGCATACAACAGTGTTTACAATGGGGATGCATTGGGAAAGATTCAGCCAGCCTTAAAATCAGCTGTCAAATTCCTGGATTTTTCCTCCAACTCGAACACTTGTTTTCTATCTGTTCTCATCCATCTATCTTATCTATCTATCTATCTATCTATCTTCTGAAAACATATTGATCATTGCTTCGTATGACTCGACCCCAAACTCTGGTCAGCATTCTTCTTTTCTCTTCATCAATTCTTCTTCTTCTTCTTCTTCTTCTTCTTCTTCTTCTTCTTCTTCTTCTTCTTCTTCTCCCCCCTTTATATCACCATACATCTTCTTCTCACTCCCCCTCTCTTTGCCTATCCCTCTCGGCTTCCCTTGTGTAAACATCCTGTCACTCTTCTTAATATAATATTTACATAGTGTGCTGAATTGTCGGCTGCTTTTTTGTTTGTTCTGTCCAACCATTTCTCTTCAGAAATCGACAAAGAAATTGCCTGCTCTGTGCCATTTTCCCATTTTCTCCCTACCTAAGAGATTTCGCTCGAGGAACCGCTCTTAAGTTTATAATCTTCCAAGGTTGCATTCAGCCTTGGGTAGGTAACCAGTTCTTTCCAGCCTCATCTTTTTTCTTTTTCTTTTTCTTTTCTTGCAAGTTTATATTAACATTCACCACTACTACAATACTTCATCCGCCTGTCGATCCGGAGTGGTAGTACCTGTTAAGGTCCCATCTATGGGTTGAATATGGAGGCGCGTGGGCTAGTGGTTAGAGTCGTGGAAAAATGGACTCGTCGATTGAGTTCAATTCCTAGAGGAAATGGGTTTTACTATAGGGAATGTATTAAAATGTGTTTTACTATAGGAATGTATTAGAATGGGTTACTATAGGGAATGCATTAGAATGGGTTTTACTATAGGAATGTATTAGAATGTGTGTTACTATAGGAATGTATTAGAATGGGTTTTACTATAGGAATGGGTTTTACTATAGGAATGTATTAGAATGGGTTTTACTATAGGAATGTATTAGAATGTGTTTTACTATAGGTATTAGAATGGTTTTACTATAGAATGTATTAGAATTTTTACTATAGGAATGTATTAGAATGGGTTTTACTATAGAAATGTATTAGAATGTGTTTACTATAGGAGCGTATTCATGTAGCGTATCTTGTGTAAATATGGAGGCGCGTGGGCTAGTGGTTAGAGTCGTGGAAAATGGACTCGTCGATTCGTGTTCAATTCCTAGAGGAAGCTGTTGGCATTTCACATAGCGCTAATAACCCTGGGAAAGGTATGAATCCATATATTCTCCCTCCAGCTATGGGTTAAATAGTAGGGTAGACTGGGCCCTTCAGCCTTGGGTAGGTAACCAGTTTAGGAGAGGGATAACTCTGAATTAAAAATTCCTAAGGTCGGTCGTTGATTGGGTTAGTGGCAATCCTTGGTGCATCAATTCTTTCCTATTGACTGTGCCAAAAAGTGTGGATGGTCCAACACAAGCCTTCACCACAATAAAACCCATTCTAATACATTCCTATAGTAAAACCCATTCTAATACATTCCTATAGTAAAACCCATTCTAATACATTCCTATAGTAAAACCCATTTTAATACATTCCTATAGTAAAACCCATTCTAATACATTCCTATAGTAAAACCCATTCTATATAAACAAATCACTGTATGGATGGTTATTGTATGAACACTCATACGTCGAAATCGACGGGAGAGTCCATATCATGGGTTAAATAGATTAAGAAATTGCTTAAATCGAACTTAACTGACTTAAATTCCACAATCGTATGTCACCCCACCGAAAGAAAAATATACAAAAAATTAACCGAATTTAATGAGATTTGCCCTGAGAGTAGTTGAAGGCATAGCTTTCACAAGCGTATTAGAGCTATATGAAATGCAAACAGTCCCCTCCAGGATTTGAACTCGTGTTACCGAGTCCATTTTTCTTTGTGTATAGACTCTCCATACCTTCCTCATTCATTATTTGCTGTTTTCCTCCCTTTATTCTTTATTTTCTTTTGTCCGGTTTTCTTTTCTTTCTTCTTTCTTTCTTTCTTTCTTTCTTTTCTTTCTTTTTCCCTTCCTTCCTAACCACACTTCATCTTCGTAAATATTTTCTATATTTTTCTCTTCCCGTTTTTCCTCCTTTCTTCCTTCCTCAGTCCCCACCCTTTCCTACACATTTTTCTTTTTCTTATTGTAAAGATTTCCTTTACTTTCCTCTTTATTTCGCTCCTTCCTTCCTTCCTTTTGTTTTGCTACTCAGCCTTTTCTTTCATCACTTCTTCACTCCCTTCCTTCCCACACCAAATTTTTGTTTTTCTTTTTATAAAACTTCCTCTTTTATTATTATCTTTTAATTATAATGGATTCATAGTAAGTATTCCCCTCTTTTTTCCCATTTTGTCACGTTTGTCAACAAACTGACCGGAAATACGCCGACTGTATCCCTTGCAGGTGGGTAAGACCCTATCCCATCCTCCAAAAAAGATGTCGTATGTATAACACTTACACCTTAACCCGTCCTTCGGGGCGGGGGTCCGGTGTTAAATTAACAGCGTCGATCCCAGGGGGCTATCCCCCAGGCAATACCTTCCCCTTGATTTAAAGGGGCAGGGCTGGGTTTACTGCTCAGCGCCTGAGGCGCCCCCTCTAGGGGGAATGCCGACGAGATCGACGCATTTTTTGTGCTTACCACTCATGAGCTTCGGCTTGTGGGGGGGGCACATAAAAATGTCCTTGTGTCGCGCCCTCATAAGTGGGATGAGAGGCAAATACCTTACACCTTCAAGCATGGAAGATCTGGCCTCCAACAGACAGGGTTGGCAAGATAGCCTACCGCACAGGAGCTAAGCGGCTCAATATCGAGATTAACAGGGCTACAGAGCGGCGGCGACGCCTTCGTCGTCATGAACCACCAAATGCAGATGGGAATTTCCCTTGCAATGTGTGTGACCGCATCTGCAAGTCCAGAATTGAACTAACTAGCCACGAGAGGGTCCACAACTGCTGAAGACATGGAGTGACACGATCGTCATCTGTGACGGACTTCTAAAAGGAATGTATAACACTAGACAGCGCCCGGTGGTGAGTTCCAGTCCCGATACTATAGGGAGGGTGAAGCGCGTGGTTAATGGTTAAAGACATGGAAAATGGACTCGTCGCCCCGAGTTCAAATCTTGGATGTAGTAATTGCATTTCACTTAGCACTAATACCCTTGGGGAAGGAATGACTCCAATCCTCATCATCATCGGATCGTGCCAACAGCACTGATTTTCATAAATCTTGCTCGCCACTGTCCCTATCAGCCATCGCTCCTGGATGGTCCACTACACAGCATCCAGAATTCGTATAGAGCGGATTGATGTAGGTTTTTGCTGGTTAGTCTACACTGGTGTGTCTATGTGTAGGTGGCCACAGGAAATCGTCACTTACAAGTTCGTTCTTGCTTATTCAGTATTGTCCATCATATTGTTCGTCTTACTTAGTTTGTGAGATAAGGGGACAAGTGACCATACTGCTGTTTTCTTGTGGGGATAGTGCTTCCAAGATCCATTCAAGCATCCTTGTGTAGTTTCCATATATATATATTATATATATATATATATATATACATTTACCAACCCCTCCGCACGAGCAGGATGCGACACAAGGTCAATTTTTTAAGCGGAATTTAACAGGTTTGAATCCAGAGTTTTCCTTCTCTTAGACTGGTTACCTAGCCATGGTTAAAGAGCTCAGTCTACCCTGCTATTCCCCCATAGCTAGAGGAAGAATTGGATTCATACTTTTCCCAAGGGTATTAACGCCATGTGAAATTCAAACAGCTTCGTCCAGGAATTGAACTCGGATCGACGAGTCCATTTCCCACGACTCTAACCATTAGACCACGCGCCTCCATAGTTTCCACGTTTCTCTATTTGTCCTCGTTTTCTTTTCCTTGCCGCCATTATTTACTGAGTTTTATTTTTTACCCATGATGCATTGCTACTTAATATTAATTAGTCATGATGTGAGCTTGTTACTTACCTGGGATTCTTTTTTTTGTTTCTTTCTTTCCTTTTTTTTGTCATTATTAACTCTAGCCCAGTTCTTGTTAGCGGGAACGTGATTAGTTATTCGCCATGTTGTTGCTGAAAATGTTCCTTCAGATGAACGGTGATTATAGCTTATTACGAAGACATTTCTTTTTTCAAGCCTTCCTTTCTTCTTTTCTTTCTTTCTGGCTTCGGGTCTTTTTAAAATTCCAATTTCTTGTTAGCAGGAGTGGTTTACCTGTCGTCACGATGCCACACTCAACCGTAATTGAAATGAAGACCAGAATTTTGTGAAGAGATGCTTATTGGATTTATCCTTTCTTTTTTACATCCTTTCCTTCCAATATTCCTTTCTTCCTTCAATTTAATTTTCTTTTCTTTGTTTAATTTTTTGTCTTCAATCTTTCTTTAGCTTTTTTCCTTCCTTTCTCTGTCTTTTTCTTTCTCCTTTTTACTTTTTCTTTCTTTCTTTCTTTCTTTGTCGTCTCTTTCTTTCTTTCTTTCTTTTTTTTGTCCTTTCTCTCACGGTCTTTGTCTTCATTTTCTTTCTTTCTTTCTTTCTTTCTTTCTTTCTTTCTCTCTTTCACCGTTTTTCCCTTCACTTTCTTTCTTTCTTTCTTTCTAGGCTTCCCATGGTTTTTCTTTCTTTCTCTCTTTCTTTCTTTCTCTTCGTCTTTGTCTTCACTTTCTTTCTTTCTTTCTTTCTTTCTTTCTTTCTCACACCGTCTTTCCCTTCACTTCTTTCTTTCTTTCTTTCTTTCTTTCTTTCTTTCATTCATACTAGACTTTCCATGGCTTTTCTTTCTTTCTTTCTTTCTTTCTTTCTTTCTTTCTATCCTTTCTCTCACCGTTTTTCATCCCCTTCACTTTCTTTCTTTCTTACTTTCTTTCTTCCTTTCTCGCACCGTCTTTGTCTTTTCTTTCTTTCTTTCTTTCTTTCTTTCTTTCTTTCTTTCTTTCTCGCTCTGTCTTTGTCTTTTCTTTCTTCTTTCTTTCTTTCTTTCTTTCTTTCTCGCACCGTCTTTGTCTTTCTTTCTTTCTTTCTTTCTTCTTTCTTTTCGCTCTGTCTTTGTCTTTTCTTTCTTTCTTTCTTTCTTTTCTTTCTGTCCTTTCTTGGAGCTTTTTGCCTTCACTTTTTTTCTTCTTCTTTCTTTCTTTCTTTCTCATATCCACTACCATATTGTTTTCTTCTTCTCATGCATGTGTACTTTAATTTCTATCTTCTATCATGTCCTTTCTTTCTTTCTTTCTTTCTTTCTTTCTCAACTCAAAGTCTAAAACCATTTTAAACAATACCTAATAGATAGAAATCCAACTATTACACGTTAGAATGAACCTGGGAGTAATAGCAATGAAAGGATGATTCTACACTCCTCAGACGTCCAGTAGTGTAGCCTCACCACCAGATGCATTTTACTATATTGGTAGATGAACGAAGCGTATGTAAGAAGTATAGAAATAAGTCTATGAAAAGTAGAAGAATAAGAAAATCGGTGAGTCTTTGCTACTACACAGCACTAGCATAAAAATCCTTTTTTCAACGTCGGTTACTATGGAAACGGGAACCTGACACCACTAAACTCAGAGTAGATTTTTTTTTCTTTTTTTCTTGTTTATTGTGTTTATGTTGAGATACTAAATTCTTTTTCTGGACTCACCTCGTTTTAGATTCTGAAAAAAGAAAAAAAAAAAAAAAGAAAAGAAAGGAAAAGAAAGGAAGAAAGAAAAGAAAAAAATCCATTTTTCACTGTTTGTGGCTATGTGATCCACAATCGTCTCTGTTCGGATCTAGTTAACATTAGCAAATATTAAATTCTCCATGGTTTGGTTTCATTCTTTCCTATTTCAAAAGCAAAGTACTTCACCTCAGAGCTACACAACTAAGGATATAATCGATTTTTTCTTTACCTCAGCTCATATTAAACGTACATCTGATATAAAAATAATATATCACTTTTAACCATCTTAATATGCAAACTAATCTTAGAACAGTATGATACTAAATATTAGAGGTTATAAAAAATTATATATATATCTATATGTAAAAATGGAAAGGGAATTGAATCCGACAATATGAGGAAAAAGTGAGTAAAGAAAAGAAATGTAGATGGATAAAAATGAATTTTACGATATCACTTTTAATCGATATTACTTACACATGTGTTTCGGTCTGTTTATTATACCCATCCACCAAAACTTTCAAATTTTTAACGGCCTCTAACGGCCTCTGCGTTCCTGATGATTTAAAAAAAAATCTTTTTTTCGAACATTTAAAATTCTGTTCTTGTCTCCAACGATTTTTATCTCTACTCAAAAAATAACAAAATCACTCTGATGAAGGTCGTAAAAATCTCTCTGTGTACGGAATATTTTATACATTTTTCCTAATTATTATTATTATTATTATTATTATTATTATTATTTTTATTATTATTATTATTATTATTTCAACTCCATCTGATTATTTTAATAATAATTATAACGTAAATCCGTATACATTTTGATAAACAGACCGAAACATGTGTAAGTGATATCGATTAAAAGTGATATCGATAAAATTCATTTTTATCCATCTACATTTCTTTTCTTTACTCATTTTTTCCTCATACATATATATATATATATATAAGAAAGTTTGGTATGTACGTGTCGACTTATAACCCAGAAAAGAGATGTCACTCAGATTCGAAACCTTCCATACAGATTAATATGCTTATAACTAAGAAATACACAAAATTTTGTTTTGGATTTTTACTAAGTGATATAATTCAATGATCAAACAAATAAAAAAATACCACTCCACTACCGTCGACACGAGTCGAGGTTTTAACTTTCAAGACAGAAAAATCAAAAACTACTGTTAACAGTAGTTTTTTGATTTCTTCAACCCCAGCCCGCGTCGGCACCTTTGGACCGACGTCAAGTCAGTTATTCTCTCTCTCTTACCCACTCCCTCCCTGGTGTTTTTAAAATCTTTTTTAGTCCGGTCATGGACCGGGTATTTTTGCTAGTATATATATATATATATATATATATATATATATATATATATATATTAAAATAGAAAAGGGTAAATTTATATTATATATATATATATATATATATATTATATATATATATATATATATATATATATATAAGTAAAGAAATATCAAAAGACTTAGAGATTTTGCATTATAGTCTATTTCAGGGAGCTTAGACAAAGTGTCTAACTCTCCCGACTCATCAGATGCGAATGAGCCGGGAGAGTTAGACACTAAGCTCCCTGAAATAGACTATAATGCAAAATTTGCTCTGTGACTCTAACATTAAGAGCACACATTGAGCTCTCAAACTGCGAAGGGTTTTTTAAAATAAAACTCTTGTGTCGTAAGGAAGAT
>CM042170.1:8724767-8764980 GCA_023376005.1 Doryteuthis pealeii
ACAAAATGTATGCAAACTCCAGGAACAAACAATGTGTCTTGTGCAATCTGGAACAAAGTCTGTAAGTCAGCTTCTGGTCTTAAGAGGCAGATGGTGGTGCATAAGCATAAAATGTTATCATCTGATCCATCTGATACAACGGGAAGGACGTCCTTCCTATGTCATATTTGCATCAAACTTTGTGGATCTGCAGCGGTTTGATGAGTCATTTGAGGGCTCATGAGAGAAAAGGTTCTGGGGGTGGGGTTATAGGATTGTGAGGGACGGCAGTGATCTGTAAAGATTATGCTATTGCTATGTATGTATGTATGTATGTATGTATCTATCATCTATCTCATGCTCATATCTATATATCTATCACTTTACTGTAAACCAAATACGTCCGTTGTTTATCAAAATGGCTTGATATGACATTAAATGCTCCGAAAGGATTGAAATACCGTAAAACAAAACCAACCATACCTCATTCTTATCTATCTATCTATCTATCTATCTAAGGCTTTCCATATAAATGTATCTCATTATGCTCATATCTATCTATCTATCTATCTATCTATCTATCTAAGGATCTACATATCCATTTATCTTATTATGCTCATATCTATCTATCTATCTATCTATCTATCTATCTTTCTAAGGATCTACATATCCATTTATCTTATTATGCTCATATCTATCTATCTATCTATCTATCTATCTATCTATCTATCTATCTAAGGCTTTCAATATCCATGTATCTCATTATGCTTATATCTATCTATCTATCTATCTATCTATCTATCTATCTATCTAAGGATCTACATATCCAGTTATCTTATTATGCTCATATCTATCTATCTATCTATCTATCTAAGGCTTTCCATATAAATGTATCTCATTATGCTCATATCTATCTATCTATCTATCTATCTATCTTTCTTTCTTTCTATCTATCTATCTTTCTATCTATCTATCTCAGTATATTCGTATTTATTCTGTGAGTTAAATAGATTTACTTTACTCTCAACATTTTCAAATTTCTTTTTGTCTTTCTTTTTCGCGTGGAAAACACAGAAAACACTAATCTATTTAAGCTACACACACGGCAAACTAACAGACAGGGGGTTGTGAGGAGAACGAACGTACCTGAACTTTTATGGACGGAGTCACCTTTGTTTTTCGGTGAGAACCGGGCGAATTCAACTTTTATTATGGGCACCTGTCAATAATTCCCTTAAATTTTGATCGCACAAAACAGGCAGTGCAGGGAAATTTGACAAATAGCCAAGTCGCAGTCGTCGTCATAAATTGGACAAAGTTTTGGTAATAAAATATCTTCCTGCCAGTCACAGCAGACAAAAGCCAAAAGTTGGAAGTAAAAGAAAAAAAAATCTTTTTTTTTGTCCTCCTTTTATTCTAAATATTCATTCTTCGAGTTTCTTTAGGTTTCTTTCTTTCTTTCTTTCTGTTGCCTTTTCTTAGCCTTTTTTGTCCATCTTTTCTATTTTTCGTTCTACCGTCTTCGTTTCTTTCTTTTCTTTCTTTCTTTCTTTCTTTCTTTCTTTTCCCTTCTTTCTTTCTTTCTTTCTTTCTTTCAATTTCATCTTTCTTTCTTTCATTCTTTCTGTTCTTTTCTTAGCCTTTTCTATTTTTCGTTCTACCGTCTTCCTTTTTTCTTTCTTTTCTTTTCTTTTCTTTCTTTCTTTCTTTCTTTCTGTTGCTTTTTTCTTTTTCTTTCTAATGTCGCCTTACTTTTACTGTTAAATTTTCTTTGTTTGCTTCTTTGTTTCTTTTCAACGGTCACCTTTTCTTTATTGCTATTTTTCTTTCTTTCTTTCTTTCTTTCTTCTTTCTTTCTTTCTTTCTTTCTTCTTTCTTCTTAGAATTTTCTTTGTCCATCTTTTCTATTTTCGTTCTAACGTCTTCATTTTTTCTTTTCTTTTCTTTTCTTTTCTTTTCTTCTTTTTTTTTTCTTCTTGTTGCTTTTTCTTTTTCTTTCTAATGTCGCCTTACTTTTACTGTTAAATTTTCTTTCTTTGTTTGCTTCTTTGTTTCTTTCAACGGTCACCTTTTCTCTATTGTTCATTTTTCTTTCTTTCTTTCTTTCTCTCTCTCTTTCCTTTTCTTTCTTTCTCTCTTTCTTTTCTTTCTTTTTTCTCATAGCCATTACCCTATTGTTTATTCTTTTATTGTGTACTTTTATTTCTATCTTCCATCATGTCCATTTTTCTTTCTTTCTTCCCTTCTTTTTCTTTCTTTCTTTTTGACCTTTCTCTCACCGTCTTTTTTCTTTCTTTCTTTCTTTCTTTCTTTCTTTCTATAAACCTATTTCTTCAGGATTGAACCTAAAATCGATGGCCGTAATCAATTCTACGTGTCATTTGGTGTCCACTGGTTGAATTAAAAGCCGCTCCTAGGGCGTTTCTATATTTGCCGTCAAATAAAGACGTTCTATGCTTCGCGTCTGTCCCCTTCCTGTTTTATTGGCCTTTGTGCAACACTACAGAATAAACGAAACCTTTGAGGGACAATAGCAAACGAGAATCCAGTGTGGCTCGAACTCACTAGGAATAGTATTTCTATATATAACCGAAGCGATAAGAACCATCTACGAAGAGAAATTTTACTTTTTTTTTTCACACACACCACACACACACACACACACACACGCATATATATATATAATATATATATATATATATATATATATATATATATATATATATATAAAGAAATAAATTTGCTCTGTGACTCTAAAAATGAGAGCACACATTGAGCTCTGAAACTGCGACAAGTTGTTTAAAAAAAAAACCTATGTCGTAAGGAAGATTTCTTCTCTGGACTTTTTGGATTACATTAATATATATATATATATATATATTTATATATATTATATATATATACTATATATATATATGTATGTATATATATATATATATATATAATATATGTGTGTGTGTGTGTGTGTGTGAATAAAAATTAGAAATCGTCATTGTAAATACTTGTTATAACACACACACACACACACACACACACAATATATATATATATATATATATATATTATATATAATTGTAGAAAAGTTTTCTTCATAATATATATATATATATATATATATATATATATATATATATATATATATAATGTTTTTCTCTCTCTCATATATATATATATATATATTATATGTTTTTCTCTCTCTCATATATACATATATATATATATATATTATAATATATATATTATATAAAGAGAGAGGGGGAGGAAGGGAGGAGGGAGGTTAAAGTAAGGGAGTGTATAAAAGAGAGAGAAAAACAGAGAATACGAAAAACAGTGGGGTGTGTGAAAGAAAAAAAAAAGAAAGAAAGAGAAAGCCTGCAAGAAGGATAATATGTGTAAAAAAGAATTTGTGAAAGAAAGATATAGAGAGAGGGGGATTGAAATAAAGAGAGAAAGCTAGAAAGAGAGAAAAAGAGACATAGAGAGATCAAGTGATAGCTTGATAAGAATAGACAGAGATAGATAGCTAGTTAGAGAGAGAAAGAATGAAAGAGAGAGAGAGAGAGAGAGAGAGAGAGAGAGAGAGAGAGAGAGAGAGAGAGAGAGAGAGAGAGAGAGAGTGCCCTAAAATGAAAATAGGCCACAAACTAGGTCAGTTTTACCAACGGCAGATATAAGTAAGCAACTTTTTATATGTATGTATTTCGGTTAGGGGCAACTCAGTAAGTGTCTAAGTTGGCGCCAAAATTTCCAAAGCCGCGAAGAAATAGAAACAATGAAGTACACACATACACAAGCGCACGGGACACACACACAGACACAGACACAGACACACACACACACATATATATATATTATTTATAATGGTGTAAATGCATTTAAGGTGCAATGCTACCGTTGGTTTTCTAGTCAAGTATTCCTGATACTTACCCATCAGGCAATGCGCCTATATATATATATATATATATATATATATTATATATATGTGTGTGTGTGTGTGTGTGTGTGTGTGTGTGTACATATTCATATTCTGACAGAATATGGTTAATTAATGCCTGAAGAACATATCAGAAGATCTGAAACACGTGTCGCAAATGTAAATAATAATAATTTTTTTTTAACATAATCCATTTTGAGGATCTTTTTTTTATAAATATTTAATTTTCTCCCGTTGGACCCATAACAACACTTTATTATATTATATATATATATATATATATATATATATATATATATGATTTCTCGTCTATGGGATTATTCAAATTTATGTATCTAGATTTAAATAAGCGCACCAGACGAGAAACTGTCGGTAACCATGTGCAGTTGACTCCATGTCTACGCTATCCTAACTTTGATATAAATGCTTTATATGGAACACTGTTTCTTTATAGATATAGCACCCTATTATCCATAGTAATATATATATATATATATATATATATATATATATATATTATATATATAAGTTAAGGTAGCAGGGGTATAGTCAACGACGTTTGGTTACCGACAGTTTATCGCCAATGCGATCCTCAAACCAAGACCTGGTCTGAAAATCCCACAGACGAGAAACAATTTGGATATAATTGCTCTATCCATGATAATTTACACTGTTTATTTATAAATATAGCATTATTTATTGATAAATATATATTATATATTTCTATATATATATATCTATATCTATATCTATATATATACGAGGGCCGTCGTATTTCATATCCCCCCCCCATATTTTTTTTCGTAATAAAACATCGTTTTATTTCTCCATCCCTCATTTCTCCATCCCTTATTTCTCCATCCCTCATTTTTGTATAATCTCTCGGCAATACATACGATTCCACTACTCGTAGTATTTTATAAATTCACTTGTACCAAAAGTTTATTCTTATATATATATGATATAAAATTTATTCGTATATATATATATGATGATATCATTCAAGGGGGTGCGAGAAGCGTCCATTTAAATTTAGATTAAATTTTTTTCTTTTGTAATTAATTTTATTCATATTTTCGTTTCTTTATTTCAGATTATTATAATTACCCTTCATCATGTCGAAGAACATATAACATATTATATTAAATTTAGAGAGTGAAATATATCTGATCTTTTGATAAAACTGTTGTATGGATTCACATTCTGTATTTTTGAACAAAAGTATAAAATTGTAGGGGTGCAAGGTCAGAGCAAAACTCTTTTAAGGGTGCGGGAATAGAAAAAGGTTGGGAACCACTGTGTAAGACTATATACTCCATTGCCATGACTCCCAGGTCCACTCTAAAGTGGAGTAGTAGTAACTATTAGGGTTCCATCTATTGCCGCTCTGTCGGCTGGGGCGTTAGAATGCACGACTGCACCTCTGCAGAGGGGTAAGACTCCCCCAATGGGGCCTCCTGTTGGCCGTGGGTGGCGACCCGTGATGCTTAAGGATAGAGCCCAGGTGGATGAGTAGTTCATGACATGCAATACTCCACTTTGGCCCTATCTTGGGCTAGACGGGCGGGTCGGAGAGGCCCCCTTCGATCAATCGGCTGGTCACGTCAAGCCCTAGCACCTATATGATTTTCCCAACCCTATTGCCCTTATGGCAAGCCCCAACCCCTTTTTATCATATGGGTGCTAGAAGGCGGTGGCTGCGGGTCTACATGTCCTGGGAGGACGTTAAACTCTATCTGATGGTGAGGTTCCAGTTCTGGAGGTTTGGGGAATGTGGAGCACCCTTCATTCACCATTGCTCCCTGGTCCACTCTGACCCGGAGTGGTAGTACCTGATGGGTCCCATCTATGGGTTAAATAGAAAAATGTATTTATAAAAAATTGTATTATCCATTAAGAATTGATTTATTTCAAAACTTTATCGGCATTAAATGACCCACTGAGGTTGATATGCCGTAAAACAAAACAAAACCAAACAATCCATCTATTGGTCGAATAGATCTGTTTGAAAATTATTCATATTCAATGGGAAAGCAATTGTCTAACCGCTCAGCGTAAAATAACCCTAGATGCGTTGAAATACCGATAGAATCATTTAGACAATGTAGTTGTACATACATTATTAGCATTAGATTAAAGTCATCGGGTGGTCTAAAGTCGGTATCAGCCAGACAGCGAGGGAGTCTATGTTCTTCTCACTAGCGCTAGACCAAGGAGATTGTTTTCAACGTCTGAGGTGGAGCGCCACACCTACCATCCAGCTTCTCAATTTACCGCACATATCCTTGTGCTATTCATACGCTGAGTTGGCGAGGGTCGGTATCGAACCCGGACCTTGTGGTTCTTGGTACGTCTCTCTAGCGGCAAGCTAAACCGGCCCTATTAGATTGGAATACTTAACTCTGCAAACAAATTATTATAGACAAATGTGTTATGGAACATTGAAAAAATATAGTTATTACATTTAGAAATGAATCCGATTTCGGTATTAAATAACCCATAAGATATTGACATGCCGTTAAACAAATAAACCAAACCACACAAGAAAACTCATACAGTAACTTAAGACTTCTTTGACCCGGCAGAAAGTTAGGAATATTTTTTTCTCTTTTTTTTTTTTTTTTTTTTTATTAAAAAGTTTTTTCAAGAATTTTTTTTTTTTAACTTCAGAAAGTAATTTTACGCCGTTGGTGATCATAAGAATAAGCAGGGAAAAGCGGAAGGTGTTGGGTGGGGGGTGGGGGTGTTGAAACGCGCCAAATTACGCAAGCTCACAAGAGAGAATTTGGGGGTGGTGGTGGTGTGGGTGAAGCTGATTGGTTTGGTGGGTGCAGAAGAAATCTGTCTATCTCTTCAAAAGTTCCCATTACCACTTACATCTAAAGGCACCTTCAACGAATACTGAGAATTTGGAAAGCTATAAATAAATGAATGAATAAGTAATAATAATATATGATAATAAATAATAAAAACATTAGAACTCAGCAGCAACAAATATCCACTGGCTATTTCATATGGTGTAATGGTTTCGTTTGGTTTGTTTTGTTTTACGGCATATCAACCTCAGTGGGTCATTTAATGCCGATAAAGTTTTGAAATAAATCAATTCTTAATGGATAATACAATTTTTTTTTATTAACACATTTTTCTATTTAACCCATAGATGGGAACCTAACAGGTACTACCACTCCGGGTCAGAGTGGACCAGGGAGCAATGGTGATGAAGGGATGCTCCATATTCCCCAAACCTCTAAAACTGGAACCTCACCATCTGATAGAGTTTAACGTCATTCCCAGGACATGTAGACCCGCAGCCACCGCCTTCTAGCACCCATATGATAAAAAGGGGTTGGGGCTTGCCATAAGGACAATAGGGTTGGGAAAATCATATAGGTGCTAGGGCTTGACGTGACCAGCCGATTGATCGGAGGGGGCCTCTCTGACCGCCCGTCTAGCCCAAGATAGGGCCAAAGTGGAGTATTGCATGTCATGAACTGCTCATCCACCTGGGCTCTATCCTTAAGCATCACGGGTCGCCACACGGCCAACAGGTGGTCCCATTGGGGGAGTCTTACCCCTCTGCAGAGGTGCAGTCGGTGCATTCTAACGCCCCAGCCAACAGGGCGGGTGATGTAATGGCTAACGAGCTGGACTAGCAGAAGTGACTTAAACGTATGTTCTTCCTCAGACAGTTATCTACTAAGCTTAACTTTATTTGCTTCTTCTTCTTCACAAATGTGACGAGACTGAAAGGCAGCCCTATGACCAAGCGGATTCCCAACCCACACAAACAAAGCGCGTCAGGATATGTTTGGCCTGTGCGACGGGGAAGAGTGTGGCGAGCGGCTACGATACACCTCCTCGTAGCTGAGGTGTTGTTAGTAGAGACCCAAATAAAGTATATCTGAATTTGCAAAAGCGCAGCCGAACGAGCAGAAATAAAGACGGACTGTCGCTGACAGCGCGAGTGAGGAAGAAAGTGTTTGGACGGCAAGTGAAATCTGACGACTGCTATTTGAAGTGAGAGTGGCGTGTTCAGTTGGGAAAGGAATTGCATTTCGTTTGCTGGTAGTGACTTTCGAAAGGATTGATATTACTTTGAATTTTTGGACCCTTTCAAAAGAACAAATCGCCACCAGACATAGTATTAGAGAGGGGTGAGAGTGCCACCAATAGTATTAGAGAGAGGCAAGAGTGCCACCTGAGAGTATTAGAGAGGGGTGAGAGTGCCACCAGATAGTATTAGAGAGGGATGAGAGTGCCACTAGGGAGAGAATAGTTGGATTCGTACCTTTCTACTATCACTCGCTATGTGAAATGGAAATAGCCGCATCCAGGATTGGAACCGTTTCGTTGTGACCATTTCCTACAGCGGTAAAGAGAGAGAGAGAGAGAGAGAGAGAGAGAGAGAGAGAGAGAGAGAGAGGGGGGGGATTAACGACGTAAATGAGAGACAGAAAGGAAGAAAGAAAGAAAGAAAGATATACGGAAAGAGAAAGAGGAGAGAGAGAGAGAGAGAGAGAGAGAGAGAGAGAGAGAATTAAGACGTAATGAGAAAAAAAAGACAGAAAGAAAGAAAGAAGAAGATAACGGAAAGAGAATGAGAGAGAGGGAATAAGATAGATAGATAGATAGAGAAAGAGAGAGAGAGAGAGGGGGAGAATTAAAGACGTAAATGAGAAAGACAGAAAGGGCAAGAAGAAAGAAAGAGATACGGAAGAGAATTAGAGAGAGAGAGAGAGAGAGAGAGAGAGAGAGAGAGAGAGAGAGAGAGAGAGAGAGAGAGAGAGAGTTAAAGACAGAAAAGGCAAAAAGAAAGAAAGAGATACGCAAGGAGGAATTCTGACTGGTTAGTTGATTAAAAGTGGCAAGAACTAGATGTGTTGTGTAGCAAGCCAAACGTACTTCTGCAATATTCCGTGGGTCGAGAAAGCGATAAACTCACTATTTTTCAAAGCACGCAACCAGACATGGGCTCACCCGCCGAGCCGACTGTATCTACAGATACATTCTCTCCGTGAGAATGTCATGTCTTTTTTTTCTTCTAGTCTCTCTAACCTGGTTTGCCCAGATAAAACTGGTTCATTTATCTTTCTTATGTCAGTTTTAATTTGGCCTCCCACTAATCAGAAAACAGCATGCGAAGACAGTCTCCATCATTATCAACCCACCGGAAGCTTTATTTTGTAGGACAAACTACTACTAGATTATCTACTCCTCTGATATATTATATATAATATATATATATATATATATATATATATATATATTATATGCGTGTGTGTGTGTGTGTGTGTGTGTAATCGTTTGTATTGGCATGTGTAGTATATTAAGAAAAATGAAAAAACACAGGTTTAAATGGATTAAGTGGTGAGTTTATTGGCCGACGCTGCAGTGTTTCGATCTATTATATATATATATATTATATTATAATTATTATATTAATGTTATTCTGGTTCCAACGGGAGAAAATTTAATATTTTATAAAAAGAAGAAGGTCCGCAAAATGTATTATGTTCTCAGAAAAAAATTTTTAAATTCCTTTTATCTTACATATGCGACACGTGTTTCTGATCTGTTGTCTTCTTCAGGCATTGAGTTATTCTTTTGGCAGAATATGTCCGATATTTTGATAGGTGTGTGTGTTTCTGCAACTTTAATATTATAATGTATATATATATATATATATATATATATATATATATATTATATATATATATATATATGGGTTTGGAGGTTGATTTTTGAAGGCTATCACAATGCGGGTGTAAAGAAAAAATATAATAAGGTAACAATGGTGTTGTTTGTTAACCTGTAATTTATTCTTGATATTTCGAGATAAAATCTCTTTTTCAGAAAGAACACTGGAACTGAAGTCGTTGTTGTCTTGTTATGGCATTTCTAGTTAAAATATATATATATATTTCTAGTTAATATATATATATATATATATATTTTTATTATGTTAGAAGATTGTCAATTAGATATTTTTGGTAGGTTTTACCTAACCCAGGTCGCAAGTATGGAGCATCCAGCAAGGATCGAACTCGCTATTCAGTAGTAATGGATCCGTAGGACTAGCATTCTATCCATTACACACACGCCCTTTTATGGTGAGAAGGTAGTCTTAATTAGATACTTGTGGTAGGTTTTTAGCCAACCCAAGTCGCAAATATAAAGCATCCGCTCTTCACTAGTAATAGATCTGTGGGACTAGCATGCTAACCATTACACCATGATGGGACGCTTCTTTATGTTTTGAGGGTAGACTTAATTAGTTACTTGTGGTAACATGTTTTGATTTTAGCTTTCAGGGGCTGGATTCGTTTTCTATCCATCATCTCGACTTCTCTTTCTTATCTCTAAGTATAGCCCGGTTCTAGCCCCCCTCCACCTCACCCCGTGTCAATTCGTTTTTTGCGCCAGGGGCTTTCAAAGAGGAGTAGCTTTGTGTGATAGAACCTAGATGTTTTTAAGCCTTAGCAAAGCGACGTGATCACGTGTTATCCACTAGCAAGCGTCAACTGGATAAGAACATCTAGAGTTAACGTTAGGCGTAGAGTAATGGTTAATGAGCTAGTGCATCAAACTGGTAATACGGTAGCGTGTTGGATACTTACTCTATTTCTTATTATTACTAGCAAATATATGCACCCTCCCGGGTGCAAGTATTTTAGTTAAATTTTATAAATAAATATCATATTAAATTAGAAAGGCTAATGAAACTGAATAAGAATGTAGATAAAAAGATTTTGAACAGAGGGGGTATGATTGAAAAATGAAACAACTTTGAAACTAACTCTTCCATCATTTTCCGTTACTCCCCGTCTTTCATTGGTAAATGTTCCTAATTAAAATGTTTAGCTAAAATAGGAAGTAAAGAATAATATTACAGTTATTTCTTCTTGTTAAGGGATTTCTTTTAGATTCATTGAAGAGATTTTTGCTCATATTCAATAAGATAAAACCAACAATTAGAAATCAATAATACTAAGCATATATTTTTAAAATCAATTTTTTAAGATCAATATGCAAATTAGCCTTCCCATTCACACTATATCCACTATTTTGTTGTATTATAAATACAATTGCATGTTATTAGTATGTAGATATGGTCAACAGTCTTAATGATGTAAACAATTTTTAATAATTGAGGTTTAAATAAAAATAAAATCATGGAGAATATGATGTAAATAACGAAAGGAATTGTGACTTGTATAGTAATATAGTTTCGGTTACAGACAGACAAACCCACAGTCTCCATTATAATAAGATTACATACTGATGTCTTTATCTCCAGATTATTTACCTCGTACCCCACTTGTACGCGGTTAGGCACAAGGCCCTATTAACGTGGGACCCCCTTAAAGCCGAGACTCATGGGCGGCAGGTGGGAAAATTGTGCGTTAATCCCGTCGGCATTCCTCCTCAAGGGGGCGCCTCAGGCACTGGGCAATAAACCCAGCCCTGCCCTTTAAATCGGGATACCGATCGCTATTATTTTACTAAATTGCCGAAGCTAACTGGACCTCCCCGTGGGGAGTTACAAATCCAGTGTCCTTATCTCCAGTGTTCTAGTCTGTCGTTAGTATAGTCACTACGGTTCAAATCTAAGATTCCCCCAATCCTATATTTCCAGTGATGGAGGTGCGTGGTTTAATGGTTAGAGTCGTTGAAAATGGACACGTCGACCCGAGTTCAATTCCTGGACGAAGCTGTTTAGATTTCACATGGCGCTAATACCCTTGGGAAAGGTATGAATCCAATTCTGCCTCCAGCTATGGGTAAATAGCAGGGCAGACTAAGTTCTTAAACATGGCTAGGTAACCCAGTCTAGGAGAAGGAAAACTCTGAATTCAAACCTGTTAAACTCTACTTAAGAAATTGACCTTGTGTGCATCCTACTCCTGTGGAAGGGTTGGTAATGCATATTTTCCAGTGATGCTCCCGTGAATTAACACGACATCATTCTACAGACATTGAATTCAGCTCCTTTCTCCGCACTGTCGTAGGGGCTTATGATACGCAAGTGCTTTCTATGCTAAGTGGAAAGACCCCCCCCCAAAAAAAAAGGGGCATCCAAGGTATGACACTAAACTGCATCCGGCAGTGAGGCCTGGTTCTGGAGTACTGGGGATGTGGAATCACCCCTTCATAACAATTAATATATTTTAAAGCTAATCCTCTGTCTGTCTGTTTGTCTCTGTTGTCTCTGTCTCTGTCTCTTCTCTCTATATATAATGTGTGTGTGTGTGTGTGAAATTCACATGTAATATATTATATTTATAAATATACATAATCATATTCTTATATATATATTCTTATACTATATTCTTTATATATATATATATATATATATCATATATATATATATTATGTGTGTTGTGTGTGTGTTGTGTGTGTGTATGTGTGTGAAAACAGTCTATCAGAGATTGAGCATCCACATAATACCTCAGAAAAAAGCATGGTCCTTCAACTAACTCATCAAGTGAGCTTGATAAACAATATACTTCTCTCTCTCTCTGTTTCTGTCTGTCTGTCTCTCTCTCTCCTTCTCTCTCTTATTATATATATAATTGTAAAATCCTCTTTACCAGTTCTGTAATTCTTCCGGAAGAAGTGTATCTTGAACCGACCATAACAATTTCCTAGGTCTATCTCACTCAATGGAAACCTATGAGGATTCCATTAGCGGTCAAATAGCCATTTGAAATTCAATATTATTGGATAGGAATGGTTAAATACATATACTCCCTGAAATGCAGGAAGGGACACAAGACCAATTTCTTGGTTGAATTCAGTTTTCCTTCTCCTAGACAGGTTGCCTAATCAAGGTTAAAGAGCCCAAGCTGTTCAGTCTGCTTCGAGTTTGTGCGTGGCTAACCACGTTAAAAATTCCTTGTATCAATCTGGACTGGTGGAGTCCAGAAAATAAACTGTTGTATTCTTAATGCGTCTTATATGATGGAAAAAGACTGTACTGAAAAGCTTGCACATGTTAATTTATAGAAACATAGGTTTTTTTTAAAATAGTTTGTTTGAAGCATTGTACTGTATGTGTAAAATAGAAATTAGAAGACAATTACAATGCAATGGAATAGGTGTTGAAAATGATTATTTATTTACCTTTCTTTTCCTAAATATTTTCGGGATGATCCCATCTTCGAGGTTTTAGAAGTACTTGTGGCTTTTTTTAGTACTCATCTTACGGCGCTGGCGTAAACGTTTGTTGTTTATAAGTTGAAGGAAGCCGGATGTTTGAAAATTTCGGGTTTTTCCTGGTGATTCGTCGGCCCGTTCGTGCGTGCGCGCGCGTGCAGTTTCTTCGAAATTCTTTTAATTTTTTGACTAGTGAAATAAGGTTCTTTAAATAGTTTGTTTGAAGCATTGTACTAAAAAAAACCTTTCTAAAACCTCTGAAGATGGGATTTATCCCGAAAATATTTAGAAAAAAAAGGTAAATAAATATAATTTTCAACACCCTATTCCATTGCATTGTCAATTGCCTTCTAATTTCTATTATAGAACATATATTTCTTAAAACGTAATATTGCATGCGATTGATTACTTCACAATATGAAAAAAGAAAAAAAAATCAAAATATGAAAAAAAAAACAAAAAAAAAAACAAACGAAAAAAACAAACAAAAAACAAGCACAAATAAACATGAAAAATCTCACTTGTCCCACTCTTCCTCCTCACACCCCTTAGCCTGACACACATCTGCGTGACCTTTGCAAAGGGTTTGACATTTGCCAGATTGATAAACACGAGTGAGTAAAGGTCAAATGCTTACTGGTAATGGACTTAATAGAATGGCAATGGTTAGTGACCTCACGCACGGACTTAAATGTCACACACGTTGGCACGATCATCCACCAACTGTCGTTTGTTAATCGCTTAGTCATCTGTCTTTACCACCACCCCACCCCACACCACACCACACCAACTCCACAGTCTGTTGTCTGTCTGTAAACACTTGGCCACACGACTCTCTCTCTACCCCCATCTCCTCTCTCTCTTTCTCGTTCTCTTCTCCATCACTTCCTTTTTTGTCGTTATTCATCTAAACCATCTCTCGATGCCAGTTTGATCTACCTATCTATCGATCTATCTATGCGAGCTGTCTCTTATTTTGCTTTCTATTGAAACTTTCAAACGTGTCTTTCAGCGAAAGATACAGAGATGCGTGCAAGCTCTAGCCTCGTATTCTACGGTTACATTCGTTATAAAACACACACACAACACACACACGCGCGCACTATATATATATATATATATATATAATGTATTTATATAGATAAAGGTGGCTTACCGGTGAATATGGCAGCGATCGATGGAGGTGCACAAAATCCAGGGGTTTAAGTCCGCGTAAAAACAAATACAAAGTGTTCAATACAAAGTAGAGCAAATTTATTAAAGAAATGGATACATAGGAACCTACTCGAGTTTCACCATCAGGATCTTCAGGGTAAAATCCACTGAATAATCGAGGTACCGATTAATTGGCAGCCGACCACACGTGTGTTCATTGAATATATATATATATATATATATATATATATATATATATATATATAAGGACCAATAGGACCATATGACCATCAGCATCCCTTTGGCTTGGCTGATTCATAAGTACATTTTTTCATTTACACCGTCACATCCGGTTGTTTGTTAAAGACGATTTTTAGAGTTTTTTAAATATAAAACTAACCCTTAACCCTACCCCTAACCACCCTAACCCCCTGAACCCTAACCCCTAACAAACACCAGATTTGACAGTATAAATTTTAAAAAAATGTACTTATGAATCAGCAAAGCAAAAGGGGTGCCTACAGGTCATATGGTCCTATATATATATATATATATTATATATTATATATATATATATATATATATATATTATATGCATATATATATATATATTTTTGTGAATAAAAAGGCCTTAAATACCATGGGTATCGTGGTTATGGACCATTTCCAGCATACATAACCACGATACCCAGGTATTTAAGGCCTTTTTATCACAAATAATTTGCTCTGTATCCAATAATTAAACATTGAGCTCTCATAGGAACCTGAACTCTACAAACAAACTATGTGAGAATTAAGCCAGCCTTAGAATCCTTGTACCAAAGAACTTGGTACCCCGCACCAAAGTAATATATATATATATAATAATATATATATATATATATATATATATATATATAATATGTAAAAAGGGGATAGACTCCCTCGTTGACACCGAATTTGGGGCAACCTCGACGACTTTACATTTTTAAGAGCGGCTTAGCTCAGTCGGTAGAGCACTTGACTAGGAATCGCAAGGTTTCTGCTTTAATACCGCCTCGCCAACTCAGTTGATGAGTAGCAATGGATTGTGCGGTAAAGTGAGGAGCTGATGGTAGGTGTGGCGTTCAATTCATATGCAAAAACAATCTCCTTGGTCTAGCGCTAGTGAAAAGGGAATAGATTCCCTCGCTGTCTGCTGATACTGACTTTCAGACACCTGGACGACTTTATTTATATATATACTGAGTCTTTAATACCCCCTCTGCTCTCTTTCTCTCTCTCTCTTTCCCTNTGATCTGTAAAGATTATGCCTATTGCCATATTGGCCATCTATCTATCTATCCTACTATCTATCTATCTCAGCCTCTTATTTTTCTAAATAAGAGATGTTCTGATTTCTCTCTCTCTTCTCTCTCTTCTCTCTTCTCTTCTCATTTCTCTCTTCTCTCTCTCTCGTGTCTATTCGCAAGATCATTGTGAGATACCGCAATGTATCTGTAAAGATTATGCGTATTGCCATGCCTCAATCTACTATCTATTATCTTCTCTCAGCTTCTCTTCTATTTTTCTAAATTAAGAGATGTTCTCATTCTCCTCTCTTCTTCTCTCTTCTCTTCTCTCTTCTCCTTTCTCTCTCTCTCTCGCTCGCTCTTCTATTTCGCAGATCATTGTGAGGGACGGCAATCTCTGAATCTTAAAGATTATGCTATTGCCCCTATTGCCATCATCTATGCCTCTATCTATCTATCTATCTATCTCAGCCTCTTTATATTTTTCTAATAAGAGATGTTCTGATCTCCTCTCTCTCTATCTCTCTCTCTCTCTTCTCCTCTCTCTTCTCTCACTCTCTCTATTCTCTCTCGCTCTCTCTCTATTTCCAGATCATTGTGAGGACGGCCAATTGATTCTGTAAAGATTATGCTATTGCCCTATTGCCATCAATCCTATCTATCTACTCTATCTATCTATCTACTCAGCCTCTTTATATTTCTAAATAAGGATTTTTGATTTCTCTCTCTTCTCTTATGCTCTTTCTCTCTATTTTCTCTCTCTCTCCTCTCTCTTCTCTCTCTCTCTTCTCCTCTTCTCTCTACATTTCGCACGGATCTGTGTGTCAGTCTTACGTCTTTTCCTTGTCTGTTGTCAACAATAAACACACACAACACACACACACCACACACACAACATTAATAGGATATAAACTATAATATATATATTTGAAGTAAAGGCCAAACAGTGTGTTTGAAAATTGGCCGAAAGGCCGACAATTTGTGGGGAATATGTGCCTTAATTAAAGTCAACCATTTGTTCGTTAATTAATTATAACTAACATGAATTATAGGCGGAAATCGTTAAAATGCAAAGCGTAAACCAACATACGATGAAAATATCGTATCTCTTGTATGCGTCACGTTCAGCGCGCTCCCTCTAAGAGCTCTCACTCAGCAGAGCTATAGACATGGAAGCAGTGCTTTTGCTGCGTGATTCGAACCCATCTGTCAGCGGCTGAACAGGCGGACATTTTACCACCTTACACGAGCTGACCTCCCAGAATTTCTCGTTCATTTTAAACTGGTTTCTATATCGACGCCACTAGTGTAGTGGTTAGTACGTGTATCCCACCGTCAGCCTGACAGGTGTAGGTTCAACAGACGGGCCTCTTCTTATCACCGTCAGCCCAAGTAAAGGCGCCTCAAAGTTATGGAGACGTGGCATATCATGTCGAACTGCCCAGCCACCGACCCTGTCTTCAGCATCTAGGTCACCACCCTGCGCGCTAACAGGTGGCCTTCATCGGTGGAGGTTCTATACCCTTCTGGTCAGGGTGCAACTAGCCTATTACTACATCTCCAACCAACAGACCTGCCATATATATTATGGGTGTGCACAATCATCAGACCGGACAATGTCAGATAAGGGACATAATCAGCGCTGTGATTATACTGCGTAGTGTAGCTAGCGATTTTGGTAGACTTGAACTATACGGGACATTCTCACAAGGACATTTCATAGCCTATAAAGCCAGCACAAGAGGCAGTGCTTTTATATCGTGAACGCAGAAGATAAAACAAGTTCATCTGTTCTTAAGACGAGATCGAAGATATTCTCCAAGAGGATGGTGAAGTCTCAAATTAGTTGGTAGCGTACCAAAAAAATAAATGATAAAAGAATTAAAAACATTATATCTTGCATCTGCACAAGTGCTATGTCAATGCCTGGAGTGACAGTTTTTTGGTGCACTGACTACATATAAACTGTGATGCTTTCTGGTGCTGCTGTTTTCTCTCCCCTTTCTGGCTCTTCTTTTCTGTCGAGGCTACTCTTCTCCTCTGCCTCATCCTTTGCTACCTTATTAACATTAAGCGCCAGACCGCTCAATTTTCTGCATCTACCTCCCACATGTTGTATCAATGGTGGCATATCCTCATGTCTCTCCCACAATCATCTTTAAAGTTAGCGTGGCTCTACCTCCATATTATACTTATAGGAATACTATTTACTATTCTAATTATCATTACTGTTGTACCGGCCGCTTCCTACAGTGGAGAAATACACCGGTTCCACTATAAATAGTAGACACGAGTTTGAAAAGGTTTGTACTGTTACCGTACGACAAGCTAGCGTCACTACAATTGTAAAACACTTGTCTTATTTTACCCTATCTCGACTGACATTCTTTTACTGTGGGACTAACATCACAACAATTACTTATAGTGATTATCTCCTCTTCAGGTAACATGTGCCAGGTTGTGTTTCTGGTACCATGTAACCCAGTATGATCTGTTTCACGTTTCTTATAGGGTACTATCAAGTAACCTCCATTGTTCTACAGAAACCGATGTCAATATACTCATAAGAAAGGCATAAATTGCTATTGACGATTACGCATTGGTTATACAAGACTAACGCACTCCTATATACTCAAACAAAAACAACAACCACAATGTGAAACATGTCAAACGCCTTTGACAGTTAAACACTTATTCATGGAATGCAGCTTTTTTGCTCAGATCAGAAACCGTTATTTTAAAGCAAACAATATGAAAGATCTGTTTGAAAATGTCAACATGGAGGATATTCTCTCTTTTTTGAGGGAAATAAAATTATACCATAGAATATAGACATGAAACAATCAATACCATACAAACAAATCCCCAATGATGCTAACACATTGTAAAAACCAATTACTACGAAGTATAATATAAGGCATACGATATGTATCACTTCCTAACCGTTAGGCATGACATAACCCCCAGACGGGGTAATATGCCGTTAAAATCAATCAAACAAACAAACAACCAGGTAGAGTCTTTGCGAGAGAGAGAGAGAGAGAGAGAGAGAGAGAGAGAGAGAAGAGAGAAGAGAGAGAGAGAGAGAGAGAGAGAGAGAGTGTGTGTGTGTCTTGGGAATCCATGCTGTCAACTCGACCTGATGATGATGACTGTAGAATAGTTGGGCGTCTTGTCGGCGGGGCTTAGAATACGCTATCTAACGCAGAGGTGTAAGCCCGCAAGGAGTTACCTGGATAATACTGTCTCTGTGGGTGGGGATCTCGATCGAAATCTGAGGATTGGGGGTGTCTCCTCATTGCCATTGCACACAGGTTCACTCTGATTTAGAATTTCTTTTTCCTTAAATGTAAATTTTGCATTGTTTGAAATTGGTTCATAGCCAAACTTATATTAATCTCGCAAAAATGTGTTAGGTCCCATCTATAGGTCATATATATTTTAACATTTTTGTTATGGCAAGACTTTTTCTTTCTTCAGATGCCATTTGCGGTCAAACTGTCACACAGTGCTATATGAACAAAGCAAACCAAAAAAAAAGGGGGGGGGTTATTGCTTGGGAATGTTCAACCTCTACCTACAATACTACTAACATACACTACTGATATTGTTCATCACTGGCAAAAGAAACATAGCCAATGATGGATTATTCCCACTAACAGGATCAGTTGGATTTTGTGGGACCTTTGGACGGATACTACTATTTAATAGTAGTGGACAGTTATTCCAAATGGCCAGAAGTGTTTAAATATAAAAACGCCAACACTGAAGTGAGTTATTAGCTCATTACACGAACTGGTTTGCTCGTTTGGTGTATGGATTGATCGTGTTGACAATTGTACGCAATTCAACATCAGGGATTTTTAAGGAATTCTGTGAGGATTTCCAAGTAACCCCCCCACGACGGATATCCATGCACAACTTTCGCAACCTTCCCTGATTACTCATGCGTCCTGGAAGGTCCTTCTGTCAGCTCATCCCGAGTCCTCGCATAGTTTGCGTCAATGATACCACCCTAGATCTAACGGATTGGCAGAGAGATTCGTTGACACATTAAAGCGTGCCCTAAAAAAAGGCATATGTGAAAAATAGTGTTTTCTAGCTGAAAATTCATACTATTCAATGATGATATTGTGGTCCTCATATCTGTTATAGATTCCATGGAAATAAATTGAAGGTGTTTACGTTTGAATAATGCCTTGAACAAACTATGTCCAATAATAGTGGTTACATTTGCATATATATTCCATATACTAATTGTTAACAAGCTTATATCTTATTAATAATGGAGATTGTGTGTTTTTTCTTGTCTGTAACCGAAAATATATTACTACTCAAGTCACAATTTCCCTTAGTTTATTTACGTCAATTCTCCATGATTTTTTTCTATTTAAACCTCCAATTAATAATCAAAACATGTTGAACATTATTAATACTGTTGGCGCTTACCTAAATACGCAATAATTGCAATTTATCTATATACTACAACCAAAATACCAGGTTTTCAGTGTAAACGTAAAGCTTAATGCATATTGATATTAAAAAAACTGATTTTAATTAAAAATGTGCTTGGTATTACTGTGAGTTCTAATGTATTGGTTTTCTTAAGAATTGAGTAAAAATCTCTTCAATAAATCCTAAAAAAAATTCATTAACAAGAAGAATTAATTGTAATTTTATTTTTTACTTCCTATTTTAACTAATAGTTAAATTAGAAAATTTAGCATTTGAAAAACGAAAGTGTGAAAGAGTTTAAGTTATCAGTTTGATTGTATCTTCCGATTTATACCCCTCCGTGTCAAATCTTTTTTATCTGAATTCTTAATTGTTCTAAGCCTTTCTGATAATCAAATATTTTATTACATTTAAACTAAAAACTTGCACCCGGAGGGCTGCATATATTTGCTAGGTAGGACTAAGATAGTATAAGCTAAGACTTGAATGCTATTTGTACATTTTTAGTTATGTAAATTTTTGAATTTGAATGCTCCATAAAACATAGAAATGAAAAGGATCCAATTTTACCTGGACATGGAGTGGCGAATTGGTCAACTATCTGAGTTAGAAGGAATAACTTCTACATGATACGAATAATTGAATGTGCACAATAACAGTGATAATTAATCATCATCATAATGTCGCGGCACAGCACGGATATCCATGACAATCTTTCGCAACATTCCCTATTACTCCTATGCCCCGGGCAGGTCCTCTGTGCAGTATCCCCAGTCTCGCATAGTGGTCAATGTAGGTCCTTAGCGGGCCGTCCTACGTTAGCATGTCCATGTGTTGGCTTCCACAGGAGAATGGTCGCTTATGAGCTCATCCCTGCTTCTCCAGCAGTGTCCTGCCATGCTAGTGCGGTCTTGTGAGATGTGGGGGGCGGCAGAAGACCATATTAGTTGCTTCTTTGTGGGGTGCTGCTTCCATGACTTATTCAGGGCTGCTCGCAGCATTCTTGTGCAGGTATCACTAGCTTATTCTCGAGGCGCTATGTTTAGGGTCCAGGTGGTGCAGCCATACAGCAGTTACTGATATAACCACAGCCTGGAAGAATTGTCGCTTTAGCTTGTCAGTGAGAATCGGATCTCCATATTACTGATAGTCTGTTGTGCCGCCCATGCTTTCCTAACGTGATTAACATCGTTTCTGTGGATGAAATAATTACTACCTAGGTAAGTGAACTGTGTTCTACTGGCTTAAGAGGCTTACTGTCAAGTGTGGAGATATCTCCTTTCTTTCTTTTCTTTTTTTAATAAATAGAAATATTACTTGAAACATATAATTATTTCTATTTTTAAAAGTAATACTTGAAACCATACAACTATGTGCACGTTATTTTTATTAAGAAGGTTACTTAAAGCTATAATTGTTTACTAAGGATTATTATTTCCCTTCTCTCTCTCTCTTTCTCTCTTCTCTTTCCCCCACCCCACACACGCACACACACACACACACACCACACACACACACACACCACACACCACACACACAACCCCACACACACACACTCTCTCTCTCTCTCTCTTCTCTCTAATATATATATAATATATATATATATATATATATCTTTCTCGATTTAATTGTCTATATAATTCTCTCTTTGTATCCCTCTCTTCCTATCACCTTCTTTCTGTTTCTTTCATTGATATTAACTCCCCCTCTCTCTCTTCTCTCTCCTCTTCTCTTCACTTTCTTTGGCCTTCCTATTTAACAATTTTTTCTTTCTTTCTTTCTTTCTTTCTTTTTTTTCTCTCTTCTCTTGTTTCTTCGTTTTTTCCTTTCAGATTATCTACTTTCTTCCTCTCCTATTTCCCGCTTCTTTTTTTCCTCCTATTCTGTCGACCTGTTTTACGCTATTATTAAATCCAAAATTATCTCGAACTAAAAACAGCAACTAATTATTACAAGCAGAAATAACACACCCACTTCGAACTGTGTCGACATTTAATGATCTTGTTCACCTAATCAAACAGAATAATTTTGACTAAGGTTCAATCAACAATGCTGTGTTGGTAATGCTCGTTACTACACGAAGTTTTATTAAAACTTGAAAAACCCAAAATCAGTTATAACAGATATACTGTACAGGCACGTGGTCTAATGGTTAAAGTTAAAGGAAATGGACTCGTCGACCTGAGTTCAATTCCTATATATATATATATATTATAATATATATAGATATATAAATAATTAAAACAGAATATGGATAAAATGGGCCAAAATATGGTTAATTAACACCTAAAGAAGATATCAGATGATCTGAAACACGTGTCACAAATGTAAGATAATGCTAAAATAAAAATTGAGCCATTTTGCGGACCTTCTTTTCATAAAATATTTTATTTCTCCCGTTGGACCTATAACAACATTTATATATATATATATATATATATATATATATATATATATATATATTAAGACACGTAAAGCGAATTTCATCTTAAAAGCGATGGAAAAAATTTCTAAAAAGAAAGTTAGGGTAACCTTATAATTAGATGTTAATCTAAAATAAATATTCTTTTTTTCGGTCAATTCTCATCAGAGAAATACATTGAAAGCAGGTTATACGAAGGTTGAATTGTTGGAAAAAGAATTTCTCCCTTTTTCAATAGGAATAATATATATATATATATATAATGATGAGACGAGAAGACTGTGTAGCGCCAATCTTCTAAACGATGAGAGTATGGTCGCCTAGATAAAACAAAATAATCAGGTTTTGTTTTCATACTTTTTGTTCGTTCGTAAGAAGCTGAATGATCAAATATCTCAATAGCCTCTTCAAATAGTAGGTCAGCTACTCTTGAAACATACTTGTCAAAAAATGAAAAAAAAAAAAAAAAAAGCCCTTGAACTAGACGGTATAGTTACATTACTCAAAAAACTATCTTGGTTTAGCGAAAGTCGCGCTGTTTAAGAAGCACTTGTCATGCAAGAGTGTAAAAATGAATGGCAATCGGTGGCGGCTGATTGGTAGAGTGTTGAAGTGGGTGCCGCAAGTATTAACGTTCTGCGAAAATTCAATCAACACCAATGCAGGATGTATGCAAAGTAAGTCATAACAAAAGCGAGTTTCAACACTTGTGTTTCCATCACTTTATATCTATTATTTATAGTAATAGGCGAGTGGCGCAACGGTTAGAGTCGTTGGAAATAAACTTGTCGACCCGAGTTCAAATCCTGGACGCCTGAAAAAGATGCAGCCAACTATTCCAGTGGTATCTCACGATACATCAAACTTTTGTTAATTTGTTGTCACCGGTGGAATTGCCATATCTATACTGATGCGGTTAGAGTCTTATCTGGATCTTTTTGATGTTTTTTCTATTGTCTTACACACACACACACATACACATACACACACACACAACATATATATATATATATATAAAGTAAGTAAAGTCGACGGGGCGGCCTAAAGTCGGTATCAGCCAGTCAGCGAGGGAGTCTATCCCCTTTTCAATAGCGCTAGACCAAGGAGATTGTTTTTAGCATCTGAGGTGGGCGCCACACCTACCATCAGCTCCTTATTTTACCGCATAGATCCCTGTGCTACTCATACGCTGAGTTGGCGGGGACCGGTATCGAACTAGGAACCTTGTGGTTTCTAAAGACCCCAAATACCGGTAGTGCTCTCTAGGAGCATTAACCTTGGTTAGATAATCAGTGGTGGGCAAGGAAAACTGAATTTGAACCTGCAAACTTTCGACCCGAGTTCAAATCCTGGACACCTGGGAAAAGTATGCAGCCAACTATTCTCCCTCCAGCTATGGGGAAATGGTAGGGTTCTTTAACATTGGTTAGATAATCAGTTGTGGACAAGGATAACTGAATTTGAACCTGCAAAACTCTCCTTAAGATATTGGTCTTGTGCCACATTCTGATCGTTCGGGCAGGATGGCCACCCAATATTTTGGGTAGCCTCCACCCTTTCTCAGTCATTCTATTGAAAACTTTGAAAGAGGAATTCCTCTAGGTTCCTAGAAATAGTCTATTATGCTCTCACCTAAATCTTGTTGTTATTTTCCCCTAATATAATCTTGCTCCGTGACTCTAACAATAAACGCACACATTGGACTTTGTAAATTACGACAATTGAATAACTACTTCGTCATAAGAAAGATTTTTTCATTCACTTTTTGGATTATATATATATATATATATATATATATATATACGTGTGTGTGTGTGTGTGTGTGTGTGTGTGTGTAATAACTTCATAAGACGACTGGTGTTTAAACAGTAGCATTGCATTCAACCAAGCCTTCATCAGGCATGGTTTCGGGGCCGAAGTATCATTACAACGATCCCAGAGCGCCCCAGTGGTATCTCACGATACCACCAAACTTTGTTAATTTGTTGTCACATTGTGGAATTGCCATATCTATACTGATGCGGTTAGAGTCTTATCCTGGATCTTTCTTTGATGTTTTTTCTATTGTCTTACACACACACAAACACACACACGCACACACACACACACACACACACACACACACACACTATATATATATATATATATATATATATATATATATATATATATATATGCCCCAAATACCGATAGTGCTCTCTAGGAGAAACTTTTTTAACTTTCACGCCAGCATAAAGCAATGATCATGTGTTCTTTACAGATTTGATCTCTCTGGTGATCGTAAAATATATAAACAAATGCATGTATTTAAATAGTTAAACACCGCTCCTTAATGGCAGCTGGATGGCAGAGGGGGTAAGGAATGAATTCCATTCATTTCATTCATTTTTTATTTCATTCATTCATTCATTTTTCCCATTAACTTATATTAATGTGGAGTACTCGGGACTTTAACTTTGGTGGAGTTATCAACGAATTCCACCCAAATATTAAAAAATTGGCCAGAAAACTCGAAAAGATCAAAAATAAAATTGTTAAACAGGAGATGTGTCTTTTGTTTAATTCTACATGTATAAATGAAAGAATGCTGCCCAAATCACACACACACACACACCACACACACATACACACACCACACACACACACACACACATATATATATATATATTGCTTAATTGAAGTCGTACCTAATTTTGAAAGTTAATTCATTAATAATTAATTAATTAGGCAGGAATAACTATCCAAATGTAAGGCTAAACAAATCGAGAAAATCAATCTCTGTATGTACATTTCGGCCTATTAGGCTTCATCAGCATAATAGGCCGAAATGTACATACAGAGATTGATTTTTTCTCGATTTGTTTAGCCTTACATTTGGATATGTATTCCCGCCTAATTAATAAAATTATTAATTAATTAACTTTCAAAATTAGGTACGGCTTCAATTAAGCACATATTCTCCCAAAAATTGTCGGCTAAAAAAGCCATATCAGAACACATCGTTTGTTTGTTTACTTCTTATATATATATATATATGCTCCCTAAATTTGGTAATGAGCTCTCTAATTGGTAATTTAAATTAACTCTCACTACTAAGCAAATAAGCAATGATCATTTCCGGAAATTTGACCTCTCAGTGACCGAATGATACATACACTTTCTATGTATTTAATAGTTTAAAACACCAGTCCCGCATCAGCTGTCAGTGGGCGAGGGATAAGATATCGGACTACCATACGGTCAGTCTGAGTTCGAACCCTACCCAAGGATAGTTGTGTCTAGCCACACTGAGGAGGCATGATATGCCGAAACACGTGTCTGTGGATGACTTATTAATTATTATTAATTATTAATATATATATATATATATATATATATTGTGTGTGGTGTGTGTGTGTGCATCCCATGTTCACCGCCCTGTCGGTTGGGGCGTTAGAATGCACCGACTGCACTCTGCAGAGGGATAAGACTCCCAATGGGGCCACCTGTTTGGCCGTGGGTGGCGACCCGTGATGCTTAAGGATAGAGCCCAGGTGGATGAGCAGTTCATGACATGCAATACTCCACTTTGGGCCCTATCTTGGGCTAGACGGCCGGTCGGATCGGCTGGTCACGTCAAGCCCTAGCACACTATATGATTTTCCCAACCCTATTGCCTTATGGCAAGCCCCAACCCTTTTAATCATATGGGTGCTAGAAGGTGGTGACTGAGGGTCTACATGTCCTGGGAATGACGTTAACTCTATCTGATGGTGAGGTTCCAGTTTTGGAAGTTTGGGGAATGTGGAGCACCCCTTCATCACCTTTTTTGCTCCTTGGTCCACTCTGAACCCGGAGTGGTAGTACCTGTTAGGGTCCCATCTATGAGTTAAATAGAAAAATGTATTTATAAAAAAATTGTATTATCCATTAAGAATTGATTTATTTCAAAACTTTATCGGCATTAGATGACACTGAGGTTGATATGCCGTAAAACAAAAAACCAAACAAAACCAAAAGTCAATTTTTAAACCGAGTAGAACTTATTTTGAATTTAGAGTTTGTTATTTTTTTCTCGAGTGATGAATGAAAATATCTATCCTTCTCCTCTAATAGAAACCAAAAAAAAAACAGCACTGTGCCTGTTATTAACCCCTAAACAAAACAAAAGATAAACAAACCCTTTGTGGTCTTATTTTTAATTCACCCTTTCTTGCCGCCACAATCGACCCATGTCGTCGTCTGCTCAAAATGTCGGCCATTTTTAATTACACACAACAAAGAGCAAAGAAGGTCACTCAATTACGCGTTCAAAAGTTAAATGCCGGTCTGGAGTCAATAAAAGAAAAAATAACATTAAGGGACTGTAGTTTAAGCGTTGACAGTTTAGACAAAGGCCTTACACATCTAAAGATTCCTCCCACCCGGCACAAACGAAAATGTTTTCTCTCGACATTCATATATATATAATATATATATATTATATATATATATATATATATTATATCCGGCCTGATCGAGAGTGGTTTTGTGCCTCGTGATTAACGATCTATTTATTTCGTCTTTCCTATTATACATAGTTGCTTTGATAAAGACCGCTTTATATGGTCGAAACAGATTTCTGTCAGCAAAACTATTAACATGTTTTTTCTACAAACTTTCTACACATACTGACGGATTCATATACATTTTACTTTTCATACTGTCTACAGAAAAAAACAAAATTGGAATTGTTTAAAATATATCACCGGAGGCTAAAATTTCAAATATAATAAGGATCTCGACACTACGAATTTATCAAAATTACAGATTCCTGAAACTTTCCATCTTCATCAATTATACTGTTGGACTTATTATATATTTTTAAAACTTGCTTTTGTAACTGGAACATATTCTTGAACATTTTGATATTTGTATACACTTTTTACTTTTTTTAAAAATGAAATTTATTTTATTTTTAACATAGAATACGCATTTAAAAATTTTTTTTGAAAATTCCGGCCCTGGTCGAGAGTGTTTTATGCCTCGTGATTAACGATTTGTTTATTACGGTCGAAACAGATTTCTGTCGGCAAACTATTAATACCCGTTTTTCTACAAACTTTCTACCACAACAACACACACACACACACACACACACACACATATATTATATATATATATATATATATATATATATATATATATATATATAGATAGATAGATAGATAGATAAAGGGTATGAAACACACAATGTTGTTAAAATGAAAATATTTTAGTATCATTTTTATTGCTAATATTGACAATATTTCGATTTATTAACAATCATCATCAGAGCATAATGATAATTAGGTCCGTTTTTAGATGTAAATGTTTTTAATCCAGACTCATGAAGAGAGAAGCAGAAAAAACACATGCTTCTCTCTCGATGAGTCCGGATTAAAAACATTTACATCTAAAAACGGACCTAATTATCATTATCTTCTGATGATGATTGTTTATAAATCGAAATATTGTCAATATTAGCAATGAAAATGATACTAAAATATTTTCATTTTAACAACATTGTGTGTTTTCATACCCTTTTATCTATACATATACCGGCAGATTCATTTCCTTACTCTTAACTCGTATATATATATATATGCTGTAGATAGAAGGAAAGTGGTCAAGAAATGATCAACTCAAAACAAGTCACAGGGTGGTACGTTTCGTCTGTATGCACAGACTTTCTCAGACCACCCTGTGACTTGTTTTGAGTTGTTCATTTCTTGACACTTTCCTTCTATCTACATCATATCGTCGGATCCTAAACCCATCCACCCTTCCTTCATATATATATATATATATATATATATATATATATATATATATATATATATGTGTGTGTGGTGTGTGTGTGTGTGTGTGTGTGTGTGTGTGAGTAAGTAAACAACAATGTGTTTATTTGATATGGCTTTTAGCCGACAATTTTTGGATGATATGTGCTTAATTGAAGTCATACCTAATTTTGAAAATTAATTAGTTATTAATGAATTTAGGCGGGCATATATGTTCAAATGTAAGGCTAAACAAATCGATTTTCTCGATTTGTTTAGCCTTACATTTGAACATATATGCCCGCCTAAATTCATTAATTACTAACTAATTAATTTTCAAAATTAGGTATGACTTCAATTAAGCACATATCCTCCAAATGTATATATATATATATATATATATATATTATATATATATATATATATAATTAAGGCTTTAAAAGACTAAATATTTGGTTCATTATTGACTAAAAAAAGAGTAAAAAAGAAAATCATAACAATAGAGGGGGGACAGATGGGAAGAAGAAGAAAAATTAGAAATGAGTGAGCTAGCTGACTAGTTTCGATCCTCGCTCCACAGCGCAAAATATCGAGCATAATAGAGTTAACTAAGAACAATTAAAAACAAGCAAATGGGACGAGTAAAAAAAAAAAGCTAATGTTTGAAGCATGAAAAAGAACACACACACACATATATATATATTATATATCTTATTATAATGGAGATTGTGTGTTTTTCTGTCTGTAACCGAAACTATATTCCTACTCAAGTCACAATTCTCTTAGTTATTGACATCACATTCTCCATGATTTTATTTTTTCTAAACCTCAATTATTAATAAATTGTCTACATTATTAATACTGTTTAACTATGTCTACATACTACAACATGCAATTATATTTATATATACAAAAATAGTGATTTACAGTGTGAACGGAAAGGCTAATTTGCATATTAATATTAAAAATCGAATTTAATAAATATGTGCTTAGTATTATTGATTTCTAACTGTTTGGTTTTATTTTAATGAATATAAGCAAAATCTCTTCAATTAATCTTAAATGAAATCCATTAACAAGAAAAAATAACTGTCATTTTATTCTTTACTTCCTCTTATAAAAATACTTAAATTAGAAAAAATAACAATGAAAGACGAGAGTGATGGAAGAGTAAGTTTCAGTTGTTCCATTTTTTATTATACTCCCTCTGTTTCAAATCTTTTATTATACTCCCTCTGTTTCAAATCTTTTATTATACTCACTCTGTTTCAAATCTTTTTATCTGTATTTTTATTTAGTTTCATTAGCCTTTCTAATTTAATACAATATTATATTACATTAAAACTTAAATACTTGCACCCGGAGGGTGCATATATTTGCTAGTATATATATATATTGTTTTTGTGTTTTATCTTTATCGACTTTTTTTTAGGTCAGAAACCAACAAAGTGAGCCATTATTTTTTCATTTCCTTCTCTGTCAATACTTGTTAGTATGTTAGTGTGAAATTTCTGAAGAAAGTCTACATTTTTGGATGAACTAGGTTAGATTTTCTTAGAGGATAAAACAAGCGTTACTTAATTTCATTCATTGGATATCATTGACTGTTAAGCAATAAAACTGATTGTTTCATACTTATTCGATACCTAATATTTATGTGCAATAGTGTAGAAATCAAAATGGCCGTTATAAGCTGCAGCCCACGGCCTTGAAGGATTGGAATGACAAGGCTTGACTTGTCCTGATCCTTCCTTCCGGTGGATACCGTGAGAATCGGTGGAGAAGACCCTCTTCCGGTTTAGATTAGAAATAGATTTTAGTCAGATCGGCCAAGACCACGACTGTGGTAAGTCGTATTATGCACGCGGCCGACTCGATCTGCGCAGGTTGTCTGGTGGGGGATTTCGAGAATAAAATACGATCTAAGTAAACCGAAGTCTTGTGTTATTATCTAAAAACTATCAATGACACAGGGCTTCTGATAAAGAGAAATCCCCAATGAAAGACCAGACACGAAGTCCCCAAGAGAAGTCCAGACGAAGAAGAGATGTTAGAAGAGACCTAGAAGAAGACGTAAGATGTCAGAGAAGAACTGAAGAAGAATAGAAGTAAGAAGTAAAGTAAGGAAGAAGGGCATGCAACATGATGTGAGTAGGACATTTAGACGGGATGATTGCAAATGGTACAAAAAAGGTTAATAGAATGATGCCCAATAAATAACAAGCGTAAAGAAAAAAAAATCTCAGACCTAACAGGATATGGAGAGAATAGAATAAGCACAATTATTTCACCTATTTAGCTGTAAATAAACTAATAACAGACCAGACGCAAATTATTATTTTTTTCTTTAATAGCTGAACATTATGTCTTTATAAATTTATCTTAAACAAACTAAATGAAATCCTTAGAATTGATGGTATAATTTTCCCAAGTCATGCAGAGGAAAAGGGAATGAGTAAAAAAAAAATACAATTAATATTTCTCCTTCCTCAAGCTTTTATGACAGCCTTTATTCTTTCAGGCATATATTTCTCTAATTTAAATCAATATTTCTCTGAATGTTTGAGATGAGGCTTGGTGATTAGTATTATCTGCGTTATTTGGACTATTGTCCTTATCTTCATTGTTATCTGTACAACGTTTCGGCCGATATGCCCTCCGGCCTTCTTCAGGTATTTCTTGTCGAACTCGGGAACCTTCTCGGACTCGGGAACCTGTATCATCCTCTGTCCTGCGAAATCTGGATAAGATAGTTAGGTTAAGACAGTTCTAAGTAACAGTTATCTCTGGATTCCAGATTCAATCCTGAGCGGCGGCAGTAACATAGAAAAATAATTAACACAGCTCCTATCCCAGCTATGGTTAGCGGAATGAGAATAGGATACCCCCGTGGACTGAATGAAGGGTTTAGGTTCAAAGTTCCGTGATGGCTCCCGATTACGACAAGAAGGTTCCCGACTACGACCAGAAAGTTCCCGAGTTCGAAAAAAAGATTCCCGAGTTTGAAAAGAAGGTTCCCGAGTACGAGAAGGTTCCCGAGTCCGACAAGAAATACCCGAAGAAGGCCGGAGGGCATATCGGCCGAAACGTTGTCAGGATAACAATGAAGATGAGGACAATAGTCCGAATAACGCAGATAATACTAAATCAATATTCTTTATCAAAGTGGTTTCATCTTTCCCCGAATGGCAATTAATTGATCTTCATTAGAGTTTGGAGTTTTCTCAGGGATCACTTTCATCCTAAATTTTCAATTGGATTTAGATCTGGACTGTTCACTTGCCATGTCATTAAGGAATATTTTATGAAGCCAGAAATGTTCAGCTACTAAACATGTTTTGTGTTCTATTTGCTATTAGTGTATTTACATAAAAATCGGGTCAACAATCACAAATACAGTAAAAAATAGAGGTACTTTTTTTTAAAGGGATCTCCACGCGTGCTCGGCAGGTTAATACGGACTTCGTGATACGGCCATGTCACATGCTCACAAATTCTGGAATTTGATTGGTCGAAAGAATCGAATATATAAACCTTGCCAATGCCGTTTTGGTGTGCTCCTGATTGTATTTCAAGCTATCTTGTTAGATACAAAAAAAAACTTGAACATCCTCTAATTGTGCTAATACCATATTTTTTTTATTCATTCATTTTTCTATAGTAATTCATTATAAAGTTTTCTTTTACTATAGGGTTGCATTGGAATGAGTTTTACTAAGGGGGAATCCATTACAATGGGTTTTATCATAGGAATGCATTCGAATAGGGTTTACTATATGAATCCATTAGAATGGGTTTTACTATAAGAATGCATTCGAATGGGGTTTACCATATGAATCAATTAGACAGTGTTTTACTATAGGAATGCATTAGAATGTTTTTTTTTTTTACAATAGGAATGTATTAGAATGGGTTTTACTATAGGAATGCATTAGAATGGGTTTTACTACAGAAATGCATTAGGATAATTTTTTTTACTATAGGAATGCATTAGAATTGGTTTTATAACAGGAATACATAGAAAAGTGTTTTACAACGGGTATTCATTGGAAAAGAGTTCAGCCAGCCTTAAAAAATATGCTGTCAAATTCCTGGATTTTCCTCCAACTCGAACACTTGTATTTGTGTATGTCTGCCTGTTCTCATCTATCTATCTATCTATCTATCTATCTATCTTCTGAAAATATATTGATTATTGCTTGGTTATGACCTTGACTCCAAACTCTGGTCAGCATTCTTCCTTTTCTCAATTCTTCTTCTTCTTCTTCTTCTTCTTCTTCTTCTTCTTCTTCTTCTTCTTCTTCTTCTTCTTCTTCTTCTTCTTCTTCTTCCCCCTTTCTTTTACTATAGAGTTGCATTAGAATGGGTTTTACTAAAGGAGGAATCCATTACAATGGGTTTTAGTATAGGAATGCATTAGAATGGAGTTTACTATATGAATCCATTAGAATGGGTTTTATTATAGGAATGCATTCGAATGCATTTTACTAGAGGAATGCATTAGAATGGGTTTTACTACAGAAATGCATTAGAACGAGTTTTACTATATAAATGCATACAAAAGTGTTTACAATGGGGATGTATTGGAAAAGAGTTCATCCAGCCTTAAAAATCAGCTGTCAAATTCCTGGATTTTTCTCCAACTCGAACACTTGTTGTCTATCTGTTCTCATCCATCTATCTATATATCTATCTATCTATCTTCTGAAAACATATTGATCATTGCTTCGTTATGACCTCGACCCCAAACTGTGGTCAGCATTCTTCCTTTTCTCTTCATCAATTCTTCTTCTTCTTCTTCTTCTTCTTCTTCTTCTTCTTCTTCTTCTTCTTCTTCTTCTTCTCCCACCCCTTTATATCACCATACATCTTCTTCTCACTCCCACTCTCTTTGCCTATCCCTCTCGGCTTCCCTTGTGTAAACATCCTGTCACTCTTCTTAATATAATATTTACATAGTGTGCTGAATTGTCGGCTGCTTTTTTGTTTGTTCTGTCCAACCATTTCTCTTCAGAAATCGACAAAGAAATTGCCTGCTCTGTGCCATTTTCCATTTTCTCCCTACCTAAGAGATTTCGCTCGAGAACCGCTCTTAAGTTTATAATCTTCCAAGGTTGCTTCCAGCCTTGGTAGGTAACATTCTTTCCAGCCTCGATCTTTTTTTCTTTTTCTTTTTTCTTTTCTGCAAGTTTTATTAACATTCACCACTACTACATACTTCATCCGCCCTGTCGATCCGGAGTGGTAGTACCTGTTAAGGTCCCATCTATGGTTGAATATGGAGGCGCGTGGGCTAGTGGTTTAGAGTCGTGGAAAATGGACTTCGTCGATTCGTGTTCAATTCTAGAGGAAGCTGTTGGCATTTCACATAGCGCTAACACCCTTGGGAAAGCGTATGAATCCATATATTCTCTCTCAGGTATGGGTTAAATATAGTAGGGCAGACTGAGCCCTTCAGCCTTGGGTAGGTAACCAGTTTAGGAGAGGGATAACTGAATTCAAAATTCCTAAGGTCGGTCGTTGATTGGGTGAGTGGCAATCCTTGGTGCATCAAATTTTTCCTATTGACTGTGCCAAAAAGTGTGGATGGTCCAACAACAAGCCTTCACCACAGTAAAACCCATTCTAATGCCATCCTATAGTAAACCCATTCTAATACATTCTATATGTAAAACCATTTCTGTAATGCATTCCTATAGTAAAACCATTCTAATAGATTCCTATAGTAAACCATTCTAATGCATTCCTATGGTAAAGACCCATTCAATACATTCCTATAGTAAACCCCATTCTATACATTCCTATAGTAAAACATTCTAATTACATTCCTAGTAAAAGCCATTCTATGCATTCCTATATGTAAAAAACCCATTCTAATAGATTCCTATAGTAAAACCATTCTATTCGCTAAGTAAAACCCATTCTAATAGATTCCTATAGTAGGTAAACCATTCTAATGCATTCTATAGTAAACCCATTCCTATATGCATTTCTATAATAAAACCCATTCTAATACATTCCTATAGTAAAACCATTCTAAATACATTCCTATAGTTAAAACCCATTCTAATGCATTCCTATAGTAAAACCCATTCTAAGCTTCCTAGTAATACCATTCTATACATTCTATGTAAAACCCATTCTAATATGTAAACCCATTCCCCTATAGTAAAACCCTTCTAATGCAATTCCTATAGTAAAAGCCATTTATACATTCCTATACCCATTCTAATCATTCCTATAGTAAACCCATTCTTAATAAATCCTATAGTAAAACCCATTCTAATACATTCCTATGTAAACCATTAATACATTCCTATAGTACTACCATTAATGCATTGCTTATAGATACCCCATTCTAATGCATTCTATAGTAAAACCCATTCTAATAATTCCTATAGTAAACCCATTCTATTATAAACAAATCACTGTATGGATGGTTATGTATTGAACATCTACGTCGAAATCAAACGGGAGAGTCCATTATCATGGTTAAATAGATAAGAAATTGCTTAAATTCAACTTACGGACCTAAATCCACAATCGTATATACAACTTCACCCACGAAAGAAAAATATACAAAAAATTAACCGAAATTTAATGAGATTTGCCTAGAGAGTATTTGAAGATAGCTTTCACAACAACGTATTAGAGCTATATGAATGCAAACAGTCCTCCAGGATTTGAACTCGTGTCACCGAGTCCATTTTTCTTTGTGTATAGATCTCCCACACCTTCTCATTCATTATTTGCGTTTTTCCTCCCCCTTTTTCTTTACTTTCTTTTGTCCGGTTTTTTCTTTCTTTTCTTTCTTTCTTTCTTTGTTTTTTTCTTTCTTTTCTTTCTTTTTTTTCCCTTCCTTCCTAAACATTCATCTCGTAAATATTTTCTATATTTTTTCTCCCGTTTTTTCCTTCCTTTCTTCCTTCCTCAGTCCCCACCCCTTTCTACACTTTTTCTTTTTCTTATTGTAGCAGATTTCCTTTACTTTTCCTCTTATTTCGCTCCTTCTTCCTTCCTTTTGTTTTGGCAACTCAGCTTTTCTTTCAATCATCTCTTTTCACTCCCTTCCTTCCCCACACAAAATTTTTGTTTTTCTTCTTTTACAAACTTCCTCTTTTATTTTATCTTTTAATTATAATGGATTCATAGTAAGTATTCCCCTCTTTTCCATTTTTGTCAGTTTGTCAACAAACTGCACGCGGAAATACGCCGACTGTATCCCTTGCAGGTGGGTAAGACCCTATCCCATCCTCCAAAAAAGATGTCGTATGTATAACACTTACACCTTAACCCGTCCTTCGGGGCGGGGTCCGGTGTTAAATTAAAGCGTCGATCCCAGGGGGGCTATCCCCCAGGCAATACCTTCCCCCTTGATTTAAAGGGCCAGGGGTTGGGTTTACTGCTCAGCGCCTGAGGCGCCCCTCTATGGGGAATAGCCGACGAGATCGACGCATTTTTTGTGCTTACCACTCATGAGCTCGGCTTGGTGGGGGGGGGGGCACAATAAAAATTGTCTTGTGTCGGCGCCTCATAAGTGGGATGAAAGGGCAATACCTTTACACCTTCAAGCGTGGAAGAATCTGGCCTCCAGCAGACAGGGTTGGCAAGACAGCCATACCGCACAGGAGCTAAGCGGCTCAATATCGAGATTAAACAGGGCTGCGAGCGGGCGGCGATGTCTTCATCGTCATGAAACCACCAAATGTAGATGGGATTTCCCTTGTCAATGTGTGGACCGCATCTGCAAGTCCAGAATTTAGAATAACTAGCCAACGAGAGGGTTTCACAACTGCTGAAGGACATGGAGTGACACGATCGTCATCTGTGACGGACTTCTGTAAAAGGAATGTATAACATAGACAGCGCCCTGTGGTGAGGTTCCAGTAACCGATACTATATGGAGAGTGAAGCGCGTGTATAATGGTTAAGACATGGAAAATGGACTCGTCGCCCGAGTTCAAATCTTGGATTGTAGTAATTGCATTTCCCTTAGCACTAATACCCTTAGGGAAGGTATGAATCCATCCTCATCATCATCGGATCGTGCCAACAGCACTGATTCTCATAAATCTTGCTCGCACACCGTCCTATCAGCCGTTCTCTCTGGTGGTCCACTACACAGGAGCATCCATAATTCGCACAGAGCGGATTGATGTAGGTTTTTGCTGGTTAGTCTACACTGGGTGTGGTCTATGTTGTATGTGGCCACAGGAAACGTCACTTACAAGTTTCGTTCTTGGCTTATCTCAAGTATTGTCCATCATATTGTTCGTCTTACTTAGTTTGTGAGATAAGCGGGACCAAGTGACCGTACTGCTGTTTTCTTGTGGGGATGGTGCTTCCAAGATCCATTCAAGCATCCTTGTGTAGTTTCCATATATAATATATAATATATATATTATTATATATTATTATAATATACATTTACAACCCCTCGCACGAGCCAGGATGCGACACAAGTTCAAATTTTTTAAGCGGGGAATTTAACAGGTTTTGAATCCCAGGGTTTTCTTCTCCTAGATCTGTATACCTCTAGCATGGGTTAAGAGCTCAAGTTTACCTGCTCTTTACCCATCGCAGAGGGAGAAATTGGATTCAATACTTTCCAAGGTATTAACTCCAAATGTGAAATTCAAACAGCTTCGTCGCAGGAAATTTGAATCTCGGATCGACGAGTCCAATTTCCCAGATCTAACCATTAGACCACGCGCCTCCATAAGTTTCCACTGTTTTCTATTTGTCATCGTTTTCTGTTCCTTGCCCCCATTATTTAGGTGAGTTTTTAATTTTTTACATCCATAGATGCTTGCTTACTTAATATTAATATAGCATGATGTGAGCTTGTTACTTACCTGGGATTCTTTTTTTTGTTTCTTTCTTCCTTTTTTTTCGTCATTATTAACTTAGCCCAGTTTTGTTAGGCGGGAAACGTGATTAGGTTATTGCCATGTTGGTTGCTAAAATGTTCCTTCAGATGAACGGTGGGGGGGGGGATTTTTAAAAATAAAAGCCCCCACCCTTTTTTTAAAAAAAATTACGAAGACATTTTCTCTTTTTTTTACTGCTTTCCTTTCTTCTTTTTCTTCTTTCTGGCTTGGTCTTTTTAAATTCCCATTTCTTGTTAGCAGGGAGTGGTTTCCTGTCGTCACGATGCCACACTCACGTAATTGAAATGAAAGATCCAGAATTTGGTGAAAGAGGAAATGCCTTATTGGATTTATCCTTTTCTTTTTTTACATTCCTTCCTTCAATTTCTTTTCTTCCTTCAATTAAATTTTTCTTTTTCTTGTTTCACTTTTGTCTTCAATCATTTCTTGCTATAACTTTTTCCTTCTTTCTTCTGTCTTTTTTTCTTTCCTTTTCCCTTGTTTACTTTTTCTTTCTTTCTTGTCTTTCTTTGTCGTCTCTTTCTTTTCTTCTTTCTTTTTTGTTTTGATGTTCCTTTCTTCTCCACGGTCTTGTCTTCATTTTCTTTCTACTTTTCTTTCTTTCTTTGTTTTCTTTCTTTCTCTCTTTCAAAACAAATTCACAAAAACATTCACGTTTTTCTTCTCCCTCACTTTCTTTCTTTCTTATCTTCTAGGCTTCCCATGGGTTTTTTCTTTCTTTTCTCTCTTTCTTGTCTTTCTCTTCGTCGTCTTTGTCTTCACTTTTTTCTTTCTTTCTTTTCCTGTCTTTCTTCTTTCGCTCCTTTCTCAACCAAACAAAAGATTCTTTTTCTTTCTCAAATATGACGTCTTCCTTCATCACAACTTCTTTTCTGTTCTTTTCTTTCTTTCTTTCTCTTTCTTTCATTCATACTAGACTTTTCCAATGGCTTTTTCTTTCTCTTTCTTTCTTTCTTTATTTCCTTTCTTTCTTTTTCCTTTCTCGATCACCGTTTTTTCATACCCCTTTGCAGTCACTTTCCTTTCTTTCTTTCCTTTCATCTTTCTCCTTTCTTTCGTTCTTTCTTCTTCTTTCCCGCAACCGCCTTTGTCTTTTCCTTTCTTTTCTTTCTTATCTTTCTTTCTTTCCTTTTTTTTTCTTCTTTCTCGCTCTGTCTTGTCTTTTCTTTCTTTCTGTTCTTCCTTTTCTTCTTTTTTTTTCGCAAACGCGTCTTTGTTCTTTTCTTTCTTTCTTTTTCTCTCTTTCTTTGCTTTCTTATCTTTTCTCGCTCTGTCTTTGTCTTTTCTTTTCTTTCTTTAGTCTTTCTTCCTTTTTTCCCTTTTCTCTTATACTTTCCTTATCTTCTTTCTTTCTGTGCTTTCTGTCTTTTCTCTGGAGGCTTTTGCCTTCACTTTACCCTTTTTCTTTTTTTTTCTTATTTTTTATCTTTTTTTTGTTCTTTCTTTTCCAATATCCACTACCATATTGTTTTTCTTCTTTCTCATGCATGTGTAACTTTAATTTCTCTAATCATTCTAAAATCATGTTCCTTTCTTTCTTTTCTTATTCTTTTTCTTTCTTTCTTCTTTTTCTCAACTCAAAGTCTAAGAACCATAAATTTTAAAACAATAATAACTAAAGATAGAAATATCCACTATTACAACGTTAAGAAATGAACCTGGGTAATAGCCAATGAAAGGACTGATTCTAAACCACTCCTCAGTACGTTTCCAGTAGTGTAAGCCATCCACCAGCTTGCATTTTTACTATTTGGTAAGATGAAAACGAAGCGTTATGTAAGAGTAATAGAAATAAGTTCTATGAAAAGTAGCAAAAGATATATAGAAAATCGGTGGAGGTCCTTTGCTACTTTTAAACAAGTAGGCACTTAGCATAAAAAAAAATCCTTTTTTTTCACGGCGTCGGTTACCTATTTGATATGGAAACGGGAACCTGACACACCACCTAACTCAGAGAGTAACATTTTTTTTTTTTTTTCTTCTTTTTTTCTTGTTTATTTTTGTGTTTTATGTTGAGAATACTAATTCTTTTTTTCTGGACTCACATTCGTTTAGAAGATTCTGAAAAAGAAAAAAAAAAAAGAAAAGAAAAGAAAAGAAAGGAAGAAAGAAAGAAAAAAAATCATTTTTTGCACCTGTTTTTGTTGTGGCTGCTATGTGATCCACAATCGTCTCTGTTCCGGAGCGGATCTAGTTAACCATTAGCAAATATTTAAATGTTCTCATGTTGTTGGTTTCATTCTTATTTTCTATTTCAAAAAGCAACTATCTTCACGCTAGATGCTTACACAACTAAGGATTATAATCGATTTTTTCTTTACTCAGCTCATATTAACGTACATCTGATATAAATTAATATAGTCACTTTTAAAACCGTCCATCTTAATATGCAAACATAATCTTAGAAGCAGTTATGCATAACTAATATATTTTAGAGGTTTAAAAATTATATATATATTATATGTAAATAATGGAAAGGGATTGAATCCCGGGACAAATATGAGGAACAAGTGAGAAGAAAAGAAATGTAGATGGATAAAAATGAATTTTACGATATCATTTTTAAGTCGATATTACTTACACATGTGTTTCGGTTCGTCCGTTTTTATTATACCACTACCACCAACTTTCAAAATTTTTAACGGGCCTTCTACGGCCTCTGCGTTCCTGATGATATTAAAAAAAAATCTTTTTTTTTTTTTCTCGAACATCTTTAAGAATTCTGGTTCCTTTGTTCCCAATCGATTTTTATTCTAACTCAAAAAACAAAATCACTGTCTCTGATGAAGGTCGTAAATTCTCTTGTGAGCGGAAATATTTATTAATACAATTGTTTTCCTATTATTCAATTATTATTATTATTATTATTATATATTATTATTATTCTTATTTTAATTATTATTATTATTAATTAATTTCACTCACTGATTTATTTTAATTAATAATATAGACGTAAACCGTATACATTTTGATAAACCGAGACACCGAAACATGTGTAGTTATATGGTGTAAGTGATATCGAATTAAAAAGTTGATATCGTAAATTCATTTTTCTTTCCATCTACATTTCTTTGTTCTTTATACTTCATTTTTTCTTTTCCTCATACATAATATATTATATATAATATAGATTTGTGGTATGTACGTGTCGGCGGTGTCGACTTTATACT
>CM042170.1:8765080-8772580 GCA_023376005.1 Doryteuthis pealeii
TCTTCTTCTCGTTTATGATTGATGATTTTTTAATAATCGAAATATTGTCAAATATTCAACAATTGTACATTCATATTGATATAAAACATTATTCATTTCTATCTTTCTACTACAACCATTTGTTGTGTTTCTTCTCAATTAGTCCTTTTATCCTTTTCATCTATACATTCTATCTACTTTCTATCTATTCTTATATATTATTCCATTTATTTATATATTATTATCTATCTTCTGTATATCTCTGTCTTGCTTCGTAAACACAACGCGCCATTATAAAAATTTAACGCGTTTGATTTAAACATTCCACGCATTCACATACATTCACTTATACACCTTAACATTTTTTCATTTTGTCCCTCACATAAACATTATTCTCTTAACATGTGTCCTTGTAGTATGGTACAATATCCGGAAATGCTTAAAGTTATTGACACACACACAACACAAATTTGTTTCTCTCTGATCATAACATCTCTGTGTCTTGTTATATTTTTAAAATATTTTCTTCCGCTTCATATTATATATTACATACTATATATATTATAATTAGTATTATATATATACTATTATATATTATTATAATTTGAATGTAGTATATATAAACTCAATATACATATATATGTGTGTGTTTGGTGTGTGAGAGATGTAGAGAGAGTGTGTGTGTTTATGTGGGGTGCGTGCATTAATATTATATTATATTATTATCTAATATTATATATATATATATATATATATATACTATTTTCATATTATATATAATTATCTTCTTTATTTACTTTATTTTTTCTTCTTTTTTTTTTCCTCCCACTCATTTATTTACACACCTTTCTTCTACTGCCGTGTTATTCATTTTTCTTTCTTTTTTCTTCTAATGAAATTGACGATATTCATTTCTTGCTCTCGTTTTTATCATTGTTCATAACTTCTATTTCATTATTCTCTATATGTTTATTGCACTTTTCTTTTCTGGAAAAAAAAGAATAGATTTGATATGATGCTTTTCCGCTATAATCTATTTAATAATTCATTGCTTTTTTCTTTTAATTTTATGGAATTCGATTTTTTTGGACTCTCCAATATATCAGATCTCTTTTTATTTATTTCAACGAATCTCCTTGAGACTTTTATCTATCATAAAGAATATCATTATATTATTCAATTAATCATATTTCGTCTACTTATCTACATTCCTTCTTCTTTTTCTTTTCTTCTTCTTTATCACTTCCACATTCTTTCTTCCTTAGTTTAGATTCATTTTATCATATTTTTCGTTTTTTCTTTATTTCCTTCTTATATACTTTTTTTGTTGGCTTTTTTTGTGCTCTCCTTTTTTCATGCCAAATCGATTTGTGTGGTGAATAATAATAACTAGCAAAATAAAAACGCCTCTCTGTGCGACCGCAAATGAAATCCTATTGCTGCATGGTTGACATTTTGTGTATGTTTGAATTTCTTCTCTTTCTTCTTCTTTATCTTTTTTTCTTCTTTTGCTTTCTTTTTTGTTTCTTCTTTCTTTTTCTTTTTCTTTTCTCTTCTTTTCATGTTCTTTTTTGTTTTCTTTATTTTCTTCTTCCTTCTTCCTTCTCTTTTCTTTTCTTGCTCTCTTTCTTCTGTCATTCAATTTTAAATATTCAGTGAGTTTGTATCTTAAGTAAAGTAAAATCATCAAATTTATTAAAGGAGCAAAAAATAAGATAAATTTATTAAAGGAGTAAAAAATAAAAAAATTGAAATGGAAACTTAGTTCTGATAATTTTAAATATATATTAAAATAAAACAAACTATATATAGATAGATAATACCAGGTATGTATTTATTAAAACTTGTTTTTAAAAAAACAATGAGGACTGTCTAACATTGCATGCTCAAATTTTGAGTGTATTTTATTCTATGTTATGACGATTTTAGGTAGTGTGACGTAAGCGGTGACGTAGTTTTTGTTACAGACAAAAACCGGAAGCGAGTCTCCATTATTAATAGATAATAATAATAATAATAATAATAATAATAATAATAATAATATTTCTTGCCTGATTTCATAATCTCGGCCTTTCTACTGAAAATATCACACAAACAAATAGTACACACATACACACACACACACACACACACATACACACATACACACATACACATACATACATCTATTTCAGGAAGCTTTGTCTAAGCTCCCTGAAATAGACTATAATGCAAAATCTCTAAGTCTTTTGTTATTTCTTTACTTATAAATTTGCTCTGTGACTGGTATACAGACTTACAGTAGCCTCTCTCACTAAGTGGTTACCCATCTAGATATTGAACAAATTCGCCTTTGCTTAACTTATAAATGATTAAGCTTTGCTTAGTCTGGTACACAGACTTACGGTAGCCTCTGTTACTAAGTGGTTACCCATCTAAATATTGATCAAGCTCACCGTTGCTTATGAATTACTAAGCTTTGCTTAGTCTGGTACACAGACTTACACTAGCCTCTGTTACTAAGTGGTTACCCACCTAATTATTGACAAAATTCACTGTTGCTTAACTTATAAATGACTAACTTTTGCTTGGTCTGGTACGCAGACTTACACTAGCCTTTGTTACGATGTAGTTACCCATCTAAATATTGATCAATCCTACCGTTGCTTAACTTATAAATTACCAAGCTTTGCTTAGTCTGGTACACAGACTTACATTAGCCTCGGTTACGAAGTGGTTACCCATCTAAATATTGACTAAATTCACCGTTGCTTAACTTATAAATGACTAACTTTTGCTTGGTCTGGTACACAGACTTACTCTAGCCTCGGTTTCGAAGTGGTTACCCATCTAGATGTTGACCAATTTCGCCGTTGCTTAACTTATACATGATAAAACTTTGCTTTGTCTGGTACGCAGACTTACACTAGCCTCTGTTACGATGTGGTTACCCATCTAGATATTGACCAATTTCGACGTTGCTTAACTTTGTAAATGACTTAGCTTTGCTTAGTCATTTATAAGTAAAGCAACTTTGCTTAAGCATTTATATGTGAAGCATTTATAAGTCATTTAGACACATAGGCCTCAGGTTGTTTACATTACCTATGATTATTTCTAAGTGGTCACCCCTTTAAAAACTGAATGGACCCATCGCTGCTTAACTTATTTACTTCAAAACTGACTTACAGGATGTGTGATTTGTACTTGTAAGTATGAGAAAGATAAACTGGAGGTGACCTCGTGCAGAATTCTGCAAATGTTTTGAGGGTTAAGGAATTGGAGGTGGTAGCAGTGGGAGATCAGACCCTTCCACCCCCCCCACTTCACCCCACACTGTCAAAGCCGTATAATGGCGGTAGATTTAGTTTGGCCGCAATGGCTTCTGTTTTTAATCTGAACGAAACCGATAATTAAGGGAAGAACCAGAACAGAGACTGATTGAGTTGGGGGAGGTGGGGTGCGCCGATACGTTTACTCAAGCCAGAACACCTGAGTTGACACAACGTGACAAACGCGTTCTGGTTGGACCGGTTCTGTTTGAACGGGGTCCATTTGGGGGGTTACGGGGCACCAGTATTAATCGGTGGGGGATAAAGATAAACCCGAACCCAGAAAGGACAAAGACAAAGAAAAGATTAAGATAGATTGATAGCTAGCGAGCAACATGCAAGGGCAGAAATAGATAAGAGAATGTATTTACCCAACCCCTCTGCCCCAAGCAGGATGTGACACAAGGCTAATTTTAAAGTGGGATATGGCTGATTTGAATTGAGTTTTTTTCTTCCTGCGGCGTAAAATAACCCAAGAAGAGCTGACGTGCCGTAAAATCTTCATTCATTGAACCCCTCAACCATTTCCAAAGATCCTTATAATTTTTTTATTTAAACTTTTATAGGTATTTGCCTCATACCCCACTTGTATGGGCTGGGCACAAGGCCTCGTTTTAATGTGGGCCCACCCACAAGCCGAAGCTCATGGGTGGGAAAAAACAAAAATTGCGTCGATCCAAGGGGGTGCCTCAGGCGCTGGGCAATAAACCCAGCCCTGTCCACAAGGGGAGAGGTATTGCCTGGGAGGATAGCCCCCTGGGATCGACGCTATTAACTTGTAAATATCCAGGGCCGAAGCTCACTGGACCCCCACCCCGTTGGGCGGGTCTACATACTAATTATTATTTAAACTTTTAAATATCACAAACTTTATCGCACTGTAAATTTGAATGGGAGCAGTGATCGTCGTGGTGTAATGGCTAATGTGCTGGACTGCAGCATTGCAGTAAGCGGGTTCAAACCCCAGTCGTGCTATTACGTTTACTTTCGGACTAATACCCTTAAGAAAAGTATAGACTCCCTCATCTCCTAGCTATGGGTTAAATAGAACAACTACAAGGATGGTTTGGCATTAAATAACCCACCAAGGTTGATATGCCATTAAACAAGGAAACCAAACCAAACCAAATTTGAAACTTGACTTACTTGTATGTCTTTAATTAACCCCTCTGCCACTGGCAGCATGTGACACAAGGACAATTCAAGGCCGGGTTTAGCTGTCGGTACAGCGTTCGTCTAGAAACCACAAGGTTCCTAGTTCGATACCGGCCCTCAACAGACTAAAGGCAATGAAGGAGTACTCCACACTTCCCAGGGCTCCAGACCAGGACCCTCAATATTGGATACAGTTTAGTGTCTTATCTAGGACATCCCTTTTAGCAAAGGCGTCTTACCCCTCTGCAGGAAATATCATCATCATGTTGCGCTGTTAGCACGGATATCCATGACAATCTCACTCATCATTCTCGGGAGGTCCTCTATGCAGTATCCTGTATCTGCACAGAGCTGGTCAATGTACGTCTTTGTTTGGTCGGCCCACACTGGTCTGCCCATGTGCTGGCTTCCACAGGAGGACGTCACTTATGAGTTCATCCTTGCTTCTCCAACAGTGTCCTGCGTGTCTTGTCCGTCTTACTCGGATGGTTTGGGTGATATGTGGCAGATGGCCGTACAGCTGTTTTCTCGTGGGATGTTGTTTCCACGTCTTGTTCAGGATCACACGCAGCATTCTTGTGCAGCACCCATCTAGTTTATTCTCTAGTCGCTTCGTTAGAGTCTAGGTGGTGCAGCTGCACAGCAGTACTGACACGACAACGGTCTGGAAGAATTCTAAGCCTCACCGACAGGCCGAAGAGCATATTGATCGAGACGTTTTTATAAAGACTACGACCAAGGAGATTATTTTAGCGTCTGAGGTAGAGCGCCACACCTACCATCAGCTCCTTACTTTACCGCACATATATCTGTGCTACACATACGATGAGTTGGCGAGGACCGGTACCGAACTAAGAACCTTGTGGTTTCTAGCCGAACGCTCTACCGACTGAGCTAAACGAGAGAGAGAGAGAGGGAGAGAGAGAGAGAGGGGGTGATGGAGAGAAAAGGGCGCGTAATGTAATGGTTACCGTAGACACGACGAGACGTGTTCAAATCCTGGACGACGCTGTTTGCATTTCACAAAGCGGTAATGCTCTTGGGAAAGGTATGCATCCAACTGTCCTGGCTCTAGCTATAACTGAATATTCCAACAGTCTATGTCTTTAACCTTAATTAGGGAAGCAGTAAGTAACATTCTGAATTCCCAAAACTTTATGGATAAATGTAGAAAACTATATATATATGTATATATGGATATTTTTGGAGGATATGTGCTTAATTGAAGTCGTACCTAATTTTGAAAGTTAATTAATTAATAATTAATTAATTAGGCGGGCATACCTATTAAATGTAAGGCTAAACAAATCGAGAAAAATCAATCTCTGTATGTACATTTCGGCCTATTAGGCCTAATCAGCAGAGCTATAGATAGAAAGACCGCCTCGTGCGTGAAGGTCCGGTTAGTGTAGAGGTTGGTGTAGAGGTTACGGTACTCGCCTGTCAGCTTGACAGTCAGGTTTCGAATCACGCACGAGGCGGTCTTTCTATCTATAGCTCTGCTGATGAGGCCTAATAGGCTGAAATGTACATACAGAGATTGATTTTTCTCGATTTGTTTAGCCTTACATTTAATAGGTATGCCCGCCTAATTAATTAATTATTAATTAATTAACTTTCAAAATTAGGTACGACTTCAATTAAGCACATATTAACCTCATATATATATATATATATTATATATATATATGCCTGACTGACTGACCGTTTGTTGCTTTGTTATTCGTCACTTTTCACCTCATATATAAAAAAAGAAGGAACCTGTCCCCTCCACTCGAACCCCAGTGACCTATACCGTATGATTTTGACCTTTCTTTCTTTGCGAAGACATTTGTCTTTCATTTGGGGAAAACAAGAAGCCCCAGAAAGTGATTGTGAATTCTCGACCGGAAATTAAACGTTCCCTCGATTCATTGGTCAGTTTTTTTTTGTATCACGTGACAACCATCTTTTATCATCTGTTATTTTTTTTTCTTTCTTTTCGCTACCCACCAAACCCGTGTGTGACCCTGTCACTCGACCTGATCGTCGGATGTTTTTTTTTTTTTTTTTTTTTTGTGGGGTGAGGTGGGGTGGGGTGGGGTGGGGGGTAATTTGTTTGCTCTTTTCTTTCTTCCTCTTTTTTTTTTTATCATTTATTTATCTATTTTTAGAGGACGTTTTAATGAGGGTTCACTTCTCGGTCACACGTCGTTATCAATGAATTTTGATGAGTAGTACCCTAACCGGGCCACCATTCAGAGATAATTAGAAAAGTAGCCTCTTTTTCACACTCATCCAAAGTAAGTGAATATATATATATATATATATATAATATATATATATATATCTTATTATAATGGAGATTGTGTGTTTGTCTGTCTGAAGCCGAAACTAAATCACTACTCAAGTCACAATTCCCTTAGTTATTGACGTCACATTCACCATGAATTTATTTTTATTTAAACCTCAGTTATTGATAAAATTGTTATACCTTATTAATACTTTTGACTTTATCTACATTCTAATAACATGCAATTGTATTTATATATGCAACAAAATAGCGGGTTACAGTTTGAACAGGAAAGCTAATTTGCATATTGATATTAAAAGTTTAATTTTATTAAATATGCGCTTGGTATTATTGATTTCTAATTGTTTGTTTTTTTCTTAATGAATATGAGCAAAAGACTCGGGGATAAATCTTAAAAGAAATCCTTTAATATAAAGAAATAACAGTAATTTTATTCTTTACTTCCTAATTTAACTAAATAGTTAAATTAGGAAAATTCAGCAATAAAAGGAGGGAGTGATGGAAAATGATGGAAGACTTAGTTTCAAAGTTGTTCTATTCTTCGATTATACCCCCTCTTTTTCAAATCATTTTATTTGGATTTTTATTTAGTTTCAAAAGTATTTCAAATTTAACATATTTCATTACATTAAAATTCAAATACTTGCACCCGGAGGGTGCATATATTTGCTAGTATATATATATATATATATATATATATATATATATTATATATATTTGATATGTATTTTTGTATCTGTATCCGTTGTTGGAAATACATAT
>CM042170.1:8790080-8797425 GCA_023376005.1 Doryteuthis pealeii
TATATATATATATATATATATATATATAAAAGCTGAAATATAAATTCAAAAGACTGAAATATATATGCAGAAGTTATGTAAAATATATAAATAGATATGTACATAAATAAATGCATAATATGCAATTAGAAAGAAAAACCGAGCGTAATTTTTGCGTTTCCTTGTGGTGGTGTTAGAGATAGGTGGGGTCTCGATGGTGAGAGGTGTGTACTAGGGAAGTCTGTTGGCAATGGAAGAAGAAGATGAAGAAAAGAAAATACAGAAAAAAACAAAATGTGAATATGATAGGAAAGTATGAAGAAAACAAAACGCATATCTTTAGTCATAAACAAGGGGTGGGAGGGGAGAGAATGTGTGCATGTAGAAACAAACAGGAACGTCTGATATCTATGCGCATGCGTGAAAAAGAAGCCCCCCCCCCCAACACACGCACACCCACGCGTGAGAACGCACAGGCTGTGAGGTACCGAGAATGGTTTACATGAAGATATTTCAAAACAGAATTCTTTGCTGTTATCACTTATGAATTCATAAAGATATAAAGAATAAAAAATACAAACTAGACAAACAGACAGAGAAGTTTGGTTAAAGCAGATTGGTTGGATTTTACGGTATGTCAAACTTTGTTGGGTTATTTTATGCCAAAGACGTCTTGTTCAATCCATTCTTGATGTGTATTTAAATTTTTTTAACTCAATTTTCTTACACACATTTTTTTCTATTTTACCTATAGATGGGACCCTAACAGATACTACCACTCCGGGTCAGAGTGGAACTGGGAGTAATGGCTATGAAAGGGAAGTCCACACTCCCCTAGACAGAAAGACAAGTTTAGTTTAGTCACTTGGTTGGATTTTACGGCATATCAAACCTTGGTGGGTTATTTAATGCTGAAATATGTTTTCTTCTATTCATTTTTTAATGGGTATTTAAATTTTTTTAAATACAATTTTCTGAAACACATTTTTTATATTTTACCTATAGATGGGACCCTAACAGGTACTACCACTCCGGGTCAAAATGGACCTAGGAGTAATTGCTATGAAGGGGAATTCCACACTTCCTAGACATACAGACAGACAAGTTTGGTTAAAATGATTGGTTGGATTTTACGGCATGCCAAACCTTAGTATTATTTGGATTATTCGGACAATTGTCCTCATCTTCTTTGTTATCTGTACAACGTTTCGGCCGGTGTGCGCTCAGACCTTCTTCAGGTATTTCTTGTTGGACTCGGGAAGTTTCTCAGACTCGGGAATCTTCTTTTCAAACCCGGGAACCTTCTTGTCGTAATCGGGAGCCATCACGGAACTTTGAACCTAACCCTTTATTTAGTCCACGGGGGTATCCTGTTCTCATTCCGCTAACCAGAGCTGGGGCACAGGTGTTAAGCTGTGTTAATTATTATTCTATGTTATTGCTGTTCTGACCAGGATTGAACCTGCAGTCTAGAGATAACTGTCACTTAGAACTGTCTTAACCTAACACCTTTATCCACTAGGCTAGGTGTCCATTATATATATAGGTGAACACTATAGTCGTTAAAAAAGTCATAAGCCTCACCAAGAAACAAGAGCAAGATCTTTAAAAACTAGAAAAAAAAACCCAACTAATTTAGTGTGCGACAAATCTAAACAAAGTATCTTGCTTAGGCTTAGAACTTTTTGAATGACACTTGTACACACACACACACACACACACACACACACACACACACACACACATATATATATATATATATGGTTTAGGCTTAGAACTTTTTAATGACCTATGTCTGTCTGTCTGTCTGTCTGTGTGTGTGTGTGTCTCTCTCTCTCTATATATATATATATATATATATATATATATATATATATATATATATATATATATTCATTCAAAGAGTTCTAAGCCTCACCCAGATATCAAACCTAGACACCACACACACACACACACACACACACACACACATATTATATATATATATATATGTGTGTGTGTGTGTGTGTGTGTGAGTGTATGTATGTATGTATGTATGTATCTATCTACCTATATATCTATATATCTATCCCCTCTCTCTCTCTCTCTCTCTCTCTCTCTCTATATATATATATATATATATATATATATAGCTTAACCCAGATACTAAACATTGGCATAATATAATATATATATATATATATATATATATATATATATATTCACAAAGAGCCTCTTCCTTCTAATTTTACTTTATTGGTTTCAATTCTTCTTGACCTTTTGTGATCTGACGCCCTTTTCACTTTTCGAGAGCAAAAAAAGAAAAAAAAAAAAGAAACGAAAAAATAGAAACCAAACCCATTTGCAGTAACAGCTGACGTTGTAAACTCTTTGAAACAGGAATTCGATCAAACGTCTGTGATATTTAATCCCGGGGTCGATGAGAGGGCAATCTTTTCCCTCGACATCCCCCCCCCAGCCCCCACCCACTAACCAGCAAAAGATCACGCTTTTCTTTTATGTGCTAATCAAACGCCGGGGCCACTTTTCTGTGATCAGCCAATAAGTTTCTATAAATGGTCGTGTATCGAGGTTAGATGAAATATTGCCTCTGATAGGCTTGTTCTTTTGTCGGTATATTTTCCCGCAATTTTCGTCTGCAGACTACACAGCGTGCTAAACATGGCCACCGTCTTAGATTTTGATAGGTCACCCGCAGTTGCTGATTAAGAAGATCATGAACCGCCAGAAATTGTTCTCGTTATTTTAATACTGCAAATAAGAAAAAAGAGATAGATTTGGACGAATGAATAAGACGAGCCCCGTGACTGTTACAACAGTGAAATAAATAAAAAATGAGAATACTACAATTTGACTCATGCCGTGTAACATTACATTAAGTCGTCTTCCATTTGTGTGCTGTGTTCTTAAGTACCCCGAACACCATCTGTTTATCGAAATGAAGACCGTTGTAGATTTGAACGAACGAATTCAACCGGCCCCGTGAGTGCTACTGTAGCGAGGAAATATTTAAAATACAGAGAAATAAACAAAATGAGAATACTGAAATTTGACTCATGCCGTGTAACATTACATGAAGTCGCCTTCCATTTGTGTGCTGTGTTCTTAAATACCCCGAACACCATCTGTTTATCGAAATGAAGACTGTTGTAGATTTGAACGAACGAATTTAACCGGCCTTGTGACTGTTACTGCAGCGAGGAAATGTTTAAAATATGTGCAATAAGCGACAACGTTTAGCAGAAGTACCACCGTTTTCATTCTATTTGTTTATATTTACCAAACCCCTCCACACGAGCAGGATGGGACACAAGGTCAATTTATTAAGCGGAGTTAAACAGGTATAAATTAAGAGTTTTCCTTCTCCTAGACTGGTTACCTAATCAAGGTTAAAGTGCCCAGTCATCCGGTCTATTTACCCTTAGCCGGAGGGAGAATAGTTGGATTCATACATTTCCCAATGGTATTTGGGTTATGGGAATTGCAAACAACCTCGTTCAGGATTTGAACTCGTCTCGTCGTCTCCATTTCCAACGATACTAAACATTGCACCATGGGCTCTTCGTGTTAATTCTATATAAGAATAATATATTTATGTAATTCTAATAAGTTATTATATTAAATTAGAAAGGCTAATGAAACTAAATAAGAATGCAGATAAAAATATTTGAAACAAGTGGGGTATAATCGAAAAATATAACAAGTGAAACTTACTTTTCCATCACTCCCGTCTTTCATTGCTAAATTTTCCTGATTTAAATATCCAATTAAAATAGGAAGTAAAGAATAAAATAACAGTTATTTCTTCTTGTTAATGGATTTATTTTCAGATTTATTGAAAGATTTTTGCTTATATTCATTAAGATAAAACCAAACAATTAGAAATCAATAATAGTAAGCACATGTTTATTAACATCAAATTTTTAATATCATTATGCAAATGAGCCTTCCCATTCACACTGTAAACTGCTATTTTGTTGGATATATAAGTACAATTGAATGTTATTATTTTGTAGATATGGCTAACAGTATTAATAATGCAAAACCATTTTTATTAATAATTGAAGTTTAAACAAAAATAAAATCATGGAAAATGTGGCGTAAATAACTAAGGGAATTGTGACGAGTAGTAATATAGTTTCGGTTACAGACAAGCACACAATCTCCATTATCATCATCATCATCATGTCGCGCATGCAGCACGGATATCCATAACAATCTTTCGCCAACCTTCCCTATCATTTATTACACCTGGGAGCTCCTCTGTGGAGCAATCAGCATCCTCACATAGCTGGTCAATGTAGGTCCTTGCTGGGCGCCCCACACTTGCATGTCCATGTGTTGGCTTCCATAGGAAACATCGCTTATGAGTTCATCCTTGCTTCTCCAGCAGTGTCAGCATGTCTTGTCCGTCTCACTCAGATAGTTTGTGAATGGGTGGCAGGTGACCGTACAGCTGTTTCCTCGTGGGGTGCTGCCTCCACGACTTGTTCAAGACCGCACGCAGCATTCTTGTGCAGCTCCCATCTAGCTTATTCTCAATACGCTTTGTTAGGGTCCAGTATAATAAGATATATAAATACAATTGCATGTTATTATTTTGTAGATATGGCTAACAGTATTAATAATGTAAACAAATTTTTATTAATGATTGAGGTTTAAATAAAAATAAAATCATGGAAAATGTGGCGTAAATAACTAAGGGAATTGTGACTTGGGTAGTGATATAGTTTCGGTTACAGACAGACAAACACACAATCTCGATTATAATAAGAAGATTTGTTCATCGTTATTTCTGTTGCTTTTTATCACAACTCTAGTTAGTGTACTTCGCAGATATAACAACGATAACTTCCTGTCTTAACGGTTATTTGCTATCTTTAATTGGGATCTGACCAATGGGAGGCCGCAGATGGTCATGACAGACGAGTCGGCTTTAAAGCACGACAGTGGTGATCAATATCGGTAGGTCGGTAATCCGACCGGTCGAATCAAACTAAAAACGTTCCGTGTCAGGCCCTGTCACTCTACAGGACTCTATATTGCTTTTTTGTTCGAATGGATCCACTCCAACAAGGGACGGGTAAAGGCTGTCAAGTGACTCTCAATCAGACACCTGTCAGACAAGGAGTGAGAGGGCATTATAAAGTAAAGCACTATTATTTTTTTGTGGGTGGTGGGTGGGAGTGGTGAGTGGGTTGACAGTGAAGTGGTTAAGAGACGACGCTTCAAAATTGCACGTGAAACGTTGTTTCCAAATCGCGTGGGCTCTCGGTTCTTCTCTTTTTGATCTGCTCTTTTCTTACCATTTCTCCGCCAACTTTCCCTTAATTCTCCTTCCTACAGTACCTAGTCTCTCTCTCTCTTCTCTTTCTCTCTCTCTCTCCTCTTCTCTCTCTCTCTCTCTCTATCTATCTCTTTCCTTCTCTTCTCTCTCTTTCTTTCTTTCTTTCTTTGTACTGCTCTCCTTTCCTGGTCCTCTCTTCTGTCTTTCTCCCCTTCTTTCTAGCCTCAACATTCTCGTTTTCTTTTCTTATAAGATCTCTCTCTCTCTCTCTCTCTTTCTCTCTCTCTCTCTATCTATCTATCTATCTATCATATCTTTCTTCTTTCTTTCTTTTCTTTCTTTCTTTCTTTCTTTGTACTGCTCTCCTTTCTTCGCTCATCTCTTCAGTTTTTTTTCCTTCTTTCTAGCCTCACCATTCTTGTTTTTTTTTCTTAAAAGATCTCTCTCTCCCTCTCTCTTTTCTCTTTTTTTTTCTCTCTTTCTTTTCTTTCTTTTCTTTTCTTTCTTTTACTGCTCTCCTTTCTTCGCTCTCTCTTCTGTCATTCTTCCTTCTTTCTTAGCCTCACCATTTCTTCCTCTTTCTTTTCTTAAAAAGATTCTTTCTCTCTCTTCTCTCTCTCTCTCTCTTTCTCTCTATCGTCTCTTTTCCTCCTAATCTCTCCTCTTCTTTCTCTTTCTTTCTTTTTTTCTTTCTTTCTTTTTTGTACTGCTCTTTTCTTCGCTCCTCTCTTCTGTCATTCTTCCTTCTTTTCTAGCCCTCACCAATTCTCCTTTCTTTTCTTAAAAGATCTTTCTCCTTCTCCTCTGTCTCTCTCTTTCTATCGTCTCTCTCTTTTCTCTCTATTCTCCTATTTTCTCTTTCTTTCTTTCTTTCTTTCTTGTTTTCTTTTTCTTTCTTTTCTTTCTGTTCTTATCTTTGTACTGCTTCCTTTTCTTCCGCTCCTCTCTCTGTCATTCTTCCCTTCTTTCTAAGCCTCACCATTCCTCTTTTCTTTTCTTAAAAGATCTTTCCTCCTCTCCTCTCTCTCTTTTTTCCTATCTCTCGTCCTCCCTCGTTCTCCCTCTCTGGCGTTCATTTCCTCCCTCTTTCCCTCGTCCTCCCCTCCTCAGCTTTCCTCCTCCCTCCCGTCTCCTCCTCCGCCGTCCCCATCTTATCCGGCCTCTATCTCTCGCGCTCCCCTCATTCTTTCTCTGAGTGTTCTTTCTCGTGCTTTTGCTGTCTTTCTTCTGGTGTTTATTTCTTCCGCTGTCATTTTCCTTCTTGTTTTCCCCTTTCTTCCTTCTCTTTTTCTTTCTCCTGTATTTCTTTCCTCCTCGTTTTTATTCTGCTTGTTTTCTTTTTCTTCTTTTTTCTCTCCTTGTGTTTCTTTCTTTTGTTCTTTGTATGCTGCTTTTTTGCTCCCCGCTTCGTTCTCTTCGCTCCTTCCTCTTCTGTCATTCTTCTTTTTATCCTCTTCTGTTTCTTTTCCCTTTGCCTCTTTCTAGCCTCCACATTCCTCCCTTACCTTTTCTTTTCTTAAATAAGATTCTCTCTCTTCTCATTCTTCTCCTTCTTCCTCCTCTCTTCCTTTCTCTTATTCTTTCTTTCCTTGTCTTGTTGTTTTCTTGCGTTTCTTTCTTTCCTTACTTTTGTACTGCTCTCCTTTCTTCCTCCTTCTTCGTTTCGCTCCTCCTCTCTTCTGTCTTTCTCACCTTCTTTCTAGCCTCGCCATTTCCTCTTTTCTTTTCTTAAAGATTTTCTCTCTTTCTTCAATCTTTCTCCAATCTCTCTCCTGCCCTCTCTTCTCCTCTTCTCCTCTCTCTCGTCCTCCTCTCTCATATCTATCCTATCTAATCTATCTAACCTATCTAATATTTTCTTTCTTTCTTTTTCTTTCTTTCCTTTTCTCTTTGGGTGGTACTGCTCTGCTTTCTTCTTCTTCGCTCCCGTTCTCTGTCTGTCATTCTTTTCCTTCTTTCTAAGCCTCACCATTCTCCTTTTCTTTCCTTAAAAAGATTCTTCTCTCTCTCTCTCTTTCTCCTCTATCTCTCTCTTTCTCTCTCTCTTTCTCTCTATCTCTTTCTTCTTTTTTCTTTCTT
>CM042170.1:8797525-8852525 GCA_023376005.1 Doryteuthis pealeii
AAGAGAGAGATACGTGGAAAAATATCATGCAGATATGGTCAACAGTATTAATAATGTGAAACAATTTTATTAATAATTGAGGTTTAAATAAAAATAAAATGAGTATGTGACGTAATTGACTAAGGAAAGTATGACTTGAGTAGTGACATAGTTTCGGTTACAGACAAAAAAACACACAATCTCCATTATAATAAGATTTTACCCTCAGGCAGTAGATTCTCTTGTAGGTATGTTTTATCGGAAATAACAAACAAAGATTTAGTTTTTAGCTTTTTGTTCAGTTTTTCTTGTTGGCAAACGAGAAGTCGCATTATTTCCTGCTATTGTGATGTTTGTGTATGCTTATTGCTTGCCTGTACTGCCAAATTGCTTTTATACAGCTATGTTTCTGCTTGTGTAATGCACAGCTAGAGTGTTTTCAAGAATATATGCTTAAATACACTAAATAACGTTTTTCTCTCCTGAATCTGACTTGCCGAAATGGGTGTGCGTCTTATATGCCCGTGCGACTTATATGCCGTCAAATACAGTACTTGTTATAATTACACTAGATTTTGTTTTTATTCCATTATTTCGAAGTTGTAAAAGGAAAGAAACCTATTCGAATATTTTTAAAAGTACACGTGTAACTTGACCAGCAACAAAGCCCCCGGCGAAGTAAGTGTAGGTGTACTTGTATAAATATCTACATTTGAATGCTCATAAATTGACGCAGAAATGTATGCAGAAAAGGAGTCTTATTTATTTACATTCTTTTGTTGAGGTAGATGGAAGGTACTTTTTTGTGTGTGTAATGTGTATTAGTTGCTTGTTGTTCCCGGCCCAAAGCCAAGAAAAAAAACAAAAAAACAAGCCAAAAATAAATAAATAAAAAATAAAAAATAAAAAATAAAAACCAAACCAAAACAAACAAACAAAAACAAAAACAAAATAAAACAAAATAAAACAAACAGGAAAACAGAAAATAAAACAAAAAAAAATGGAGGAAGAATAAAAGTGAACAGAAAGGAAGAAAGAAATGTTAAATGCATGATGGGAAATATGAATTTTGAAGGGAGAAAGAAAAGTCAGATGAGGAAAATGAAAAGAAAGAAACAAAGATACAAAAAAAAGAAAAGAAGAAGAAAGAAAGAAAGAAAGAAAGGAATAAAAAAAGAAAGAAAGAAACGAAGAAAGAAATGTTAAATGCATGATGGGAAATATGAATTTTGAGGGGAGAAAGAAAAGTCAGATGAGGAAATGAAAAGAGAAACAAGATACAACAAAAAAAAAAAAAGAAAAGAAAGAAAGAAAGAAAGAAAGAAAAAAAAAGAAAAGAAAGAAACGAAGAAAGAAATGTTAAATGCATGATGGGAAATATGAATTTTGAGGGGAGAAAGAAAAGTCAGATGAGGAAAATGAAAAGAAAAGAAACAAAGATAACAAAAAAAAAAAAAAAGAAAAGAAAAGAAGAAGAAAGAAAGAAAGAATAAAAAAGAAAGAAAGAAACGAAGAAAGAAATGTTAAATGCATGATGGGAAATATGAATTTTGAGGGGAGAAAGAAAAGTCAGATGAGGAAAATGAAAAGAAAGAAACAAAGATAAAAAAAAAAGAAAAGAAAGAAAGAAAGAAAGAAAGAAAGAAGAAAGGAAAAAAAGAAAGAAAGAAAGGAAGAAAAATGTTAAATGCATGATGGGAAATATGAATTTTGAGGGGAGAAAGAAAAGTCAGATGGGGAAAATGAAAAGAAAGAAACAAAGATACAACAAAAAAAGAAAAGAAAGAAAGAAAGAAAGGAAGAAAAAAAGAAAGAAAGAAAGGAAGAAAAAAATGTTAAATGCATGATGGGAAATATGAATTTTGAGGGAGAAAGAAAAGTCAGATGAGGAAAATGAAAAGAAAGAAACAAAGATACAACAAAAAAAGAAAAGAAAGAAAGAAAGAAAGGAATAAAAAAGAAAGAAAGAAACGAAGAAAGAAATGTTAAATGCATGATGGGAAAATGAATTTTGAGGGGAGAAAGAAAAGTCAGATGAGGAAAATGAAAAGAAAGAACAAAGACAACAAAAAAAAAGAAAAGAAAAAGAAAGAAAGAAGAAAGAAAGGAAGAAAAAGAAAGAAAGAAAGAAGAAAGAAAGAAAGGAAAGAAAAAAGAAAGAAAGAAAGGAAGAAAAAATGTTAAATGCATGATGGGAAATATGAATTTTGAGGGGAGAAAGAAAAGTCAGATGGGGAAAATGAAAAGAAAGAAACAAAGATACAACAAAAAAGAAAAGAAAGAAGAAAGAAAGGAAGAAAAAAGAAAGAAAGAAAGGAAGAAAAAATGTTAAATGCATGATGGGAAATATGAATTTTGAGGGAGAAAGAAAAGTCAGATGAGGAAAATGAAAAGAAAGAAACAAAGATACAACAAAAAAAAGAAAAGAAAGAAAGAAAGAAAGAAAGAAAGAAAGGAAGAAAAAAAAGAAAGAAAGAAAGGAAGAAAAATGTTAAATGCATGATGGGAAATATGAATTTTGAGGGGAGAAAGAAAAGTCAGATGAGGAAAATGAAAAGAAAGAAACAAAGATACAAAAAAAAGAAGAAGAAAGAAAGAAAGAAAGAAAGAAGGAAGAAAAAAGAAAGAAAGAAAGGAAGAAAAAATGTTAAATGCATGATGGGAAATATGAATTTTGAGGGGAGAAAGAAAGTCAGATGAGGAAAATGAAAGAAAGAAACAAAGATACAACAAAAAAAAGAAAAGAAAGAAAAGAAAGAAAGAAAGAAGAAAGGAAGAAAAAAGAAAGAAAGAAAGGAAGAAAAAATGTTAAATGCATGATGGGAAATATGAATTTTGAGGGGAGAAGAAAAGTCAGATGAGGAAAATGAAAAGAAAGAACAAAGATACAACAAAAAAAGAAAAGAAAGAAAGAAAGAAAGAAAGAAGAAAGGAAGAAAAAAAGAAAGAAAGAAAGGAAGAAAAAATGTTAAATGCATGATGGGAAATATGAATTTTGAGGGGAGAAGAAAAGTCAGATGAGGAAAATGAAAAGAAAAAACAAAGATAACAAAAAAAGAAAAGAAAGAAAGAAGAAAGAAGAAAGAAAGGAAGAAAAAAGAAAGAAAGAAAGGAAGAAAAAATGTTAAATGCATGATGGGAAATATGAATTTTGAGGGGAGAAAGAAAGTCAGATGAGGAAAATGAAAAGAAAGAAACAAAGATACAACAAAAAAAGAAAAGAAAGAAAGAAAGAAAGAAAGAAAGAAAGGAAGAAAAAAGAAAGAAAGAAAGGAAGAAAAAATGTTAAATGCATGATGGGAAATATGAATTTTTGAGGGGAGAAAGAAAAGTCAGATGAGGAAAATGAAAAGAAAGAAACAAAGATACAACAAAAAAAGAAAAGAAAGAAAGAAGAAAGAAAGAAAGAGGAAGAAAAAAAGAAAGAAAGAAAAAAATGTTAAATGCATGATGGGAAATATGAATTTTGAGGGGAGAAAGAAAAGTCAGATGAGGAAAATGAAAAGAAGAAACAAAGATACACAAAAAAAAGAAAAGAAAGAAAGAAAGAAGAAAGAAAGAAAGGAAGAAAAAAGAAAGAAAGAAAGGAAGAAAAATGTTAAATGCATGATGGGAAATATGAATTTTGAGGGGAGAAGAAAAGTCAGATGAGGAAAATGAAAAAGAAAGAAACAAAGATACAACAAAAAAGAAAAGAAAGAAAGAAAGAAAGAAAGAAAGAAAGGAAGAAAAAAAGAAAGAAAGAAAGGAAGAAAAAATGTTAAATGCATGATGGGAAATATGAATTTTGAGGGGAGAAAGAAAAGTCAGATGGGGAAAATGAAAAAAAGAAACAAAGATACAACAAAAAGTAAGAAAAAAGAAAGAAAGAAAGAACGATAAAAATTAATAAAATAAAAAGAAAAAATGAATGAAAGATGAAAAGGAAAAAATAGAGAAAGATTGAAAGGTAAATAGACAAAAGAAAGAATGGGAATAATAAAGAAAGAAAGAAAGAAAGAAAGAAAGAAGCATATGATAAAGCTGGCAAAAGTAATAAAGAAACAAAAAAAAGATTAAAAGAAAGAAATTAGGAATGAAAAGAAAGGAAAAAGGAACAGAATGAAAGAAAGAAAGAGACGACAGAAAGAGACATGAAAAGAATAGAGAGACTGACAAAAAAAAACGAAAAGAATAAATAATGGGAATAATAAGAAAGAAAGAAGAAAGAAAGAAAGAAAGAAAGAAGAAAGAAGAAAGAGTATATGTTAAAGGCGACAGAAGTAATAAAGAATAAAATAAATAAAAAAGCTAAAAAGAAAGAAATTAGGAATGAAAAGAAAGGAAAAAGGAACAGAATGAAAGAAAGAAAGAGACGACAGAAAGAGACATGAAAAAATAGAGAGAATGGAAAAAAACGAAAAAGAAATAAATAATGGGAATAATAAAGAAAGAAAGAAAGAAAGAAAGAAAGAAAGAAAGAAAGAAAGAAGTATATGGTAAAGGCGACAGAAGTAATAAAGAAAAAAAATAAATAAAAAAAGCTAAAAAGAAAGAAATTAGGAATGAAAAGAAAGGAAAAAGGAACAGAATGAAAGAAAGAAAGAGACGACAGAAAGAGACATGAAAAGAATAGAGAGACTGACAAAAAAAAAACGAAAAAGAAATAAATAATGGGAATAATAAAGAAAGAAAGAAAGAAAGAAGAAAGAAAGAAGAAGTATATGTTAAAGGCGACAGAAGTAATAAAGAATAAAAATAAATAAAAAAAGCTAAAAAGAAATAAATTAGGAATGAAAAGAAAGGAAAAAGGAACAGAATGAAAGAAAGAAAGAGACGACAGAAAGAGACATGAAAAGAATAGAGAGACAGAAAAGAAAGAAAGAAAGAAAGAAAGAAAGAAAGAAAGAAAGACAAAGACAGATCATACCAAAAAAGAAAGAAAGAGAAAATTATGCGGAGAGACAGCAATACAAAGAGACTGAAAGAATTAGTTATTTTATTTTACGGCATATTAACCCGTTCGGGGTCATTTAATGCCGAATCAAGTCAACCTGATATCAAAATGACTTGATTCGGCATTAAATGACCCGAAACGGGTTGATATGCCGTAAAATAAAACAACCAGCCAACCTATTCCTACAGTCTCTTTGTATTGCTATCTCTCCTTATAAGTTTCTCTTGTTTCTTTCTTTCTTTTTTGATATGACCTGTCTTTATCTTTTTCTTTCTTTCTTTCTGGGTGACATCTGAGCGGAAAAGATAGAAAAACGTCAGTAAGTAGCAAGAAAAAAAAAGAAAGAAAATAGAGAAAATTATAACAAATACAGAGAGAGAGAGAGAGAGAGAGAGAGAGAGAGAGAGAGAGAGAGAGAGAGAGAGAGAGAGAGAGAGAAAATTTGATAAGAGAAAAAAACAGCAAATAGAAACGAAAGAAGAAAGAAACGGAAAAAGAAGGTGACAGTTGAACAAAAGAAAATTCCCACCATATATATATATATATATATATATATATATATATATATATATATATATATATATATATATATACAAGTAAAGAAATAACAAAAGACTTAGAGATTTAGCATTATAGTCTATTTCAGGGACATTAAGAGATACATGGATTGCTGACCGAGAATTTTGTGACGGAAGTGCTCATATTTGAAACAACATAATTTTTTTTGCAACATCAAGGATTTCGTTTGGAATTCATATCACAGGACTATAAAAAAAAAAAAAAAATTAAAAAAAATTGTTTTCAAATGCCTTTAAAGTAATAAAAAATTCATCATTCGCATCTGATGAGTTGGGAGAGTTAGACACTTAGTCTAAGCTCCCTGAAATAGACTATAATGCTAAATCTCTACGTCTTTTGTTATTTCTTTACTTATAAATTTGCTCTGTGACTCTAACATTAAGAGCACACATTGAGCTCTCAAACTGCGACTGGTTTTTTTAAATAAAACTCTTGTGTCGTAAGGAAGATTTCTTCACTGGACTTTTGGATTATATATATATATATATATATATATATATATTATATATATATATATGAAAGTAAGTAAACAAACAATGTGTTTTATTATTGATATGGCCTTTTTAGCCGACAATCTCTGGAGGATATGTGCTGAATTGAAGTCATACCTAATTTTGAAAATTAATTAGTTAATAATTAATGAATTTAGGCATATATATTCAAATGTAAGGCTAAACAAATCGAGAAATGTCAATCCCTCTATGTACATTTCGATCTATTAGGTCTCATCAGCAAGGTTGTAGACATGGGATACTGCTCTGTGTGTGACTCGAAACCTCGACTACCAAGCTGACAGGCGGGGATTCTAACCACTACACCTCTGGACTTTTGGATTATATATATATATATATATATATATATATATATATATATATATATATGTGTGTGTGTGTGTGTGTGTGTGTGTATGTGTGTGTGTGTGTGTGTGTAAATGAAAGAACAAATGGAAATAAAGTACAAGAGTACTTAAGATAAAAATAAAGAATAATTAATTCAAATAAAATACTTGAAATACTCCCAGCCTCCAAAAATCCACCTCCCAGAAAAGCCAGAAAAAAACCCCAAAAAAAAAAAAACTACATTGTGCGAAAAGAAACAACACCCACTATACATACTCTGTACCCGACCCACAGAACCCCCCCCCGCCATCTCACCTCCGACACAAGAGGCAAATAAACGTTGAATGGTAAGAGAATAGTTGAAACACAATCTCTATGCCCAAGAGTTATTCTTCGTTGTTTTGTTTTTTTTTCTGGTTTTCTTAGTTTTTCTTGAAGTGTTGTCAAACAATCGGAACGAGTTGACCCAGCTGGAAACTGTGGAATTTCAGAACTCGGTACGATGCACTTTTAGCTTCTAATGACGTCACAGTCGTGCTTTGAAGTACGGCAAGCCGATTCTCACTAGAACAATATCAAGTCTCGCAATTTCTCCTCTAAAATCCCGTTTCTTGCGTAACAAATCTGTAGGTATTACATTCCTTACTTTACACGATTAACCCTCCTGTCTTCCAGTTAGGCGCTAGGCGACGTACCAAGCAGCCTTATAAAAGCCAGAAGCGTCATTGTCAAAATCCTCTTTCCACTTTTAACCTTGACAAGCTAACAGATTATCTCCTGTCTACGTGACAGGGGAGTTTCTCACCTCCCACAATCTCTTATCACACAGCACACATGCAGAATACATTGTTCTATGAATGTGTAACGTTTGATCAATGCGGACGTGTGAGTGTTTGTATTACACATCTTATTATAATGGAGATTGTGTGTTTTTCCGTCTGTAACCGAAACTATATTCCTACTCAAGTCACAATTCTCTTAGTTATTGACATCACATTCTCCATGATTTTATTTTTATCTAAACCTCAATTATTAATAAAATTGTCTTATATTATTAATACTGTTAACTATGTCTACATACTGACAACATGCAATTATATTTATATATACAACTAAATAGCGGTTTACAGTGAACAGGAAGGCTAATTTGCATATATTAAAAAATCGAATTTAATAAATATGTGCTTAGTATTATTGATTTCTAACTGTTTGGTTTTATTTTAATGAATATAAGCAAAAATCTCTTCAATGAATCTTAAATGAAATCCATTAACAAGATAAAATAACTGTCATTTTATTTTTTATTTCCTCTTTTAACTAAATACTTAAATTAGAAAAAATAACAATGAAAGACGAGAGTGATGGAAGAGTAAGTTTCAGTTGTTCCATTTTTTATTATACCCCCTCTGTTTCAAATATTTTATTATACTCCCTCTGTTTCAAATCTTTTTATCTGTATTCTTATTTAGTTTCATTAGCCTTTCTAATTTAATACAATATTTTATTACATTAAAACTTAAATACTTGCACCCGGAGGGTGCATATATTTGCTAGTTCATAGAACAATGTATTATGTGTGTGACCAGTTTACCCCGCATACATAACCTTTATGCTGCCCATAAACAGTCACATACATTCAAATTACCACCATATACATACGCACATCACTTTATCCAATCATACACATCCTATGTCTATTGAATTTTCAGAAATTTTTTGGATTTTCCTTGCATTTGTAACATCTTCACCTGACGATTGCCTCGCATGAAACTAATACGGTCGTGAATGTTCCTTTGTCACCAAATAAATAGATATGTAAAACCTTTACATATTTATTTTATTATATTATATAACAGCTCTATTTTATATTGAGCACTCTTCCAATAATACTGCACTTTGGCACACCGGTCCAGTAAAAGCTGAAACAGTGACCATTCCACACTATAGTATATATATATATATATATATATATATATATATATATATATATATATATAATGGATAGATGGATATTACTCTTAGGAGTAACTATAATCGTCTATTTCCTTTGGTGATAACCAATGCGCCCCTGGAATGGTAATACCTGTTAGGAACCATCTCTGTTTAAAAAGGATTTCTATTTGATCGAAACGTAAATTATTAGCACACGATAACCCTAGGTGAGTTGGCATGCCGTTAAAACCAATCAATCAATCAAATGACGGGTAAATATTTAATGGGGAAACGTCCATTAAATATTTATGGTAAAATAAAACCTTACGGGCACTTAAACAACGCAGCTGCCGAACAAGTTCTGCAAGGATAATTTATTGGCATCATGACAACACAAAGACTGCGAGGCATTCTACAAATATCGTAAACAGCGAGAAAACTACATCCTACGTTAAGCCCATATTTGGCGCCCTCTGTAATTCTTTTTCTTATTATTTCTGAAATTGAAAGCTACATTGAATTGTCGGAAATTTTCATTCGCCAAATCTAGAAGAGCCGGTTTTAGCTCAGTCGGTAAAGCGTGCGCCTAGGTAACCGCAAGATCCCGGGTTCGATACCGGCCCTCACCAACTCAGCGTATGAGTAGCACAGGGATTTGTGCGGTAAAGTGAGGAGCTGATTGTAGTCTGGCGCTCCACCTCAGACGCCAAAACAAGCTCCTTGGACTAGCGCTAGTGAAAAGGGGACAGGCTCGCTCGCTGATTGGCTGATACTGACTTTAGGCCCCACCCCCGACGACTTTACTTCTTTTTTTTTTAGCTCTAGAAGGGCCAATTTAGCTCAGTCGGTAAAGTGTGCGCCCAGGAACCGCATGATTCCGTGTTCGATACCGGCCCTCGTTTGTTTTGTTTTGTTTAACGGCATATCAACCCCAGTGGGTCATTTAATGCCGACTAAGTTTTGAAATGAATTCATTCTTTTATAAATAATTTTTTCTATTTAACCCCTAGATGGGACCCTAACAGGTACTACCACTCCCGGTCAGAGTGGACATGGGAGTAATGGTGAGGAGGGGATGCTCCACATTCTCCAAACTTCCAAAACTGGAACCTCACCACCATAGAGAGTTTAACATCATTCCCAAGATATAAAGACCCGCAGCCACCGCCTTCTAGCACTCATATAATAAAAAGGGTTGGGGAAATCATATAGGTGTTAGGGCTTGATGTGACCAGCCGATTGATCGGAGCGGGGCCTCTCCGACCGCCCATCTAGCCTAAGTAAGGTCCTAAGTGGAGTGTTGCATGTCATGACTGCTCAGCCACATGGATTCCATCCTTAAGCATTAACAGTCGCCACCTGGACGATTCTTACCCCTCTGCAGAGGTGCAGTCGGTGTATTCTAACGCCCCACCGACAGGGCGGACGAGTTCAGATACTGGATGAGGCCATTTGCATTTCAAATAGCTGTAGTACCCGAGGAAAAATCCAAAGAATCCAACTATTCTCCCTTTAGCTATGGGTATATAATAGGGCAGAGAAGGAAATCTCTGAATATAAACTTGCTAAAATCTGCTTAAAAATTGATCTTGTGTCATATCCTTCTTGAGCGGAGGGGTTGGTAAATATATATAGGAGGTTCCAAATGGCCTAGTGGCTCTATTGCTTTACTGCGACATCTTAGTAAACGAGTTCGAACCCCAGTCGCGCTATTACATTCAGTTTACAACTTATACCCTTAGTAAAGGTATAACCCCCATTTCTCAGCTACCACTACTGTTCTGCTACAAGGATGTCTTTGGCATTAAATAAGCATGTAAACAAAGAAACAAAAACAAAATCTAATATCTAGGCATAGAATAATCCTAGAGAGGTTGACATGTCGTTAAAATCAAGCCGGCAATTTTTAATGATGCGGGAGGTTTATATATATTTACCAACCCCTCCGCACGAGCAGGATGCGACACAAGGTCAATTTTTTAAGCGGAGTTTAACAGGTTTGAATTCAGAGTTTTCCTTCTCCTGGAACGGTTACCTAACCAAGGTTAAAGAGCCCAGTCTGCCCTGCTATTTATCCATAGCTGGAGGGAGAGTAGGATTCATACCTTTCCCAAGGGTATTAGCGCTAAGTGAACTGTAGCTTCGTCCAGGATTTGAGCTCGGGGCGACGAGTCCATTTCCCATGACTTTAACCATTACACCACGCGCTTCGGGAGGTTTATATGTTATCAAATACAGTGGAGTTATAGTGAAAGTACCAGTTTATTAGTATGTTTGGTTGGTTGGTTGGTTGGTTTGTTGGCCGGTTTTCCAATTATGTTAATCATAAGTTACTAAATTTCCAAATGAGATATTTGGAGAAAAATGGGAACTACTTAATTATGCTGCATTCTGTCTTGAACAAATCTTGTTGCCCCCCCCAGGCAGTTATACGGCCTCTTACCTCCTATCACAGAATCATCCAAGTTAGACGAACAAGATATCCGGGTACTGCTAGTGATGTAAGGACGAACTCATAAGTGACGTTCTCCTGAAGACACCTACACATGGACGCATCAGTGTTGGCTGACCAGCAAAAACTTATATTGATCAACTATGTACAGACACTGGATGCCGTGTTGAGGATTGCTAGAAGCGATGACCGATAGGGATGGATAGAGAGAGAGAGAGAGAGAGAGAGAGAGAGAGAGAGAGAGAGAGAACAATAGAGAAAGAGAAAGAGAAAGAAAGAAAGAAAGAGACAGAGAGAAAGAGAAAGAAAGAGACAGAGAGAAAGAGAAAGAAAGAGACAGAAAGTGATAGAGAGAACAAGAGAGAGAAAGAGAGAGAGAGAGAGAGAGAGAGAGAGAGAAAGAAAGAGAGAGAGAGAGAGAGAGAGAGAGAGAGAGAGAGAGAGCAAGAAAGAGAGAGAAAGTGATAGAGAGAACGAGAGAGAGAGAGAGAGAGAGAGAGAGAGAGAGAGAGAGAGAGAGAGAGAGAGAATGATAGAGAGAACAAGAGAGAGAAAGAGAGAGAGATGATGATGATGATGAGGTTGTTGATGATGAGGTTGTTGATGATGATGATGATGAAGGAAGAAAATTCATTTCATGTGCAAACATCGCTAAATAATGAATTCCCTAATTTTAGTTTGGTTTCTTTGTTTAATGGCATTTGAACCTTCGTGGGTTACTTAATGCCAAAGCCATCCCCGTAGAAGAACATTTGCGGTTAATTTGAACCCATAGCTGGGGGGCCTAATCTTGTGGTTGACGCCCAAATACGCAAAGGCCTTAAAAACCCATAAGAACAATATAGACAGCAATAATCACAATAATAAACTCTTTAATCTATTTCATTATAATCAGATGCACGATAATTACAAAGAAGATGAACGTGTATTAAAACGTATTATACTTCTCCAGTCGACCTTAAAAAAAACAGATTAAAAACGAATTAAAACCTCTAATCTATTAATTATCAACAATTTCAACAAAAAAAAATAACCCCACTTATTATCTAAACGAAAATTGTATATGAATTCAGAAGACCTAATGGACAACAGATTTCAAATACGACATAAATAGAAGCGCGTGGTGTAATGGTTAAAATCATGGGAAATGGACTCGTCGCCCCGAGTTCAAATCCTGGACGTGGTAATTGCATTTCACTTAGCGCTAATACCCTTGGGAAAGATTTGTTCAAGACAGAATGCAGCATAATTGAGTAGTTCCCATTTTTCTCCAAATATCTGACTTGGAAATTTAGTAACTTATGATTAACATAATTGGAAAACCAACCAACCAACCAAACATACTAATAACTGGTACTTTCACTATAACTCGACTGTATTTGATAACATATAAACCTCCCGAAGCGCGTGGTGTAATGGTTAAAGTCATGGGAAATGGACTCGTCGCCCCGAGTTCAAATCCTGGAAGGTGGTACTTGCATTTCACTTAGCGCTAATACCCTTGGGAAAGGTATGAATCCTACTATCCCTCCAGCTATGGGTAAATAGCAGGGCAGACTGGGTTCTTTAACCATGGTTAGGCAACCGGTCTAGGAGAAGGAAAACTCTGAATTCAAACCTGTTGAACTCCACTTAAGAAATTGACCTTGTATCACATCCTGCTCGTGCGGAGGGCTTGGTAAATATATACTGCACCTGGTGGTGAGACTACATAAACGTTTACTTTCAGATTTGTTGTTGGCATCCTTCCGTCTGCGAAAGACGATGGAGTAGTGTCCAAAAGTTTTTGTTTTTTTTTGTTTTGGAACTACATAGCTTGGGCGGGTTGATACGGATGATGTGCTGTTTACCAAGCAGCAGATCTCCCCTCTCCACACTGACGCTGGGCCCAAAGGAAAGTTAAGAAACCAATGCAGTTTGGCAATGGCAGTGTCGCAGGAGTTGCTGTGTAGCGCTGAAGTTCAGCGTTACTCCATCTTAGAGGCTCCGGCTCCGGCTCCGGATTTGTTTTCGGGGTTTACTCCCCTAGCTTTTCCATATAATTCCATACAATCCAAAAATTCATTAAGAAAGTTTTACTCCCGTTCCTTCGTGGAGGACTGAGAGAACATCACTTGAATCTGGAGTCATTTAGAAGTCGCGATTGTGAAGTGAGGTGAATTTATTCGGACTAATACCCTTGGGAAAGGTATAAACCCTTTCATTTCTCAGCCATGGGTTAAATAGTAACTCCACCGTCCTTCTACATGTATGGCTTTGGCATAATTAGATATTTTACTTGCACCACTGTTTGTGGAAATAGCATAAAAGATCATCTACTAAAATGCACTAAAATTCCTCGTTAAAGGCTAAAATGTGCGAAAACGAGGATTTTTAGTGCATTTTAGTAAACGATCTTTGATGCTATTTCCTCAAACAATGATGCAAATAAAAGATCTAATTTTTGGTATCAGTTTTCAGTATACTAACACACAACGATCTTTGATACTATTTCCTCAAACAATGGAGCAAGTAAAAGATCTAATTTTTGGTATCAGTTTTCAGTATACTAACACACAACGATCTTTGATGCTATTTCCTCAAACAATGGAGCAAGTAAAAGATCTAATTTTTGGTATCAGTTTTCAGTATACTAACACACAACTTTCGCATAGATGGACAATTTGATATTTTTTTAAAGTGAAAAATCGACCTACCCTATAATTCAATAATAGAGACTACCTTGCTAACTTACACCACGATGGGACGTCTTTATCCTTACTCATCAATAGGGTTAGTCGATTTTTTCTTTTCCGAAATAGCATCAAAGATCGTCTACTAAAATGCAATAAATCCTCGTTTTCTAAAAGCTAAAATGTGCGAAAACGAGGATTTTTAGTGCTTTTTCAGTAGACGATCTTTGATGCTATTTCCTCAAACAATGGTGCAAGTAAAAGATCTAATTTTTTGGTATCAGTATTCAGTATACTAACACACAACTTTCGCATAGATGGACTATTTTTATATTTTTAAAAAGTGAAAAATCAGCCTACCCTACTCCTCACCCCCCAGCTATGGGTTAAATAGTACCACTACTATTCTTCTACAAGGATGGCTTTGGCATTGAATAACCCACGAAGGCTGATATGCCAATAAACTACGAAAAGCAAATCAAATCAAATCAATGTTTATAATAACCGCCTCGCGGTCACCATTCCACTCACACTAAGCGGTCAGGATTCGTCCAACCCAATCAGCTGGAGAATCAATATTCCAATTCATCAACCGAATGGATTTAACTAATCCTCGAATGTTTATAAAGGATTAGAGGGGATTCTCCTTAATCCGTAGTCTCGCGCATGCGCAAATCAGGATTATGTTTATTATACACAGCTGCAATGTTTGAGTGGCCCCGACTTGCACTGACCAAGCATCGTTTCTTAGTTCTTCGCTTTGAAAGAATCAAGCATACTAAGAGACAAATTATTATTCACAGAGTTTATTTATTCATTCATTTTATTTTAATTCTATCTTTAAGATTTTTCAATTATTATTTTTTTAAATTAATTTGCGATTAAAAATCAAGCAAAATTAAGAAGATTGAAAATTCTTGTAAGAATTAATAGTGATAAAAGAATAAAAAAGATTGCTGTATCCTTGGAAATTTCACTTTTTATATAACAATATTTTTTAACAAGTAACCGAATCAGAACGGAAACAGTTGGAGGTGCGTGGTCTAATGGTTAGAATCGTAGGAAATAGACTCGTCGAACCGAGTTCAAATCCTGGACGAAGCTACAGTTCACATAGCGCTAATACACTTGGGAATGGTATTAATCCAACTATTCTCCCTCCAGCTATGGATAAATAGTAGGGCAGACTTGGCTCTTTAACCTTGGTTAGGTAACCAGTATAGGAGAAGGAAAACTGAATTCAAACCTGTTAAACTCCGCTTGGGTTGGCCACTATTAGAATAGGCTCTGTCCTAATTAGTGATCTATTTCACTAATAAAAAAAGAAATCATATATTTAAAAAACTGTATTTATTTATTACACAGCCTAGCATACCAATAAAAACATTCTTCTCTCTCTCTCTCTCTCTCTCTCTCTCTCTCTCTTATATATATATATATATATATATATATATATATATATATATATAATAAGATAAATATATAAAGATTTTACATATCTATTTATTAGGTGACAAAGGAACATTCACAACCATATTGGTTTCATGCGATGCAATCATCAGGTGAAGATGTTTCAAATGTCAAATGATGTATTCAAATGATTATATAACAGGTCTATTTTATATTGAGCACTCTACCAATAATACTGCCTTTGGTACGCCATTCCAGCAAAAGCTGAAACAGTGACCATCTCACACACTATATATATATATATATATATATATATATATATATATATCACATCCATTTCTTTTTATATCTAGCGGTTTTTCTTTGTCTTCGGTGACAATGCCCTCCCGTGTCTGTTGCGCTTATTCTGGGTGGTTGAGAGGCCCTTGACCATAAGGCTCAGAAAGCTTCTCTTACCTCCTCCTAGTCGGTGTAAATGTCCTCCCCCTAGCTGTGGAGAGCCATCTTCGAATGTTAGTGCTACATTGGATCTCATGATCAAGGCCATGTTAAAGTCTAGCCGCAGCATAGTGGTTGGCATTTGCTCCTTCAAACCACCTCAACAAAACCGAATAAAAATAGTTTTTGATGCTTGTGCAAGTGTCTGCTGTATAAGCAGGCGCTACAGTCACTACATCAGCAATGCATAGACTCTTATCCTCTTTTTCATCCATAGCCATAAAATAGCCAACGATTAAAGTAGATTAACTAGCTGAATAATATTCAGATTGACTTTGCTGTGTTGGCTATACTGAACTGACCCTCCTCTTTTAGTGTAAGTTTGTCTTGTTAATTGTTTGTACTTATTTATTCTGTGTTTGTATGTATCCGTTTAGCACCGGATGCTGGTGCTTAATAAATGTATTAAGCACACCATTCTTCTGTGTATCTTTCCATATTAACAATATCATTATCAGACTTTTTTTTTTTTATCTTGGATCAGAATGGCATAGGCGTTTGATTCCAGGTCCTTTTGAACTTAAATAGGTTAAATTTTCTGTCTGAGAAATCTACATGATAATATTAATCTGGGAGGAATTGGGCAAAGTGAGAGAAATGGGGAGTAGACCAGAACAGCCAAGTCCGAAGCCGATTTCTGCGAGCAGTAAGATCCGAGTCGAAACACTGCCTGCTAAATTTGTGAATAAACAGAGTTCAGTTTTTCGTGTATAGTCTTTTCCTCCAAACCAGAATTCTCTTCCAAATTGTCCGCATCCAAAATAGTTACTTTCTTCATGGCATGACCCATGACAATTTCCTCATCGGTTTTGCCGCCCGGGGAGAACTGAGCTAAGGCAAACGTCGTAGAAACAGGATCTACTGTAAAGACCCAGCCAATGTGTTCATGATTGTTTTCCGTGAGAATGCGAACTTTTTTTTTTTATAGATATATTGCATCCAGTGTTCAGGATCCTGTTGGAAGATTGGGTGCACCTCTTCTTCCATGTTTAGCACTGTTTTTAAAGCTTCTCAGGAAAACTATCAAAAGAGCTTTTTTCTTTTTATTTATCTTAGAGAAACAAAAATTATGATCGGATTATTGTCTTTGAAAAGAGGAAGAAAAGGTGAGTGCAAATTTATCGCGACAAATTAAAAGACTCGCCGATAACCATGTGACCAACCTATTGGCCAATCACTGGCAGTACTCTGCTGCTGATATTTTTTATTTATACCGGCTGTTCTGGTCATACCTACGCATATTGCTTTGAACCTTCGTGGACGACGGAACATAGGATTATATCACTGGACCTTTGATACTACGTAGAATTCCATTACTCAGGACTTATTCACTTACCAAAGGATTCTATAGCTCAGGACTTACTTACTTACTTTAAGTTCTTTACAACTGGCCAAGAATGGCGGTCAGAAACTTAAGAGTAAGTTTTGGCGGTAAGTTTTCCCATGAAATCATTTAGTCTATTAAATAATAGATTAAATGATTGGTTATTTCCTATAAGTCTAACATGATCATCTAACAGGGGAATCACTTTTGGCTGATAAATTATTTATTTATTTATTTATTGATCTACTAGGAAAAAAGAAGACGGGGTTAGGGTTAGCTCAGTCGGTAGAGCGTTCGGCTAGGAATCACAAGGTTCCTAGTACGATACCGACCCTCGCCAACTCAGCGTATGAGTAGCACAGGGATCGGGGCGGTAAAGTAAGGAGCTTACGGTAGGTGTGGTGCTCCACCTCAGACGTAAAAACAATCTCCTTGGTCTAGCGCTAGGGAAAAGGGGATATACTCCCTCGCTGATTGGCTGATACCGACTTTAGGCCACCCCAACGACTTTACTTAATGGGGAAATAAATGAATAAGTTATCAGTCAAGAGTGGTTTCCCTTTGATAATGTTAAGCTTATAGGAAATAACCAAACGATTTTATGGGGAAAATTATATTGACATATCGACGTAGCCGTTGAGTAATTCAACTAATTAATTTTTTGGAACTGAACAAGTTTTTCTTTTTCGTTCTCCTTTTTTAAATAATTAGCATTCGTGTACAACGTTTTATTTCAGGATTTTATTGCTGATGTCGCATCTAGAAAAGTTAATACTGAATTATGCCCCCCACCCCACACCCCTAAGAAAAAGGAAAAGAATAAAAAGATAAATACTTTGTTGAAAACTTGAGATAATGTCTCGATTTTTCTTTTTCTTTTTTTTTTTCCATTCGCTTGTTCTTCGTTTCGACATTTGCATATGGCGACGTCGTTTCATTGAAGAGGCGTCATCCATTTTGTTTCGCTCGCCTCAGAACGGAAGCCGTAGAATGTCTGAAAACTTTTCCAGTAGAGATAACGTGGCTGGCTGGCTTATGCGCATGCGTAGTGGCTTGCAGCAGTGAAGCCTATCAATTTTTTGCGACAGTCGGCAGAAAATATTCTAACTTTCTTTCTTTTTTTTTTAGTCCGTCTACTTTTCAAAAGGACATTTTAGTTAGAAACATTGTAACCAGTGATTCTACACACACACACACACACACACACACACACACACACACACACACACATATAAGTTTCGGTAACGTGGACATTAACTCAACGGCGCATGGTTACTGACAGTTTCTTGCCTATGCGATTTTCCGACCATAAGTATATAAGGGAGAACAAAAAACAAACACAGCCACTTGGTTCGAAAATCGCATAGGTGAGAAACTGTCAGTTAGCAAGCACTGTTTACTTCATGTCCACGCTACCCTAACTTTGATATTGGGCAATATTCGGTTATAAATCACCCCACACACCAACAGCCTCCACCCACACACACACACACACACACTATATATATATATATATATATATATATATATATATATATATATATATATATGTCACTTAGAAATAAAATAACATAAATAGATTAATTTATATTTCACTTTAAATTTCAATTTCAATTTATCCTAAAATTGAAAAACTTTACTTCTTTCTTAACTATCTTACTTTATATATTTAAAATAAAAATAAAAAATATATATAGAGATTTTAAATAATTTTATTACAAAATTAAAAAATCCTTCCTAATTTCCGTTGCTTTTTTCAAATTAGTGGAATAGGGAATTTCGCCCGGTGACGAACTTTGAATGTGTCTTTCTTTTTTCTATCTGTCAAAATAATGGATACAGTTAAGTAATACATTTTTTGCTGACCGAGTTTTTTTTTTCTTTTTCTGCAAGGATTTCATTTGGAATTCATATCACAGGACTATAAAATTCTGAAAAATTAAAAAATATATAAAAAATAAAAATCTGTTTTCAAATGCTTTTAAAGTAATAAAAAAATTCATCATTCGCATCTGATGAGTCGGGAGAGTTAGACTATTTGTCTAAGGTCCCTGAAATAGACTATTTTGCTAAATCTCTAAGTCTTTTGTTATTTCTTTACTTATATATTTGCTCTGTGACTCTAACATTAAGAGCACACATTGAGCTCTCAAACTGCGACTTGTTTTTTAAAAAAATAAAACTCTTGTGACGTAAGGAAGATTTATTCTCTGGACTTTTGGATTATATATATATATATATATATATATATATATATTAGTAAATTTTATTTACTGGTTAATTGTATAGAATAAATAATTGCAATTGTTATTGATTCTTTATTGACCTCGCATGAGAATCCATCGAAAGTCTATTTTTTGTTCTGTTTTACGTTCTATTTTTATATATACGTGTCTGTGGTTTTATTGAAGTCCAGTCAAGCGGCTATACAACAAAACAACAGATACCAATGAAGATGACCAGAAGAGTAAAGAGAGTATACAACATATACGTTTATTGGTATACAACACCCTTGAGTAATCTCATTTAAGAATGATTAAATACATGCACATGTTTGCACAAAATGCAACAAGCCTGCTGTGAAAATTATCTTCCATTGGGAGAAACAACATTTTAAACAAACCCATACCAGTGGATATTTTAATTAATTAAACATTAGTTTAACAATGAAAGTCACAAAACCTCTGCCTTTAAGGAAAGGCTAGGGAAGTAAACCTCGAAAACAAATCAGGAGCCGGGGTCCCTAAGGTGGTGTTAGGCTGAAATCCAGTATTACCCATCTGTTCCTGCGACACTACCGTGGCCAAACCGCATTGGTACTGTGGACGAGCAGATTCCCGGCCCCCACGAACGAAACGAGTCCGGATATGTGTGGCCTCTGCGAGGGGGAGGAGTGTGGCGAGTGACCACGGAAATTGAACTCGTCACCTCTTCGTTGCTGAAATGCTGGTGAAATTCCGCACGAGCAGTGCAGAGTAACCCGGATGTAAAGTCTCGTCGTGAGGATTGACGCGTGCTGATGAATGTCGAACGTGCAATTCAGAGTGAGGAGCCCGGATGAAACACAGCAATGGGATATTTAGGGACCTGCCCTCCCAGATCGGGGAGAAACTCTGCAGTAGCATTTTGGCTGTCGAAACGAGTGGAAGAGAAGATATATTTGGAATTAGTGCTAGTGAGAAGACTAGAACTGCTGGGAGAGCAAAGCAATTACGACGACTACGACTGTCTGAAAACCTGAAAGTCCCTGGTTCATTCCCGGGTTTCGGCACCACTGATAACCTGAAGGATGCATTTTGCTAAAGGTACCTTACCTTTCCTTTGGATCACAGCGGCAGTGTGGAGAGGGGGGATTTGCTGCATGGGCAACAGTTTCTGCTCCATATGAACCTGCCCAGGCTATGTAGTTCTAATTAAAAAAAAAAACTTTGATAATACTCCATCGTCTCTCGTAGACGGAAGGCTGCTAACCAACCATACAACACCCTTAGCCTCAAAAATTAATTCCACAAATTATTATTTTCAGCGACAATAAATCGAACGTCGACCTACGTTACGATTTTTGTGGCCATCCTTTTGGCTTCAAGCAAGAGTGCTGTCCAGCGGAAATCCATTGTGTTAGGCAGAGCGCGATCCTTAGCGAAGAATCCTTGCGTTCCTTCTTAGTGTTCCGTGATATAGAGTATGATTCTTTGGTTGTTCCTTGGTGCTCCTCAGTCTTGCAGGTCGTTCGTCAATGAATGCAAATATCTGTCAATACCAGGAAATATCTGTCAATATTAGCCGATTAAGTAGTTAACCAACCACGTATTTGGACTGTTGATTGGCTGAGGTTTAAACCACATTCCAATAACCTATCCATGCGATCGACCTATAAAACGAGATCGACTCATACACGAGTATAGACGGTTTACTTTATATACAATTTTAGGTAATTTTCACTTTTAGATGGCTAAATTCCTAGCATAAAATTGTGCGTGCGCATTATCTGAAATGAACGTAATTGTTATTAAGAACACATTTGATGATATTTTTGTGTTAAAGCATGCAGTTGTATTGTTTTCGAAAAAGTTTCTAAGATTTGTTTATTTCGCGCGGAGACTTTCAAAATGGCTACCGGTTTGTTTCAAAGTGAAAGTCAGGGGAGGTTACTCTAATTGCCTTATTTGCTAGGAATTTTGACAACTAAAGGTGAAAATTACCCAATTTTATCGGTCTAGTCGAGAGTATTACCAACTCACTAATCTGGTTATGTTTAACAACGGCTTCAGTTATTATGTTGACTTTCATAACTAAATCAACGGATACAGTTTCAAAATGTTTTTTTTTATCTCTTTTAGTTGGCTTCTGTTGTTCTTCAGACGCGTCTCTAATCTTCTGGATGATGGGATGCTGTAGGGCGTACTAGGGAATCAATATTCGTGGGTATTGAGTTGATGCGAAAGTTCTTGGCACCTAGAATACATAGTTTAGCAGAGATTGTTGCATAGCCTCTTTACCGGCACTAAATAGGTATATATTATATATCTTTCTTACGTCTTACTCTGGTCGTCTATTCTTCTGGCCGGCTTGGTTCTGATCGTCTATCATCTATCTTGGTCTGGTATATCTTCTAAGGTCTCGTCTGGTCTTCTATTGAGGATTCCGGGTCTGGTTTCTGTTACTAGGGATTTCTTGTTATCAGAAGCCCTGTGTCATTGTTTGTTTTTAGTAATAAACACAAGACTTCGATTTACGATGATGTTACTTTATTCGTAGATCCCCAGACCAGACAATCACGCAGTGAGACTCACATCTTGCTAGCTTGGCTTCTAACTTCTAACTCTAACTGAGTTGCTTACACCTTAAACCGGAAGGGGGCTTTCTATCGGGGTTCCGTTTATCACGGTCTATCCCAAGAAAGGAAGGTCAGAGTGAGGTCAAGCATTGTCACTCACTCTCAAGGCCATCAGCTATACTGATCGCCATAATGATTTCTACACTATTGTCATAATCATTAGATACCTAATGATTATGTAACAGAGATATCAAGTATATATTTACCAATTACACTGTTCACCTTGTATTTTTGCTTAGTAAACATTTTCCCCTATCCTTAATACTCGTTGTGTTTCTTCCTATCATTTATCCGCTAATTCTGATACTCGTTACAACAAAACTAAATTTTGAACATACAACCAAACGGTATATGCTCAAACCAGAATCCGTTCTTGAGAATAAAACACATAAAATTCTATGGGACTAAGAGATACAAACGGATCACCATATCCCAACCTGGAGATCAGACCTAGTGCTAACACGAGCCTTTCGGGGCCTGTGTTAATGAAATTAACGGCGTGATCCCAGAGGGTCATCCCGCCAGGCAACACCTGTCCCCTTGATTTAAAGGGACGGGGCTGGGTTTATTGCCCAGTGCCCGAGGCGCCCACTTGAGGGGGAATACCGACGGGATCCACGCATTTTTTGCATCAGCCACCTATGAGCTTCGGTTCGTGGATGGTACCACATTAATTCATTAATTGGGCCTTGTGCCTAACCCGTACACGTGGGGTACGTTGTAAATACAATTAACAGGAAGATGAAAACATCATTTGGTGGATGTTGCCGTCATGGCGGATTGAAAGCAAAAGAAAACAAAAAGATAGATAATTAATCAAGAGAACTGAACAAACAAACAAACAAACTGTAGAACATGATGGTAAAGGCCGAACCAATTGTAGTTGGTGCCCTTGCAACGGTTCCCAAAGTCCACCCAAACAAAAACATTGTTAAGATCGGCAAGAATACTGAGAAGATACCCGCAGACTTGAGAAGACTTGCTGTTACTCAGACTCCAGTGAAAGATCTGCAGCTAACACCGCTGGGAAAAGCTCGTAAGGAGTGATACAATGATAATAATATTCAATCTATAGTAAGCAATATAATGTATATATATAATGTATATATATTATACATACTAGCAAATATATGCACCCTCCGTAGGGTGCAAGTATTTAAGTTTTAATGTAATAAAATATTGTATTAAATTAGAAAGGCTAATGAAACTAAATAAGAATACAGATAAAAAGATTTGAAACAGAGGGGGGTATAATAAAAGATTTGAAACAGAGGGAGTATAATAAAAAATAGAACTGAAACTTACTCTTCCATCACTCTCGTCTTTCATTGTTATTTTTTTTCTAATTTAAGTATTTAGTTATAAGAGGAAGTAAAGAATAAAATGACAGTTATTTTATCTTGTTAATGGATTTCATTTAAGATTTATTGAAGAGACTTTTTATTATATTCATTAAAATAAAACCAAACAGTTAGAAATCAATAATACTAAGCACATATTTATTAAATTCGATTTTTTAATATTAATATGCAAATTAGCCTTCCCGTTCACACTGTAAACCGCTATTTTTTTGTATATATAAATATAATTGCATGTTGTCAGTATGTAGACATAGTTAACAGTAAGACAATTTTATTAATAATTGAGGTTTAGATAAAAATAAAATCACGGAGAATGTGATGTCAATAACTAAGAAAATTGTGACTTGAGTAGGAATATAGTTTCGGTTACAGACATAAAAACACACAATCTCCATTATAATAAGATATATTATATATAAAATATATATATATTATGTTCGATAAAATATATTATTTTACAATATAATGATATGTACAGTGTAATTCCATGTCAAATTATCCAGGCCATGTTACCCACCACCTTCAATTTTTCTGAAATTTTGTACAGGTGTGGGCTAAGTTAGATATTCCCCAAAATTTGAGCTTTCAATTCCAAAAATTGGCCGAGTTATGTCGATTTTTAGCTCTCCAAATTTGAGGGGGTTCACAAAAAATGGCGACTTTTTGTAATCTATTTTTGTCAGTAAAATGAATTCAAGTGCTTCCCTACTGGCCCACACCTGTACAAAATTTCAGAAAAATTGTGGGGGTGACAATTTTACTTTTTTCTGGATGATTTGACATGGAATTTCCCAGTAACTATTATTGATAGAAATAATTTACACAGAGTCGGATTTTTCCAAGAATTTCGATCTCATACTAATTATTTATGCACAATTACATGGTTTCAAGTAACTATTCCTATTTAATAATAATAATCATTTGTTTGCACACATGTTTTCAAGGAATCCTTTCTAACACCCATAATTTGGAAACAATTATATGGCTTCAAGTAACTAATAATAAAAATAATCCTTAGGAAATAATTACAGCTTCAAGTCACTGTTCGTAATACATATAATTTGCACACAATTATATGGTATCAAGTATTTCCATCATCATCATAAGGATCATCATCATCATCATCATCATCATCATCATCATCATCAAGTCGTGTTGATCATCCTTTGTGAAGTGTCCGAGTTTAATTAATGATTTCTTAGGTAGGTTCATCTATTACTTTTAGGAAGATTCTTGTAATATTCTTTCCACTTCAAAAGTCTTTTTTCTTGGCTGTCAGCTTTTAGCTTTGATCTCCAGGTGTTTTTTTTTTCTACGGCTAACTTCGTTTACTGTCTGCCATGCTATTTGAGATCTTTGTCTATCTTTAACAGAACGTTAAACTCTCCAAGGTTATTCTATGCCTATATGCTAGAGGACTGAATTCCTATTGAATACGAATCATTTCAAAAATTAAATAACTGACTGTAAGGGTTATCTTCCCTTGTTCGCTGCGGTTGCCGTTACGTGTGAGATTATCTTCCCTTGCTGTTACGATTTGCCGTTAGGGGTCGTTGCGACAGGGATATTTAAAGGTTGTCCCGCGAAAGTCAAACTCTCTTTCTCCTGGATTCTCCAGCCGTGAACTAGACACTATTTGTGTCTCCATCCATTTGTACCTGGGTGGCTTAACCCCCTCACCAGCTACTAATGGTTACAGTCGCAGAAAAAGGACTCGTCGACATTCCTGGACGAAGATGTTGGCATTTCCCATGGCGCTTGTTGAGTTATTTTGGTGATATAACGCGTGTGTTAGAAGCCCACTTCTACTTATAGACTCGCCGAGAACCATGTGATCAACTGTTGCATAGCGCGTCGTCACTGTACTAAATTGCAATAGTTTTATCTTCGTTGTAAGGGATGACAATAACACCAAAGTTATCCTCCAGAAGTTTATTGAAATAAATTCAAGCTTCTTAACTTCGAGAGAGAGGGTCAGTTTAATTAATATATTCAGTCTTTAGACTTTCGGTCCTTCGATTAAATTTCTGGGTGACAAGCTTTTTCAGTTGGTAAATATTAAGGCTAGCTTTTTCGACACCAACTACACGAGGTCCCGCTCGGCCAACTAACTCGCATCGACTCTCCCGACTACTGACCCCGATCACCTCACTCACTCTCCGGCTGACTGCCTCCGGGGCTGACTGACGACCGACCTGTCTCGAGCCCTCGGTTCTTTTATATTCATAGCTACTCCTACACATTTTCATCTCTTGATCTGATAACGGGAAGTTGTTATATTTCTTTGTTTAATAAAACCGGAAATTCATATTTCCGTTTGTACAATATATAACACAACCTCTTGGCCAATCACTGGCAGTACTCTGCTGCGGATATAATACTTATACTGGCTGTGCTGGCATAACTGCTTTGAATCTTCGTAGACGACGGACCTCATAGGATTATATCACTGGACCTTTGACACTACGCAGGATAGGACTTATTCACTTACCAAAGGATTCCATAACTCAGGACTTACTTACTTTAAGGACTTTTCAACTGGCCAAGGATGGCATTTAAAAACTTAACAGCGCTAATAACCTTGGGAACGGTATGAATCCAATTCTTCCTCCAGCTATGGGTAAATAGCAGGGCAGACTGGACTCTTTAACCATGGTTAGGTAACCAGTTTAATAGAAGGAAAACCCTGAATTCAAACCTGTTATCTGACCCATAGTAACATGTACTACCAGCTTGGAACTAGGAATAATGGCAGTAAAGGGGTGCTCCAAACTGTCCAGATTTCCAGAACAGGAGCCTTCACCATCAGATTCAATTTAGGGTATTTATCATGCATCCCACTTATGCAAGTCAGGCACAAGGTCCTATTAACGAGGGACCACCCATGAATCAAAGCTCATGGGATGGCTGCCACAAAAATGCGTGGATCTCTTCGGCGTTCCCCCTCAAGGGGGTGCCTCAGGCACAGAGAAATAAACCCATCCCTGTCCCATTAAATCAAGGGACAGATTCAATTTCATGTCATATCAAGGATACGAATAGCGAATGCAAATATATTGAAAACAAGAAAAAAATGATTTACCGTATTTGACGGCATATAGTTATTTACTAAGCTTAGTTTAGATATGGCACAAGGCCAGAAGTATGGGGCACCCAATGAGAATCGAACTCACTAACAATGGTTTGCGAAGTGAGCTTGCTAATCATTACGCCACGTGACGTGCCCCATTTGACGGCATATAAGACGCAAGGGCATATAAGACGCACCCCCATTTCAGCAGGTCAGATTCAGGATGATACGTTTTTAGTGTATTTAAAGCGCCTATTGTTGAAACCAGTCTAGCTGTGCTCCTGTTAACCTTGATTATAACAATATCAGCAATAAAATATGGATGCATGGAGTTTAGGGTAGGTAAAAGTATTGAGCGTAAGCTGGGTTAGTGAGCATCATAGAGAAGATTAGCCTAGGCCTACGGGAGGTCTCAAACTTCACCTACGATGTTTAAGACGCAGGGCAATTCTTTGAGCCAAAATCTTGGGAAAAAAAAATTATGTCCTATATGCCGTCAAATACGGTAATTTAATTTTGCTTAGAATTCTTGAATTAAAAAAGAAATGTCTTTCCGAATCCCTGACAACTTCGAGTGTCCCTTATTGTTATCAAAGATAAAAGTTAAACAGTTGGACAAATATGGAGTGTGTCATAAGTGTAATGATAATATCGATCAGTTGGGCAAAAAGGACAATGTCAATAGTAATGCAATCTGGAATGATAGAGTGATTCTGTGAAATGTAATCTTATCTCGGCATTGTGCTGTGATGAACAAGTGATGTAGTGTGGTGGGGAGGGGGTGATGGTTGGGATGTTGGGATGTGGGTGTGGGTGGGGGGTGGATTGCGCTGGTTGAATCATCGCTGACCCTGGCGTTCTCTGTTGGGAGCTGGAAATATCATCAGCAACAAGTAAACATGCGGTAGTGATACATAAGTGGAATTGCAGAGAGAGAGAGAGAGAGAGAGAGAGAGAGAGAGAGAGAGAGAGAGAGAGAGAGAGAGAGAGAGAGAGAGAGAGAGAGAGAGAGGAGAGAGAGAGGAAGAGAGAGAGAGAGAGAGAGAGAGAGAGAGAGAGAGAGAGAGAGAGAGAGAGAGAGAGGAGGAAGGGGTAAGAAAAGGGAAAGAAAAAAGATATGCAGAAATCAATGTTAGGGAGAAAATAAGAACAGAAAGACCAAAAAAGAAAAGAAAAGAAAAAAAAAAAAAAAAAAAAAAAAAAAAGAAAAGAAATAGTAATAATAATAATAATAATAATAATAATAATAATAATAATAATAATAATAAAGCAAAAGAAAAAGAAAGATTTAAGAAGAAGAAGAAGACACAACAACAAGAACAAGAACAAGAAGAACAAGAAGAACAAGAAGAAAGAAGAAGAAAGAAGAAGAAAGAAGAAGAAGAAGAAGAAGAAGAAGAAGAAGAAGAGAAGAAGAAGAAGAAGAGAAGAAAGAAGAAAAGAAGAAGAAGAAGAAAGAAGAAGAAGAAGAAGAAGAAGAAGAAGAAGAAGAAGAAGAGAGAAGAAGAAGAAGAAGAAGAAGAAGAAGAAAGAAGAAGAAGAAGAAGAAAGAAAGGAAGAAGAAGAAGAAAAGAAGAAAGAAGAAGAAGAAGAAAGAAGAGAAGGGTGGAAGAAGGAAGAAGAAGAAGAAGAAGAAGAAGAAGAAGAAGAAGAGAAGGGTGGAAAGGAAGAAGAAGAAGAAGAAGAAGAAGAAGAAGAAGAAGAAGAAGAAGAAGAAGAAGAAGAAGAAGAAGAAGAAGAAGAAGAAGGGTGGAAAGGAAGAAGAAGAAGAAGAGAAGAAAAGAAGAAGAAGAAGAGAAAGAAAAGAAGAAGAAGAAGAAGAAGAAGAAGAAGAAGAAGAAGAAGAAGAAAAGAAGAAGAAGAAGAAGAAGAAGAAGAAGAAGAAGAAGAAGAAGGGTGGAAGAAGAAGAAGAAGAAGAAGAAGAAGAAGAAGAAGAAGAAGAAAGAAGAAGAAGAAGAAGAAGAAGAAAGAAGAAGAAGAAGAAGAAGAAGAAGAAGAAGAAGAAGAAGAAGAAGAAGAAGAAGAAGAAGAAGAAGAAAAGAAGAAGGAAGAAGAAGAAGAAGAAGAAGAAGAGAAGAAGAAGAAGAAGAAGAAGAAGAAGAAGAAGAAGAAGAAGAGAAGAAGAAGAAGAAGAAGAAGAAGAAGAAGAAGAAGAAGAAGAAGAAGAAGAAGAAGAAGAAGAAGAAGAAAGAAGAAGAAGAAGAAGAAGAAGAAGAAGAAGAAGAAGAAGAAGAAGAAGAAGAAGAAGAAGAAGAAGAAGAAGAAGAAGAAGAAGAAGAAGAAGAAGAAGAAGAAGAAGAAGGAAGAAGAAGAAAGAAGAAGAAGAAAGAAGGAAGAAGAAGAAGAAGAAGAAGAAAAGAAGAAGAAGAAGAAGAAGAAGAAGAAGAAGAAGAAGAAATAAGGACGTTTCCCTGGGCAGTTTGGGGGAGGGATAATGGATAGTAGAGGTCTTGCCGTTGGTAATATTTGTTCTTGCTAGATAAAAGCAAGCTTCAATTCTTAAGAGGTCAAAGATGAGGAGCTGATTTCCTTTCGAGGGAGAAGGAGGGGGAGACCATGAAAGGGGATTTATAACTGATCACCATTTATCGAGAGTAGAGGTAGTAGTGACATTATTGATTATTGATGTGGGGATGAAGAATCGGACATGATATAAAAAAAATAATGTTTGGACAGAATCCTCATCGCGATGGTAATTTTATCTTTACAACATTTCGAATGAAAAATAAAAAAAAATTCTTTTTTCAATAAACAAAATTCAAAGAACAGAATTCTGGAGAAAGAAAATAATAATTTTACCATTTTCTATCACGAAAAGAGAAATTTACCAATTTAGCTAAGGAATTGATCTTTACTGTCGATGTTTACAATAGGTGTAACAGCTTTTTTATTATTATTTACTGCCTTTCCAGTTCATGATTGCACCTCTGCAGAGGGGTAAGACTCCCCCAATGGGGCCACCTGTTGGCCGTGGGTGGCGACCCGTGATGCTTAAGGATAGAGCCCAGGTGGATGAGCAGTTCATGACATGCAATACTCCACTTTGGCCCTATCTTGGGCTAGACGGGCGGTCGGAGAGGCCCCCTCCGATCAATCGGCTGGTCACGTCAAGCCCTAGCACCTATATGATTTTTCCAACCCTATTGCCCCTATGGCAAGCCCCACACCTTTTTATCATATGGATGCTAGAAGGCGGTGACTGAGGGTCTACATGTCCTAGGAATGACGTTAAACTCTATCTGATGGTGAGTTTCCAGTTTTGGAGGTTTGGGGTATGTGGAGCACCCCTTCATCACCATTGCTCCCTGGTCCACTCTGACCCGGAGTGGTAGTACCTGTTAGGGTCCCATCTATGGGTTAAATAGAAAAATGTATTTATAAAAGAATTTTATTATCCATTAAGAATTGATTTATTTCAAAACTTTATCGGCATTAAATGACCCACTGAGGTTGATATGCCGTAAAACAAAACAAAAAAAAAAAAAAAAACAGTTCATGATTAATTGACTGGTTTTAACGACACGTCAACCCATCTAGGGTTATTTTATGACTAGAGTTTATGGATTCGCGTACATTGTACATTTTTTATTTGTCAGAATTTTTATAGATGTGGCTTGATGATTTTGTATTATTTAGATTTTCCTGACTATTGTTCTCATCTTTATTGTTATGTACACAATGTTTCGGCCGATGTGCCTCCGGTCTTCTTCAGGTGTTTCTCGAGGTCGATGAGAAGGTTCCCGAGTTCGACAAGAAACACCTGAATGGATCAAACAGATCTTAAATTTTGTATTATTTAAATTTATCGACTATTGTTCTCATGTTTATTGTTATATACACAATGTTTAAGCCGATGTGTCTCCGGTCTTCTTCAGATATTTCTAATCAAACTCGGGACAAGAAGCTTAAAAGGTTCGAATTCAAAGTTTTCCTTCTCCTAAACCAGTAACTATATCAAGATTAAAGGGTAATCTGAACATTAGCTACATAAATGAGAGTAACCTCTCCTTGTTTCTTTCACTTTGAGGAAGCCGTGTGTTTTGGTCGGCCATTTTCATTTCACTGTAAATCTTCACTGAAAATACGAATTTGTTCGAATCAATACAAATGCATGCTTTAACACGAAAATAGTGCTCTTAATTGTGCAAGCACATTTTATGATATTTTCATGTTAAAACATGCAGTTGTATTAATTCGAACAAATTCGTATTTTCAGTGTAGATTTATGGTGAAATGAAAATGGTCGACCAAAACACACGGCTTCCTCAAAGTGAAAGAAACAAGGGGAGGTTACTCTCATTTATGTAGCTAATGTTCAGATTACCCTTTAATCTTGATATAGTTACTGGTTTAGGAGAAGGAAAACTTTGAATTCGAACCTTTTAAGCTTCTTGTCCTGAAGTAAAGAGCCTAGTCTGCCCTACTATTTACCTATTGCTGGATGCTATACCTTTCCCCAAGATTATTAGCGCTATGGAAAATGCAAATAGTCTCATCCAGGGTTCGAACTTGGTTCGTCGTATCCATTTCCTTCGACGGTAACGATTATATCACAAACACCTCCAAGGGTAAATGAATGCTGGGACCTTACTAAGCAGCCGGTTTAGCTCAGTCGGTAGAGCGTCAGGCTAGGAATCACAAGGTTCCTGGTTCGATACCGGCCCTCGCCAACTCAGCGTATGAGTAGCACAGGGATCTGTGTGGTAAAGTGGGAGCTGATGGTGTCCGCCTCAGACGCTAAAATAATCTCCTTGGTCTAGAGCTTGGGAAAAGGGGATAGACTCCTTCGCTGTATGGCTTATACCAACATTAGGCCACCCGAAGACTTACTAAGCAGAAATATAGATATAAGGCATATTTAACCGTGTTTGACACAAGGCCACAATAATTAGGCTCTTGATGGTAGGTGTGGTGCTCCACCTCAGACGCAAAAACAATCTCCTTTATCTAGCGCCAGTAAAAAGGGGATAGACTCCCTCGCTGATTGGCTGATACCGACTTTAGGCCGCTCGAAGATTTTACTTACTTACTTAGTCATAGTAATCAAACTTTTACTTTATTTATTTACTTATTTACTAGAAGTGGCTACCCAGCGTTGCCTGGGTAAAGGGTGGGTGGGTAAAAAGGTAATTTTGCAGATCCATTATTGTTGAATTGTGAGTTGGATCCTTACCGAATTTCCCATTGGTTGGTTGGTTGGTTGGGTTTTACGGCATGTCAACCCCTTGGGTTATTTTATGCCGAATACTTCTATTGGTAAAAAAATGTTTAATGCTTTGAAATAATTTCATTTTTAATGGATAATACAATTTTGTTTATAAACTCAATGTTTTCTATTTTAACCCATAGATGGGACCCTAACAGATACTACCACTCTGGGTCAGAGTGGACCAGGGAGTAATGGTGATGAAGGGGTGCTCCACATTCCTCAAACCTCCAGAACTGGAACCTCACCATCAGATAGAGTTTAACGTCATTCCCAGGACATGTAGACCCTCAGCCACCACCTTCTAGCACCCATATGATAAAAAGGGCTGGGGCTTGCCATAAGGGCAATAGGGTTGGGAAAATCATATAGTGCTAGGGCTTGACGTGACCAGCCGATTGATCGGTGGGGGCCTCTCCGACCGCCCGTCTAGCCCAAGATAGGGCCAAAGTGGAGTATTGCAGTCATGGACTGCTCATCCACCTGGGTCTATCCTTAAGCATCATGGATCGCCACCCACGGCCAACAGGTGGCCCCATTGGGGGAGTCTTACCCCTCTGCAGAGGTGCAGTAGGTGCATTCTAACGCCCACCGACAGGGCGGAATTTCCCATTTGAATCCCTACGTAAAAGAAAGACCTTGCGTTGATCCAGACACTGAAAAGAAAAATTAATGTCTCCCATTCAAAATACTAAATGCAATAAATAATAATTCCATGCTGTTATCATTTAAATTCTATTTTCTAATTATCTTTATGAAATAAATCAAATCTTCATTATTTTTGCTGAAAAACCAAGATCTAGTGATAGTAAATGTATATATATATATTTACTTTGTCGTTAATTATTTTCTTTTCTTAGTTTCCACCGGACATACATACATACAAATTGCCCTTTATATATATATATATACATAGATTGTTTGGTAGTTTGTTTTTCTTAATTTTTTCTTTCTTCATCTTCACTTTATCGACTGCTGTTATCTCTACAATTATATGAAAGCAGTAATAACAAAAAAACAAAAAAACAAACAAAAAAAAAAAAAAACAACAAATGCAGCTCAATATTAACATAATTGGCAATTTCCGGTCAGTCTGCACATGCGCAAACGCATTGCTCTCAGATATCAGCAACTGGGGAGCATTTTTCTGTAAACAAATTGATTTGCAAAACTTATAATAATTATCTTTTGAAAATTTCAAACCAATTTCCAGTGACTAAATTTATTAATCAAATAGAAATGAAATTTATTTGTTTAAATAACTGCATTTTTTTCAACGTTCCATTCAGTTTATCTATATTTATTTTTACAGTTTTATTTTATTTTCATTAAATTATTGATGGATCCATGCGTAGTCTAATGTTAGACAAACCTGACTAATAAACCACTATACTCGTGAGTTCGAATCTCACTCGGTCCTCCATGCATCTTGTTGTGAGGTGTGGTTTTGTGTTCCTTGTTACAGTAGTATTTATTCGTGCTTAATCTTAGCACTGGGTTCGGCTTCTCGTAGCTAACCCAGTGCTAAGATTAAGCACGAATAAATACTACTGTAACAAGGAACACAAAACCACACCTCACAACACATGGCGTCGTCGATAGGCATACTTGCAAGTTTAGAGCAGCCTGATTATGTTGAGATGTGGATAAAATGTTTTTCAGCCTTTGCAAGAAGCAAAAAATTACAAGACAAAAAGAACATTGGAGGACAAAATGAGATTACAGACTTATTTTTAGCGTCCGTGGATGTGAAGCAACATGAAAGTAGCCGTTATGGCGTATCCAAAGATTTGGAGATCTCACCTTGAAGAAATTGCACACATCATAAAGAACAATGTAAGACCTAAGAAAAAACTGTTATTGCTGAGAGGACTAAATTCCTTTCTACGAAGCAAAATCCCAACGAACCAGCAAGGAATTACATTCAGAGACTAAAAAAGGCCGCGAGATTCTGTGAATTTACAGCTTGGAACAGGAGATTTTACCATCGAAAAGAATTAATCCAGTTACGTTTATAGAAGGAATGCACGACAGGAATAAAAGACAAATTTTAGACGTCTACAGTCAAATAACATGACATTAGAAACATGCGTGGAATTTGTACAGCAACTGGAAATGATATCCGAATTCAAGGAAGATACTCAAAACAACACAATGGTGTTTCAATAGAAGAAATAGCCCCCCCCCTCATATTACGAATCGCGTAGCTAACCTTTTAGTCCCCTAAAGTGTCTCTATATGTGCTGCAGTAATACACATATGTAAATGAGACAACACGCCATTGGCTATCTCACTACACATCTAACATTGAACCACAACTAAGCAAATTTTTAATAAATAATTATTAATACTAGCAAAATAAAAAACACTGAAAATACGGAGGGGGCGATGTAAAAATAGATTTTTTAAAACATATTGCCTGAGGTGTGGGAGTTAAAAATTCAATCTCATCGAGTTTGTACCCTAAGTAAGTAAAATCATCAAATTCATTAAAGGATTAAAAAATAAAACAATTTGAAATATAAACTTTAAATATGTATTAAAATAAAACAAACTATAAATAGATATAATACCAGTCATGTATTTATTAAAACTTGTTTTAAAAAACAATGAGGACTGTCTAATGTTGTATGTTCAATTTTTGAGTGTATTTATTTTATGTTATGACGATTTGGGTAATGTGGCATAAGCAGTGACGTAGTTTTGTTACAGACAAAAACCGGAAGCGAATCTCTATTATTAATAGATTTCTGGGCACTCTTGAACTTTCTCGACCGTTTCACTTTCGTTTTGCTTTTTTGAACCGGTGTTCAGTAAATTGTTATGCTTTAAAATAAAACACTTAAGCGAAAGATGGGTTTGAAAAATGCTTTAATGGGAGTCAAAAAAGGGCCACTGTAGAGCGTCCGACTGGGAACCACAAGGTTCCTAGTTCGATACCGGCCCTCGCCAACTCAGCGTATGAGTAGCACAAGGATCTGTGCGGTAAAGTGAGGAGCTAATGGTGGTGTGGCGCCCGCCTCAGACGCCAAGACAATCTCCTTGGCCTAGCGCTAGTGAAAAGGTGATAGACTCCCTCGCTGCCTGGCTGATACCGACTTTAGGCCACCCCAATGATTTTAATTTACTTTATATCATTAAATATTTGACGGAAAGTGTTACTTTCTTTATAGTTCTCTCGACACGGGAATTCACATTACTAGTGGATTCGAGTCTCACTAGTTACACCATAGATGCAACTTTGAGCCACAACTAATCTTAGTAAACGTGGAGGTGCGTGGTGCAATGGTTACTGTCGTAGACAATGGACACAGCGAGACAAGTTTATATTTCACATAGCGCTAACACCCTTGATAAAAATGCGAATCCTACTATTCTCCCTCAAGCTATGGGTAAATAGTAGGACAGACTGGGCTATTTACCCTTGGTATGGCAACTGATCTAGGAGAAGGCGAACTCTGAATTCAAACCAAAGATGCTCACTTCGCTTCTTTGAGAGCCCCCTCCTCGTATAAAGAAAAAATTATTAATATTTCTATGCACACTTGAACTTTATAGACCTTTTCACTTTTGATTTATTTTCAATCACGTCACTACTAACGGTCTCTATTCTGTCCAAGATGTAGCGACCGCGTTTGATATGTGTAGCTAAATTCTTTCAAGCAAAGAAGAACGAAAAACCGTAGGTAGAGAATACAGGTCTTTATTCCATTACACGAAAGTGTAAAAAGTTCAAACATGAAACGAAAAAACAAATTGATAGTCACAACAAACTTTTGGAGGGAACATTTTCTACAAGTAAGAAGAATTGGCCCTCTTGAACCTTTTCGACCTTTTCACTTTTGATTTATTTTCAATTGAGTTACTTTAGGGCGGTGTTCAGTAAATTGTTATACCTTAAAAATAAGACCATTAAGCGATAGACGAATTTAAAAAATGATTTATTGTGAGTTAACTATATCATTGAATATTTGATTGAAATGTTACTTTCTTTTTTGTTCTTTCACCACATGAATTCGGAAAGATTAACCAAACAGCAGTGGGTTTTCAGAGGGATGTGCCGCAAGAAAGAACACCGCTAAAAAACAAAAACAAAAAAAACAAAAAAAACAAAAGTGAAACGATCGAGAAAGTTCAAGAGTGCTTATTTCTATTGTGGGTGTTGAATTGTCTCTGAACAAAAGTCATTTCAAATAATAAATAAAACAATATTTTAGGAAAGTAGAAATTTATTTACAAAATCCACTATAGACAATGTGTGCGTGCGTTAGGGTAGGTCGATTTTTCACTTTAAAAAAATATCACATTGTCAATCTATACGAAAGTTGTGTGTTAGTATACTGAATACAGATACCAAAAATGAGATCTTTTACGTCTACTAAAATGTACTAAAAATCCTCGTTTTCCCAAAATTTTAGCCTTTAGAAAACGAGGATTTTTAGTGCATTCATTTACCCTTGGAGATGTTTATGGTATAATGGTTACCGTCGTAGGAAAGACAATGTGTGCGTGTGTTAGGGTAGGTCGATTTTTCAGTGATAGATGAGTTTGAAAAATTCTTTATTGTGAGTCAACTATATCTTTACGAATTTCATTGAAAGTGTCCGTTGTTCTGTTTCTAACCGCATAAAGAAATGTCTGTGTTGCTTAGCGGCATATTCCCTCCGAAACCCCAATGTCGTTTTTTCAGAGATTTCTTCTGATTGCAGTCATCACGTCTACAACTCCATCCATTCCCCTTGTCCAAAAATTTAAAGATTATTTGGTGCCCAGCATCACATTTCTGAACAACACGAAGAATACTTTTAACTTGAAGGAATTTCATAGCTTGACTTTTGTCTCGAACAGGGTCATTCAAGGCGAACGAAACCATGACAAAAATAATGAAAAATATACAAAATGTATGAAAAAGGGTAGATTGACAATTTGATATTTTTAAAAAGTGAAAAATCGACCAACCCTTTTTCATACATTTTGTATATTTTTCATTATTTTTGTCATGGTTTCGTTCGCCTTGAATGGCCCTTGAATGACTCTGTTCGACCTACCTTAGTGTGCGTGTATGTATATTTTTACTTATCATCTCAATTCAGTTTCCATAACTTTTAGGCATCATTATAAGGCTGTCTGCATCTAACAAAAAAAAAAAAAAAAGGAAAAAAAAGAAAAAAAAACAACATATTTTGGTTGGTATTATCTGCGTTATTCGGACTATTGTCCCCACCTTCATTGTTATTTGTACAACGTTTCGGCCGATATACCCTCCGGTCTTCTTCAGGTATTTCTTGTCGGGACTCGGGAACCTTCTTTTCGTACTCGGGAACTTTCTTGTCGTAATCGGGAGCCACCACGGAACTTTGAACCTAACCCTTTATTCAATCCACGGGGGTATCCTGTTCCCATTCCGCTAACCATAGCTGGGGTAGGAGTTGTGTTAATCATTTTTCCATGTTACTGCCACTACAGTCCGAGAAGGTTCCCGAGTCCGACAAGAAATACCTGAAGAAGGCCGGAGGGTATATCGGCCAAAACGTTGTACAAATAACAATAAAGATGGGGACAATAGTCCGAATAACGCAGATAATACTAATCTTCAAGCCTTATCCAAGCCTTATCCAAAAAAAATGAATATCCAACTAGAATTAATAAAACAAAAACGTCATCGGTATAAAGAAAACTAAGGGGTTGACATGCCGTAAAATCCAACCAACCAACCAAAATATTATTTCTCTGAATGTTTCAGAGAAATAATATTTTGATTGGTTGGTTGGATTTTACGGCATGTCAACCCCTTAGTTTTCTTTATGCCGATGACGTTTTTGTTTTATTAATTCTAGTTGGATATTCATTTTTTTTAAACTCGTGCACCACTTGGACTTTAATTAAACTCTTGGGGAAAAAAAGTTGAATGAGAACTGTGCAAGTGTGCGGCTTGCGGCCTTGAACAAATCCAGGAAGTAATACCACACAAAAGAGTTGCTCTACGGATACTCACCTTTGTTCATATAACACTTCTTTTGGGCCACCACACGTGGTGTTAATGAGATAGTCCTTCTCTTCTTTCTTTCTTTCTTTCTTTCTTTCTTTCTTGTTATCTATTCTCATTCTCATAGATTAGCTGACCCTTGTTAGTGACAAAGTCTCACTGGGCGCCCAATACTTCTTGCCTTGTGCCATATCCAAGCCAAACTTAGTAAATAACTTTAAACACTTTCAATTTCATTCCATTTTTACAAAATCTACATAGTTGTGAAATGCATATGTAACTTTTGGATCGATTTCTTCTTCTTCTTCTTCTTCTTCTTCTTCTTCTTCTTCTTCTTCTTCTTCTTCTATTATTATTATTATTATTATTATTATTATTATTATTATTATTCCTTCTTCTTTTTCTTCATCTTCTTTTTCTTCTTCTTACTACTACTACTTTCTTCTTCTTCTTCTTCTTCTTCTTCTTCTTCTTCTTCTTCTTCTTCTTCTTCTTCTTCTTCTTCTAATTATTTATTATTATTATTATTATTATTATTATTATTATTTTATTCCTTCTCTTTTTTCTTCATCTTTTTTCTTCTTCTTACTACTCTACTCTTCTTCTTCTTCTTCTTCTTCTTCTTCTTCTTCTAATTATTATTATTATTATTATTCCCTAATTACAGTTTTATTATTATATTCTATCATGAAATGGTCATGTTTTGAAATGTAAGAAAAATACAAGCTACAATCGTGCAATGATGTTGTTGTTGTTGTTGCCAGAATTGCATCCCCCCCATCACTCTCGTCCGCCTTTCTAATGATCCATCTCACCCCACCTCATCCATCCCACACCCTCACCATTTTCCCATTCGTTTCTCGCCTCCGTCCCCCCCCCTTCCCCCGAATTTGCCTGCTTCTTGAACAGCTGAGACCAAATCAATATTGACACTTCCTTCTCCACAATTTCAATTTATTCCAAATTAACCACCGATTGGATTCTTCGAGTTGGGAAAATGCGAACAAACTCAACCGACCTCTTTTTCTTTTACTTTCTTTTCAATCAACCATCTTTCTTTCTTACATTCGATTTAAGCAACCCTCTTTCTTTCTCTCTTTTCTTTCTTTCTTTCTTTTATTCTTTCATCAGTCCTGTTTTTTTTTCGTTATTTTTACACTCTCTAATCAATACTCTTTCTTTCTTTCTTTCTTTCTTCTTTTTCCTTTCTTTCTTTCTTCCTTTCTTCTTTCTTTCTTTCTTTCTTTTTTATTTCTTTCTTCTTTCTTTCTTTCTTTCTTCTTTTTTTTTTCTTCTTTATTTTTATACTATCTAATCAATACTCTTTCTTATCTTTTCTTTCTTTCTTTCTTTTCTTTAAGCTATTTAATTATTACACTTTCTTTCTTTCTTCTTTCTTTCTTTCTTCTTTCATTCAGGCCTGTTTCTTTCTTTATTTTTACACTATCTAATCAATACTCTTTCTTTATTCTTTTCTTTCTTTCTTTCTTTCTTTCTTTCTTTCTTTCTTTCTTTCTTTCTTCAGTCCTGTTTCTTTCGTTATTTTTATACTATCTAATCAATATCTTTCTTTCTTTCTTTCTTTCTTTCTTTCTTTCTTTCTTTCTTTCAGTCCTGTTTCTTTTCGTTATTTACACTATCTAATCAATACTCTTTTTTTCTTTCTTTCTTTCTTTCTCTTCTTTCTTTCTTTCTTTCATCAGTCACCTGTTTCTTTCTTTATTTTTACACTATCTAATCAATACTCTTTCTTTATTTTTTCTTTTCTTTCTTTCTTTCTTTCTTGTTTTTTTCATCAGCCCTCTTTCTTTCTTTCTTTCTTTTACGCTATTTAATTAATACACTTTCTTTCTTTTCTTTCTTCTCTTTCTTTCTTTCTTTCTTTCTTTCTTTCATCAGTATTTTTTCATTCTTTCTTTTTACACTATTTAATTAATGCTCTTTCTTTATTCTTTATTTCTTTATTTTTTTTCTTCTTTCATCAGTTCTCTTTCTTTCTTTTCCTTCCTTCTTTCTTTTTTTTTTACGATATTCAATTAATTCTCATCATTAATTCTTCTTTCTTTCTTTCTTTTCTTTTTTCTTTCTTTTTTTCTTTTTCTTTCTTTCTTTCTTATATCATTTAATTCTCCTTTATTTGTTTTCTTTTTCGTCTTTTATTTAAAACAATTTTTCTATCCCATTCCCTTTCTCTCTTTTTTGTCTCACGTTTATTTCTTTTAACTCCTCTTCCTCACTCCCTTCCTCCCTCCCTCCCTCCCTTCCTCCCTCCCTTTTTCTTCCTTCCTTTCTTCCTTCTTTCTTTTCTTTGTAAGGAAAGCGTTAGGTCTATTAAGAAAAGTCTATTGCGCATTTCTGACGAACTCAGATAACCTTACACAATAATTATAAAGACGAATGCCACAGGGCAGTAGGCAGCAAGCTTGACCATAGCTAATACATACAGTTCTCTGACCACAGAGATGGACATGCTAATAGGGTGTCTCAAAAGTATTTTCGTTCGTTTACAGATCTTCACTGCAAATCTTATTTTTATGAACGAAAAGGTTCAGTTTGAATTTCTGTGAAGCTTCCAATTATGACAGGAAATCTTCTAAGTTTGACAAGAAGATTAGTATTATCTGTGTTATTCGGACTATTGTCCCCATCTTCATTGTTATTTGTACAACGTTTCGGCCGATATACCCTCCGGCTGTTAAATCCCCATCAGACATCTGCGCAGATCGACTTACATCCTATCGGGCTCGGCTCCTACCTGCTAACTGACTGAGACTTACTTACTGTATTTAAACCGGAAGACAGTGTCTTCTATGCCTTCCGGTTCTCACGATTTATCCCCGAAAGGCAAGGTGAGAGTGAGGTCAAGCGCCGTCATTCACTCTCAAGGCCATCAGCTGCACTAATCGCCATTATGTTTCTATACTACCTTATATAAGTATTAGGGATCTAATAATTATGTAACACGGCCTTCTTCAGGTGTTTCTTGTCGGACTCGGTAACCATTTCTTCGAACACAGGAATCTTCTTGTCGAACTCGGGCGAAACTCGGGAGCCTTCAAGTCGTAATCGGGAGTCTTCAAGTCTAACTCAGAAGCCTTCAATCGTAATGGAGCCTCAAGTTGAACTCAGAAGCCTTTCGTAATCGGGAGCCTTCAAGTCGAACTTCTGGAGCCTTCAAGTCGTAATCCATTCAAGAACTCGGAAGCTTTCAAGTTGACTCAGAAGCCTCAAGTTGAACTCAGAAAGCCTTCAAAGTCGTAATCGGAGCCCTTCAAGTCGACTTGAAGCCTTCAGTCGAATCGGGAGCCTTCAAGTCGAACTCGGGAGCCTTCAGTCGAACTCGGGAGCCTTCAAGTCGTAATCGGGAGTCTTCAAGTCTACTCAGAACCTTCAAGTCGTAATCGGAGCCTTCAAGTTGAACTCAGAAGCCTTCAAGTCGTAATCGGGAGCCTTCAAGTCGAACTCTGGAGCCTTCAAGTCGTAATCGGGAGCCTTCAAGTCGAACTCGGAAGCCTTCAAGTTGAACTCAGAAGCCTTCAAGTCGTAATCGGAGCCTTCAAGTCGAACTCGGAAAGCCTTCAAGTCGAATCGGGAGCCTTCAAGTCGAATCGGAGAGCCTTCAAGTCGAACTCGGAAGCCTTCAAGTCGTAATCGGGAGCCTTGAAGTCGAACTCTGGAAGCCTTCAAGTCGTAATTCGGGAGCCTTCAAGTCGAACTCGGGAGCCTTCAAGTTTCAGAAGCTTCAAGTCGTTCAAGGAGCCTTCAAGTCGTAATCGGGAGCCTTCAAGTCAACTCGGAGCCTTCAAGTCGTAATCGGGAGCCTTTAAGTCGAACTCGGAAGCCTTCAAGTTGAACTCAGAAGCCTTCAAGTCGTAATCGGGGCCCTTCAAGTCGTAATCGGGAGCCTTCAAGTCGAACTCGCAAGCCTTCAAGTCGTACTTGGGCGCCTTCACAGAACTTCGAACCGAAACCTTTATTTAATCCACCTGAGTAGACCCTTCTCATTCCGTTAACCACCACGGGATACAACTGTTAAGCTATATGATGTATTTTATGTTATTATCGCCCTTGGCTAGGATTGAACCTGCCACCTACAGATGATTGTCACTTAGAAATGTATCTAACTCAACCCTTATAACCGTTGTGCCATGTGTCCAAATAATACAAATTATCAAGCCTCATCTCAAAGATTTAGACAGAAAGAAATGTCAAACGAAAGACAAAAATAACAACAAAGAAATACCCCCCCCTAAAAAACACCATTTGTCGGATTTATATCCTATTGCATAATGCCTGTCAAAAACGGAAGGATTAGATGTTCCCACCTTCCTCACGATGGCAGGATGTAACACAAGGTCGATTTGATGTGTAGACCCGGAAGAAGAAAACTTCCCGGATGGGTGGTGTTAGAAATGTCCTAGCCCTGTCGGCATGTCTCTTTAATGGAAGCGCTTCAGACATCAAGCAAAAAATCAAGCCCCAATTATTTTAAATGACGTGGTTGCTTCCTGGAGGAAAGAACCACTTGGACGACGGGACTCATTAATTTCAGCATATATATATATATATATATATATATATATATATATATATATATATATGAGAATGGAAAATGAATCCGACAATATGAGGAAAAAATGAGTAAAGAAAAGAAATGTAGATGGATAAAAATGAATTTTATCGATATCACTTTTAATCGATATTACTTACACATGTGTTTCGGTCCGTTTATCAAAATGTATACGGATTTACGTTATTATTATTATTAAAATAATCAGATGGAGTTGAAATGATGATGATAATAATAATAGGAAAAATGTATAAAATGTTCCGTACACAGAGAGATTTTGACGACCTTCATCAGAGTGATTTTTTTTTTTTTTTGAGTTGGAGACAGAATAGAATTTCAAATGTTCGAAAAAAAGAATATTTTTTAAATCGTTAGGAACGCAGAGGCCGTTAGAGACAGTTAAACATTTTTGAAAGTTTTGGTGGAAGGGTATAATTTGTATTGCAAAGATTGAAATGTTATTAATAATCTTAAAACTTGTTGCTGTTTGAATAAAATGTGTTTTCATTGTTATTGTTTGGGGTAAGAAAAAAGGAAAGAAGAAAGAAATCGGTGAAAACCAAAAAGAGTTAACCCCTCAAAATGAGCGAATGGGTCAAGTATGGAATATGTGTTAAATAGTGAAATGAAATTAAAAAATGAAATGTTAAATAAAGTGAAGTGGTGATATTATATATTTATATTTTATACATTTTTCCTATTATTATTATCATCATCATTTGAACTCCATCTGATTATTTTAATAATAATAATAACGTAAATCCGTATACATTTTGATAAATAGACCGAAACACATGTGTAAGTGATATCGATTAAAAGTGATATCGATAAAATTCATTTTTATCCATCTATATTTTTTTTCTTTACTCATTTTTTCCTCACACACACACACACACACACACACACACACACACACACACACACACAATATATATATATACATGTATATATATATATACTAGCAAATATATGCACCCTCCGGGTGCAAGTATTAAAGTTTTAATGTAATGAAATGTCGTATTAGATTAGAAACGCTAATGAAACTAAATAAGAATGCAGGTAAAAAGATTTGAAACAGAGGGGGATATAATCGAAAAATAGAACAACTGAAATTTACTCTTCCATCACTCTCGTCTTTCATTGTTATTTTTTCTAATTTAAGTATTTAGTTAAAAGAGGAAGTAAAGAATGAAATGACAGTTATTTTTTCTTGTTAATGGATTTCATTTAAGATTCATTGAAGAGATTTTTGCTTATATTCATTAAAGTAAAACCAAACAGTTAGAAACCAATAATACTAAGCACATATTTATTAAAATTACATTTTTAATATCAATATGCAAATTAGCCTTCCTGTCACACTGTAAACCGCTATTTTTTTGTATATAGAAATACAATTGCATATTATTAATATGTAGATATGGTTAACAGTATAAATAATGTAAAACAATTTTATTAATAATTGAGGTTAGAATAAAAATAAAATCATGGTGAATGTGACGTCAATTACTAAGGGAATTGTGACTTGAGTAGTGATTTAGTTTCGGTTACAGACAAAAAAACACACAATCTCCATTATAATAAGATATATATGTATCATTGATACTATATTTCCGTTACTTAAGTTTCCTGTGCTTCACACAATCTTCAGACAGGAATGTATTAAAAAGTACCGGGTCAAGCGTTTGTATAGCTTGAAGGGTGTTCACGTGGTGAGATCTTCTTTTGCGAGACATCCCTGTCCTGTTATATAGTATTGAACATTATTTTTCTTTATACAGATTGGCAATTCTGTTTACGACCAGAGCATCTGTATGCACAGCCTAGCATTCAATTTTTGTGACCCGGTCTTCCACTGAAATCAGAGTGTAGTATCTGTTTCACGTCACGAAAGTATTCATATATATATTTACCAACTCCTCCACACGAGCAGGATACGACACAAGGTCAATTTCTTAAGCGGAGTTCAACAGGTTTGAATTCAGAGTTTTCCTTCTCCTAGACTGGTTACCTAGCCATGGTTAAAGAACCCAGTCTGCCCTGCTATTTACCCATAGCTGGAGGGAGAGTAGGATTCATACCTTTCCCAAGGTTATTAGTGCTAAGTGAAATGCAGTTACCACGTCCAGGATTTGAACTCTGGGCGACGAGTCCATTTCCCATGACTTTAACCATTACATTACGGGCTTCCTACAAAGTATTCATATAGTAATGCTATATGCGATACACAGGCTGTATTAACTGCATTGCATGATTGCAATGCCTAGATCTCTAGATGAGGCTCGGATGGTCACTTAAAGAAAACGAAATCAAAAGATGATCACGTGATCATGGGGATAATAATAATTATTGAAAGAAGAAGAAGAAGAAGACGAAGAAGAAGAAGAAGAAGAATGATGACCTTAACAAAAGCTTTGCTGGCATTATTTTCTTTGGAGTGGCGGGCAGGGCAGTGTTCCTCTCTTGCTTGCTGCACGTATCTTCGCCCATCTGCACGAACAGGAAGTAAAAAAAAAAAAAAAAAACACGCATGCGCACACGAACGCACGACGATGAATGGCTGCGATTACATTGCATCGATTTATTTGCAATAGAATACAAATCACTGTCTGAGGGTCCAAGGGTGGGGCGCGTTTTCACCTTCGCACCTTGATATGCAGGTGCGCATTTTGTGCCAATCGACTTCGGTTTCAATTCACAGATGCAACACTTGGTGTTATGGTTTACGAGCTCGCCTAGCTATGGGTAAATGGTAGGGCACATAGACGTGTGAGAAGATGTCTATACGCTCAGTGCTAGGCAAGATGTATGGATACCCTGTGTTGCCCAAGCGACAGCCCCACCCCCTCTCTGTGTCGCTGTGTTGAGATTTTTTGGATATAGTTATTTACTAAGCTTAGCTCAGATGTGGCACAAGGCCAGATGTGTGGGGCACCCAGTGAGAATCGAACTCACTAACAATGGTTTGCTAATCTAGCTTGCTAACCGTTCCACCACATGAGGTGCCCAGATTTTTTGGATATAGTTATTTACTAAGCTTAGCTTAGATATGGCACAAGGCCAGAAGTATGGGGCTCCCAATGAGAATCGAACTCACTAACAATGGTTTGCGAAGCGAGCTTGCTAACCATTACACCACGTGAGGTGCCCAGATTTTTTGGATATAAGGTGTGTGATGGATCTCCTCTCCTACTTATAGACTAGGCTAGATCATGTGATCTATTCCTTGGCCAATCACTGGCAGTACTCTGAGGCTGATACAATACTTAACCGACCCTACTGGTCATAATTACACCAGCATTCTTTGACGACGGACATAGGATTAAATCACTGGACCTTTACCAATACGCAGGATAGGACTTATACGATTACCAAAGGATCACCAAAGGATTCCATAACATAGGAATTTCTTTAAGCCCTATTTTAACTGGCCAAAGATGGCATTTAAAAACTTTACACACTGGCGTGATCTGAAGGAATGGTGAACCAATACATTCGGCGTCAGTTCAGCTTCATGACTTGCCAGAAAGTGATTTACACACTGAACTGCCTAACGGAGTCCAACCCGTGATTACTGTCAGGGTTTTCTGCCTTAGCCTTTTTCTCTCCAGAGGATACCCACAAGGTATTGGGGTGTTGTTCAGACTATTAAACTAGAGGTGAAAGTGATTGGTAGACACCAGGGAGTGTTCATATACCAACGAGCCTTCTTGCAGCGTCACTGGAGCCCCTTGCTGTTCTGAAATCATCTACAGTTGTCCTGATGTATATAATGACGTATTATATTATACGTGCTAGCAAATATATGCACCCTTCGCCGGGTGCAAGTATTTAAGTTTTAATGTAATAAAATATTATATTAAATTAGAAAGGCTAATGAAACTAAATAAGAATGCAAATAAAAAGATTTGAAACAGGCAGGGGTATAGAATAACCGAAAAATAGAACAACTGAAACTTACTCTTCCATTACTTCCGTCTTTCATTGCTAAATTTTCCTAATTTAACTATTTAGTTAAAATAGGAAGTAAACAATAAATTACAGTTATTTCTTCTATTAATGGATTTCTCATAAGATTTATCCTCGAGATGTTTGCTTATATTCATTAAGATAAAACCAAACAATTAGAAATCAATAATACTAAGCACGATTTATCAAAATCAAATTTTTAACATCAGTATGCAAATTAGCCTTCATGTTCACACTGTGAACCGCTATTTTGTTGTATATATAAATACAACTGCATGTTATTAGTATGTAGATATGGTCAACAGTATTAATAATGTAAAGCAATTTTATTAATAATTGGGTTTTAAATAAAAATAAAATCATTGGAGATTGTGACATAAATAACTAAAGGAATTGTGACTTGAGTAGTGATATAGTTTCAGTTACAGACAGGCAAACACACAATCTCCATTATAATAAGAATTGAGATTTAAATAGAAATCAAATCATGGAGAATGTGACATAAATAACTAAAGGAATTGTGACTTGAGTAGTGATATAGTTTCGGTTACAGACAGGCAAACACACAATCTCCATTATAATAAGAATTGAGATTTAAATAGAAATCAAATCATGGAGAATGTGACATAAATAACTAAGGAATTGTGATTTGAGTAGTGATATAGTTTCGGTTACAGACAGACAAACACACAATCTCCATTATAATAAGAATTGAGATTTAAATAGAAATCAAATCATGGAGAATGTGACATAAATAACTAAAGGAATTGTGACTTGAGTAGTGATATAGTTTCAGTTACAGACAGGCAAACACACAATCTCCATTATAATAAGAATTGAGATTTAAATAGAAATCAAATCATGGAGAATGTGACATAAATAACTAAAGGAATTGTGACTTGAGTAGTGATATAGTTTCGGTTACAGACAGACAAACACACAATCTCCATTATAATAAGAATTGAGATTTAAATAGAAATCAAATCATGGAGAATGTGACATAAATAACTAAGGGAATTGTGACTTGAGTAGTGATACAGTTTCAGTTACAGACAGACAAACACATAATCTCCATTATAATAAGAATTGAGATTTAAATAGAAATCAAATCATGTAGAATGTGACATAAATAACTAAGGGAATTGTGACTTGAGTAGTGATATAGTTTCAGTTACAGACAGGCAACACAAATCCATTATAATAAGAATTGAGATTTAAATAGAAATCAAATCATGGAGAATGTGACATAAATAACTAAAGGAATTGTGACTTGAGTAGTGATATAGTTTCGGTTACAGACAGACAAACACACAATCTCCATTATAATAAGAATTGAGATTTAAATAGAAATCAAATCATGGAGAATGTGACATAAATAACTAAAGGAATTGTGACTTGAGTAGTGATATAGTTTCGGTTACAGACAGACAAACACACAATCTCCATTATAATAAGAATTGAGATTTAAATAGAAATCAAATCATGGAGAATGTGACATAAATAACTAAAGGAATTGTGACTTGAGTAGTGATATAGTTTCAGTTACAGACAGGCAAACACACAATCTCCATTATAATAAGAATTGAGATTTAAATAGAAATCAAATCATGGAGAATGTGACATAAAATAACTAAGGGAATTGTGATTTGAGTAGTGATATAGTTCGGTTACAGACAGGCAAACACACAATCTCCATTATAATAAGAATTGAGATTTAAATAGAAATCAAATCATGGAGAATGTGACATAAATAACTAAAGGAATTGTGACTTGAGTAGTGATATAGTTTCAGTTACAGACAGACAAACACACAATCTCCATTATAATAAGAATTGAGATTTAAATAGAAATCAAATCATGGAGAATGTGACATAAATAACTAAGGGAATTGTGATTTGAGTAGTGATATAGTTTCGGTTACAGACAGGCAAACACACAATCTCCATTATAATAAGAATTGAGATTTAAATAGAAATCAAATCATGGAGAATGTGACATAAATAACTAAGGGAATTGTGATTTGAGTAGTGATATAGTTTCGGTTACTCACAATCTCCATTATAATAAGATATACATAAATTCTGAATTTAAATTTTATTAAGTATAAATTCTGTTTATGTCAGACTGAGAAGGCAATTCAGAAATCGGGTTAGCAAATCACCTTGTAAAAAATTTCCCTCACTATAGAAATGCTGGCATAGGCAACTCACCTGAAATCACTTACCAATATTTTATATTCACGTGGCCTAAAGTCGGTATCAGCCAATCAGCGAGGGAGTGTATCTCCTTTTCACTAGCGCTAGATCAAGGAGTTTGTTTGTGCGTCTGAGGTGGAGCGCCACACCTACTATCAGCCCCTTACTTTACTGCACAGATCCCTGTGCTACTCATACGCTGAGTTGGCGAGGGCCGGTAAAGTCGGTATCAGTGAATCAGCGAGGGGGTATATCTCCTTTACACTAGCGCTAGAACAAGGAGTTTGTTTTTGCGTCTGAGGTGGGGTGCCACACCTACTATCAGCCCTTTACTTTACTGCACTGATCCCTGTGCTACTCATATGCTGAGTTGGCGAGGGCCCGTATCGAACCTAGGGAAAAGAATGTAGTATATACTAAATAATTGTTTTAACATCAAAATTATTAGATTTGATCAGGAAAAATAGATAAAACAAATGAAAAAAATGTCGGAAGCAGGATTAGAAGAATCATTCCCAGACGAAACCATTCAATTCAATCCAATTAGTCTATTGAAAAGTTAAGGAATATTTCTTTCACAAAACTTCGAGAATAAAGCAAATGACTATCTAGTTTTCGACTTAATGAAAATAATGTGGGGTCTGTGATCGCACTTACTTCATTCAAATTACAATTTCTCTCGAGCAAGTGTTTTTTTCTTGGTTTGTTTTGTTTTACGGCATATCAACCTCAGTGGGTCATTTAATGCCGATAAAGTTTTGAAATAAATCAATTCTTAATGGATAATACAATTTTTTTTATAAATACATTTTTCTATTTAACCCATAGATGGGACCCTAACAGGTACTACCACTCCGGTCAGAGTGGACCAGGGAGCCATGGTGATGAAGAGGTGCTCTACATTCTCCAAACCTCCAAAACTGGAACCTCACCATCAGATAGAGTTTAACGTCATTCCCAGTACATGTAGACCCGCAGCCACCGCCTTCTAGCACCCATATGATAAAAAGGGGTTGGGGCTTGCCATAATGGCAGTAGGGTTGGGAAAATCATATAGGTGCTAGGGCTTGACGTGACCAGCCGATTGATCGGAGGGAGCCTCTCCGACCGCCCGTCTAGCCCAAGATAGGGCCAAAGTGGAGTATTGCATGTCATGAACTGCTCATCCACCTGGGCTCTATCCTAAAGCATCACGGGTCGCCACCCACGGCCAACAGGTGGCCCCATTGGGGGAGTCTTACCCCTCTGCAGAGGTGCAGTCGATGCATTCTAACGCCCCAGCCGACAGAAAGTATATATATATATATATATATATATATATATTGGTTATGAGGTTGATTTAGAAGGCTATCACAATGCAGGTGTAAAGAAAATAATAATAATACGGTAACAATGGTGTTGTGTGTTAACCTGTATTTAATTCTTAAATTTTCGAGATAAAATCTCTTTTTCAAAAGATCACTGGAACTGAAGCAGTCTAGTTATGGCATTTCGTTTAGACTGCTTCAGTTCCAGTGATCTTTTGAAAAAGAGACCTTATCTCGAAAATTAAAGAATAAAATACAGGTTAACACACAACACCATTGTTACCGTATTATTATTTTCTTTACACCTGCATTGTGATAGCCTTCTAAATCAACCTCCTAACCAATATATACACAATGCTTCAAGCAAATTATAAAACTCTCTTATTATATATATATATAATATATATATATATATCAAACGTATTGGTAAATCCTTGCGGTAAGAAAAAAAACGGCAAATACTTTGATTGTAAAAATATACTACCAAACATCACCTGGTAAGAAAATGTCGTACCAACCGAAAATAATCGGTTAATACTATAACACTTGGCCAAAAGAAAAAAAAAATATGTAGAAATATGAAAAAGGAATATTTCTTTCTCAAAACTTCGAGAATAAAGCAAATGACTATCTAGTTTTCGACTTAATGAAAATAATGTGGGGTCTGTGATCGCGCTTACTTCATTCAAATTACAATTTCTCTCGAGAAAGTGTATATATATATATATATATATATATATATCTTCTTATAATGGAGATTGTGTGTTTTTCTATCTGTAACCGAAACTATATTCCTACTCAAGTCACAATTCTCTTAGTTATTGACATCACATTCTCCATGATTTTATTTTTATCTAAACCTCAATTATTAATAAAATTGTCTTACATTATTAATACTGTTAACTATGTCTACATACTAACAACATTTATATATACAACAAAATAGCGGTTTACAGTGTGAACGGGAAGGCTAATTTGCATATTAATATTAAAAAATCGAATTTAATAAATATGTGCTTAGTATTATTGATTTCTAACTGTTTAGTTTTATTTTAATGAATATAGCAAAAATCTCTTCAATGAATCTTAAATGAAATCCATTAACAAGATAAAATAACTGTCATTTTATTCTTTACTTCCTCTTATAACTAAATACTAAATTTAAAAATACAATGAAAGACGAGAGTGAAGGAAGAGTAAGTTTCAGTTGTTCCATTTGTTATTATACTCCCTCTGTTTCAAATCTTTTTATCTGTATTCTTATTTAGTTCATTAGCCTTTCTAATTTAATACAATATTTATTACATTAAAACTTAAATACTTGCACCCGGAGGGTGCATATATTTGCTAGTAATATAATATACCAAACTTATTGGTAAACCCTCGCGGTGAGAAAAAAACCAGCAAATAGTTTGATTGTAAAAATATACTACCAAACATCACCTGAGAAAAAATGTAAAAAAAAAAAAAGATTAAGATAGTCGTACCAACCGAAAATAATCGGTTAATACTATAACACTTGACCAAAAGAAAAAAATTATATGTAGAAATGTGAAAAAAACACAAAAAAAAACAAAAACAAACTAGGATTATCTAAAGCTAAAAGTAAAAAGTGCTCAATATCTAAGAAGAACAAATAACAAAATTAAACCAAATGGGGTTGGGGAGAAATGTTTAAATGTAAACTGAATTTGACCATTTGCCAGTCTGAATAAAATAAAAACGTGGTCTGACGAAGTTCGGTGGGCCTCCGGCACCCACGAGTGGAAATGGTCCATAATCACGATGTTTGTTATACACAAATACGCTTTTTCATTCGCACATACACACGTACAAAATCCCGCGCTAGGACACAGTCTTAACGTCACAACCAACACGCATTTTCAATGTCACGCGCATTACAACATACACACACGTACAAACAAAAATAAACGCATTCACGCTCACACGAGAATACAGTTATTTAAAAAATAACATCATTTTCAAAAAATAAAAATTCATTTGGGAAGAAATGCCATAGCTGGACTGCTTCAGTTCAATTCTTTTGATAAAGAGGTATTACCTCGAAAATTCAAGAAATAATAAAAATACAGGTCAACACACAACAACATTGTTACCGTATTATTATTTTTTTTATTTATTCCAAACTGCATTGTGATAGCCTTCTAAATCAACCTCCTAACCAATACATATACAATGCTTCAAGCAAATTATGAAACTCTCTATATATATATATATATATATATATATATATATATATATATATAGAGAGAGAGAGAGAGAGAGAGATGCGGACACATATGTGTTGTGTAAAGGGATTTCCAAATTCGACTGAAGTAGGTTTTACTCTGTTGGGTCTTTTAATGACGTGAAAAGTATCAGCAAGTCGGTGTCTACTTTAATCCATAAACAAAATTCCATATTGACTATCATTTTTCGCCAGCAACAGAGACGTAAAAGTTTTCTTCTCTTCTCTCTTGGCGAAACTCAACTGTTTCTCATTAGACTTTTTCAATGACTTTAAAATTAGCTGCATTTTTTTTTACCACAGCAGGAATGCAGGAAAACGGTAGTCGTCTGAAGTTTCCCTAAGTAATTATATACTAATTGGTCACATTCGCCAGAAACTTACATCTCTTCTTTCTCCAGAGATTATCATCACTGTCTGTCTGTCTGTCTGTCACACTGTGTGTGTGTGTGTGTGTGTGTGTGTGTGTGTTGGCACATTTTTCTTTGTGTTTGTTTTGGTACTTTTCGTAAAAAAAATCACTAAAGTTCTAATGGTATTTAAGGTCTTAGAGTATTCGTTGTGCTAAGTGGGTTAAGTCGTTGGAAAAAGAAATAGTTATCGAGTGGGCGTTTGGAATGGCTGCGTAGGATAATAATAATAATAATAATAATAATAATAATAATAATAATAATAATAATAATAATGCCATAAGGACAAACTATATAAAAGCGAAAATTGATAAGACCCAACAAAATAGTAAATGTAGACTTTGCGGTAATAGAGATGAGACTGTTAACCATATACTCTGCGAATGTAGCAAACTAGCACAACGAGAATACAAAACTAGACACGACTGGGTTGGGAAGGTGATCCACTGGGAATTATGCAAAAAATTAAATTTTGACCACACAACAAAATGGTATATGCATAAACCAGAATCTGTTCTTGAGAACGAAACGCATAAAATTCTCTGGGACTTTGAAATAAAAACGGATCACCTTATCCCAGCAAGAAGACCAGACCTAGTGTTGATTAACAAAAAAGAAAGTGGATTGGTGGATTTTGCAGTGCTAGCAGATCACAGGGTGAAGTTAAAGGAACATGAAAAAATGGACAAATATCTAGAACTTGCCAGAGAACTGAAAAAATTATGGAATATGAAAGTGAAAGTTATACCAATTGTAGTTGGTGCACTTGGAACGGTCCGAAAAGGATTAGAAAAGGGTCTGGAAATTTTGAAAATCAGAGGAAGGATTGAAACCATTCAGAACACTGCACTGCTGCAATCTGCCAGGATACTCAGAAGAGTCCTGGAGACCTGAGGAGACTTGCTGTCACTCAGACTCCAGTAAAAGACCATCAGCTAATGCTGATGTGAAAACTCAAAAGGAGTAAATAATAATAATCTTATTATAATGGAGATTGTGTGTTTTTCTGTCTGTAACCGAAACTATATTCCTACTCAAGTCACAACTCTCTTAGTTATTGACGTCACATTCTCCGTGATTTTATTTTTTATCTAAACCTCAATTATTAATAAAATTGTCTTACATTATTAATACTGTTAACTATGTCTACATACTGACAACATGCAATTATATTTATATATACAACAAAATAGCGGTTTACAGTGTGAACGGGAAGGCTAATTTGCATATTAATATTAAAAAATCGAATTTAATAAATATGTGCTTAGTATCATTGATTTCTAACCGTTTGGTTTTATTTTAATGAATATAAGCAACAATCTCTTCAATGAATCTTAAATGAAATCCATTAACAAGAAAAAATAACTGTCATTTTATTCTTTACTTCCTCTTATAACTAAATACTTAAATTAGAAAAAATAACAATGAAAGACGAGAGTGATGGAAGAGTAAGTTTCAGTTGTTCCATTTTTTATTATACTCCCTCTGTTTCAAATATTTTATCATACTCCCTCTGTTTCAAATATTTTTATCTGTATTCTTATTTAGTTTCATTAGCTTTTCTAATTTAATACAATATTTTATTACATTAAAACTTGAATACTTGCACCCGGAGGGTGCATATATTTGCTAGTAATAATAATAATAATAATAATAATAATGAGAAGAAGAAGAAGAAGAAGAAGTATGTGAAGGAGAAGACGGGCAGTAGATTTGGGAGAAATCAAGAAAAATATTATGAAAAAAGAAAGAAAGAAAGACAGAAAAATCTGAATTAAGAAAGAAAGAATGAATAAAGAATGAAAAAAAAAAAACGAAACTAAAAAAGAAAGAAAGAAATAACAAAAGGACTAAATTAAGAGAGAAAAAAAGAAGATAAAAAGCAAAGAAAGAAAAAATGAATTTAGAAAGAAAAAAAGATAGAAAAAAGAAATAAATAAAAAAATTGCATTAAAATATATAAATGAATAAATAAATAAATAAAACAATAACCTGGCGAGAAGGAATAAAATGAAGAACGAATAACGTAATAAGAAAGAAAGAAAGAAAGAAAGAAAGAAAGAAAGGATTTAAGAAAGAAAAATGAAAGAAAAAGAAAGAAGAACCAGGGAAAGAAAGAAAGAAATAATTGCATTAATAAACGAATAAATAAAATAAACAAAATAAAACACAATAAACTGGTGAGAAAGAATTATATGAAGAACGAAATAAAATGATAAGAAAGAAAAAAGAAGAAACTAAATTAAGAAAAGAAGAAAAAAAAGAAAAAAAAGAAAATAACACTGAATTAAAGAAAAAAAAAAGAAAAGAAAGAAAGAAAGAAGAAAATAACACTGAATTAAAAGAAAGAAAAAAAGAAAGAAGAAAAAGAAAGAAAATAACACTGAATTAAAAAGAAAAAAGAAAGAAAGAAAGAAAAAGAAAGAAAAAAGAAAATAACACTGAATTAAGAAAAAAAAGAAAGAAAAAAGAAAGAAAATAACACTGAATAAGAAAGAAAAATAAAGAAAGAAGAAAGAAAGAAAGAAATAACACTGAATTAAGAAAAAATAAAGAAAGAAAGAAAGCAAGAAGAAAAAAAGAAAGAAAGAAAATAACACTGAATTAAGAAAGAAAAAAATAAAGAAAGAAAAACACATTTAAGAAAAAAAGAAAGAAAGAAAGAAAGAAAGAAAGAATGAGAGACAGAAAGAAATTGTATTAAGAAATAAATAAACAAAAAACAAATAAAAGTATAATAACCCGGTGAAAAAGAATAAAAGGAGGAACTAATAATAATAAAAAAAAGATTACGAAAGAAGATGAAAGATAAAGCAATGTGAGGCTGACATATTGAAAACGAGGCTGTGGACATGCCATGTCGAATGTAGAAATGAGAACGACAAGAATACACCACCAAGTCTGGCATTGTTGTCTCATTCGGTGGAGTTCAGGTGTTTTAAGAGTCCGATTTCAATATGAAAACCCGGTCAGCCCAATGTGTATACAACGCTCACAGCCTTTTCCATCTACACTTGGCAATGGAAGGAAACATGATTCTTGCTAATAACACTGTCTCCTGCCTCTTTTGCGAATAATTGGATGTTCATTTGCACGTAACCATGGCAATTGCATCATTCAAGCAGAATGAGGACAGGGGGAAATATAAGGGGCCCTCATGGAGAAATGATATCTAACAAACTGTCCTTGTACATCAGAACTAGAGTAGATGGATTCCAT
>CM042170.1:8855025-8872525 GCA_023376005.1 Doryteuthis pealeii
GAGGGGGAACCGACATAGATATATTATAAACTGAGATAGATAAACAGATAGATACAGAATGAGATAGATATGAACAGATATGAACAGAATGATATGATATATATATATATATATATATTATATATATATATATATATATATATATATATAGATATATATAATATGAAAAGAATGAGATAGGTAATCATGAATTGACTGAGTCATATATATAGATATATATATCATGAACAGAAAGATAGATACTCACACACACACACACACACACACACACACACACACACACACAGATAGCCCCCCCCCGCTTGACACAGAAATATCGACTCACTTCATCTGAACACATGCATCCAATCCAACACCACCATTTCACACTCCCCCCACGCCTCCATCCACCCGTATGTGGCAACCTCTCTTCACCCGTCGACATACATCTCTTCTCTTCTCTTGCCTATCTCTCAAAGACGCTGCCCTCTTCCGATAGAGGGCCCCGCCGTCTTTTGCACCTGCGTCGACCGGAAACTCTCTGACCCTCAACTGTTTCCGCCCTGCAAGATTGACGTATCGTGTCACGAAGTACTTCACTCTCCCCCCACCCCGACCTCACCATGCCACGCCATGCCACGCCGATTTTCAATTTTTGCATGCTTGTTTTGAAACTCCAATTCGTGGCCTCGTTCAAATTTATTCAAATCATCATCATCATCATCATCATCATCATCATCATCGTCAATTAAATTTCCTTATCTAAATATATAAGACTAAGTTTTTGGTATGTACGTGTCGACGTATAAGTACAAAACGGGAGGTCACTCTGATTCGAAATCTTGCATACATATTAATATCTAAGAAACACGCCAAATTTGGTTATTGATGTTTACTGATTAAGAGATATCATTAATTGATTAAGCCAAAATTCTTTATATTATTGTATTACCTTTTTATCTTAATGTATCTTCCTTAAGTAATATACACTATCATCATCATCACCACCATCATCATCGTCATCATCATCATTATGCGACACAAGGTCAATATCTTAAGCGGTGTTTAACAGGTTTGAATTCAGAGTTTTCCTTCTCCTAGAACGGTTGCCTAACCAAGTTAAAGAGCCCAGTCTGCCCTCCTATTTACCTATAGCTGGAGGGAGAGTAGGATTCGTACCTTTCCCAAAGGTATTAGCGCTAAGTGAAATGCAATTACCACGTCCAGGATTTGAACTCGGTGCGACGAGTCCATTTCCCATGACTTTAACCATTACACCACACGCTTCCTCGCATAGTATATAGACTTGTATAGTGTACAGACTTATGTGCATTGGACTTGCTTTCTCGTATCCCAGATCGGCGTCATGTTGGTTATAATGATCAGCAAGAAAGTAATTACCCGAGACGGGCAATGTTCTGAGATGCATTGCAATGGTTTGCATACAATTCCTTGCGAATTGTCTGTCCAGTGGAACAGAAGGTCATTGTATTGATTGTAAAACCCGAACATGCCTGCCTAACGGGAGAACACCGGTAAATCATCTTAGCTCAACTTAATCTGAAAAACCTTGTCGGTTATTTCCTATAAGTCTAACATAAACAACGGAGAACCACTCTTGACTGATAATTTGTTTATTCATTTATTGACCTACTAGGAGAAAAAAGACGGTTAGGGTTAGGGTTAGGGTTAGGGTTTAGGGTTAGGGTTAGGGTTAGGGTTAGTTTAATGGGAAAATAGATAAATATTTATCAGTCAAGAGTGGTTCTTCTTTGTTTATGTTAGACTTATAGGAAATAACCACCTTGACGATTTGATCATATGGATAAAAGATGATAGATGGGAATAGATACTAAGATATAGAGAGAGAGAGAGAGAGAGAGAGAGAGAGAGAGAGAGAGAGAGAGAGAGAGAGAGAGAGAGAGAGAGAGGAGGAAATAGAAAGAGAACAAAAATGTTAGGTAAAGCAATGAAGAGAAGATAGATAGATAGATAGATAGATAGATAGATGGGCGGAGAGTTAAGACAGAGAGAATAATCAAAATTAGAAACCACAGCCAGATGTAATCAAATAGATTTCATAACCAACAATTATATAAATATTTACCAACCCTTCCGCATGAGTAGGATGTGACACAAGGTCAATTTCTAAAGTTTAACAGGTTTGAATTCAGAGTTTTCCTTCTCCTAGTCCAGTTGCCTAACTGTAGCGAGAGAAATTACGTACGTGGTAGCTCAAAGAGAGCAAAAACATGTCTGGCTTACAAAATGAGATCGGGGTGGGGGTGGCGGTGAGTGTAACAGGTGCCTACAGAGATTGAACTCTCATCCTCTGATCGTGAGTTGTAGCCCGAAGTCAGACTACCTCGTTGGTGCGTGTGCAAATTTCCTGCACTGCAATGACAGCACTTGGCGCGATTGACCCGGATGTAGGATCTTGCTTATGGCAGTAAATCATTACGTAATTTTTTTCTCATCTTGATTTTTCTCTCATCTTGCTCTTTATTAAAGTCCAGGTGGTGCACCCATAGAATAGTACTGACATGGCTACAGTATGCCTTACATATATACAGATGTGTGTATTTATCAGTTAAAACCCTCCTCCCAGTCTGTTGGAGACGTTGACCGAGTGGTGAAGAAGGCCTGCCTTTCCACACCGAGACAGTTGCGTTTTGATCTTGCTAACGAAAACACAAACGTCTGACGAAGAAGTAGCAAGTGAGCTTTGGTGGAGGACTGCTGGAAAATTGTTGCAGGCGGCAAGGACTTGGTCAAGGGACTTTGGCAGTTGGGAGAATGTCTTTTTCGGTGGAGAGATCCGGCAGTTTGATGCGACGAATTTCTGTTTCTCTCAACAAATTTCTGTTCACATTATACTAACCAAGATTAAAGAGTCAAGTCTGCCATACTTTACCCATAGCTGGAGGGAGACTAGTTGGATTCATTTCCTTTCCCAGGAAGGAACAATCATTGTGTCCGATTACGCATTGGTCACACAAGACTTACGCACTCAAATAAGAATAGCAACCACAGTGTGAAACATGTCAAACACCTTTGACTGTTAAACACTTACTCATAGAATGCAGGTTTTTGTTCACATCAGAAACCGTTATTTTAATGCAAACAATATGAAAGATCTATTTGAAAATACCAACATGGAGGACATTCTGTCCTTTTTGAAGGAAATAAAATTATTCCATAAAATATAGACATGAACCTAATCAATACCATACAGCATGATCCCCAATGATGCTAACACATTGTTAAAACCAATTTACTACAAAAGTGTAAATATAGATACACACATATATTACTTCCTAATCGCTAGGCATGACATAACCCCAGACGGGTTGATATGCCGTTAAAATCAATCAACCAACCAACCAACCAATTAAAACTTGTGTTTCTTTCTATTATTTCTCTGTTAACTCTGATACTCGTGTTTTTGCATAATATATGGTAGCATAGATTATTGACAACACTGTGTAGCGTAAATGGAAATTTACAGACGGTTGGAGACCTTTGACCCCAGAGGCGGAAAACCCGCGAATCTGTGAAGTCACGTGAGAGCTAATTAGCTCATCAGTTCCAACGAGGATCTTAAGCAAGAAACATGTTTCTTGCTTAGTTTTGACTCACCTGCACGCGCGCTGTGTTTTAGTTAGTAAGAAAAGAAACTTAGTTAAGATAAAAGTTTTAAAAAGAAAAGCATGGCGTTGTTGGTTGATGCATGTCTTAGCAAGAAAACTGACCAAGAAAGAAAATGAATCAAGAAATGAAGAACCAACAAGATAGAAGTCAACATGGCTGTTACATAATCTATGCGGTTGCATAAGATTATTGTCAATCCCCTGTAATTCTGAGGGGATGACCCTTTTCATATCATGGCCGGGTCCTTCCATGGAAACTTACAGAAGCCCGCCAAATATGTGAAGTCACGTGGGACCTTTTTTGAGACCCCAGTTTTCTGTTAGACGTCAGGCAGAGAAGTCGGCCCTTTTAGGTCCTGCCTAAAACTGGAACTCGCGCGCTATGTTAGTTAGCAGATGTCTGGGTTGGGGATTGAAAATAAAGTAACATCAAAATAAATCGAAGTCTTGTGTTTATTATCTAAAAACTAACAATGACACAGGGCTTCTGAAAGAGAGAAATCCCTAACAGAAAACCAGACCGAAGTCCCCAAGAGAAGTCCAGACCTTAGAAGATTCCAGACCAAGACGCAAGATGATAGAAAAAATACCAAAGACGATCAGAATACTAAAGACGGCCAAGAAATAGAATTAAAGAAAGAGGTATGCAACATTATAATTACTAGCAAATATATGCACCCTCCGGGTGCAAGTATTTAAGTTTTAATGTAATGAAATATCGTATTAAATTAGAAAGTCTAATAAGAAGGCAGATAAAAAGATATGTAACAGAGAGGGGGTATAATAGAAAAATAGAAATGAAACTTACTCTTCCATCACTCCCGTCTTTCATTGCTGAATTTTACTTATTTAACTATTTAGTTAAATTAGGAAATAAAGAATAAAATGACAGTTATTTTTTCTTGTTAATGGATTTCATTTAAGATTCATTGAAGAGATTTTTGCTTATATTCATTAAAATAAAACCAAACAGTTAGAAATCAATAATACTAAGCACATATTTAATAAAATCACATTTTTAATATCAATATGCAAATTAGCCTTCTCGTTCACACTGTAAACCGCTATTTTGTTGTATATATAAATACAATTGCATGTTATTTGTATGTAGATATGGACAACACTAATAATTGAGGTTTAAATATAAATAAAATCATGGAGAATGTGATGTAAATAACTATGTTAATTGTGACTCGATTAGTAATATAGTTTCGGTTACAGACAGAAAAACACACAATCTCCATTATAATAAGATTTAGTGTCAGTGAAGAAGGCACTATGCAACATGGCGACCATAACGAGAAAGAATAGAGAAGCTAGACGGTCGAGTGGCCAAACAAGCGAAGAAGAAAGTAAGTCATGCATCTCATCTCTCTGATACCCTGTCTATCTCTCTCCCCTCTCTGATGAAAGAACATTGTGTATATACACACAATATGACCATGTGGGTATGGGTATGTAACAGTGTTACAACAGTAGTAGTAGTAGTATTAATCATGATCCTTTCTAAATATATTAAAAAAACTACTCAATTCAAATTTTCCGCCCTGTCGGCTGGGGCGTTAGAATGCACCGACTGGGCCTCTGCAGAGGGGTAAGACTCCCCCAATGGGGCCACCTGTTGGCCGTGGGTGGCGACCCGTGATGCTTAAGGATAGAGCCCAGGTGGATGAGCAGTTCATGACATGCAATACTCCACTTTGGCCCTATCTTGGGCTAGACGGGCGGTCGGAGAGGCCCCTTCCGATCAACCAGCTGACCACATCAACCCCTAGCACCTATATGATTTTCCCAACCCTATTGCTCTTATGGCAAGCCCCAACCCCTTTTTATCATATGTGTGCTAGAAGGCGGTGGCTGCGGGTCTACATGTCCTGGGAATGACGTTAAACTCTATCTGCTGGTGAGGTTCCAGTTTAGGAGGTTTGGGGAATGTGGAGCACCCCTTCATCACCATTGCTCCCTGGTCCACTCTGACCCGGAGTGGTAGTACCTGTTAGGGTCCCATCTATGGGTTAAATAGAAAAATGTATTTATAAAAAAATTGTATTATCCATTAATAATTGATTTATTTCAAAACTTTATCGGCATTAAATAACCCACTGAGGTTGATATTCCGTAAAACAAACCAAACCAAACCAAACCAAATCAATTCAAATTTTAAAAATTGACTAAATAATATTTTCTTGAATTTTAATTAGATGAAACATTATCAGCAATTATTTAATATTAAACACTAATGTTTCTTTCCTATTAATTTTATTTTATTCTAATCACAACTAATTACACAATCAGTCTATGGCCTTTAGTAAACACGTTGTAATATTATCTTGTGTTTTTATTACATGAAGCATTGTCAGCCATTATTAATTTTTAACTAGTATTTCTTTCATCGTAATTATATTTCATTTTAATTACAACTAATTACACCACCAGTCTGTGGCCTTTAGTAAACAAGTAGTAATATTATCTTGATTTTTTATTACATGATGTATTGTCAGTCATTAGTGAGTTGTTACTTTAATTTTACTTTCTTTTCATTCGAAAAAGAAAAAAAGACAAAATATAGACGAACATATGTTGTATAGCCGCATATAACCTTCTAATATATCGGGTATATAAGAAAGAAAGAGAGAGAGAGAAGAGAAAGAGAGAGAGAGAGAGAGAGAGAGAGAGAGAGAGAGAGAGAGAGAGAGAAGAGAAAGAAAGAAGAGAGAGAGAGAGAAAGAAAGAAAGAAAGAGAGAGAAAAAGAGAGAAAGAAAAGTGAGAGAGTGAAAGAAGAGAGATAGAATGAAGAGAGAGAGAGAGAGAGAGAGAGAGAGAGATAGAGAGAGAGAGAGAGAGAGAAAATGAAAGAAAGAAAGAGAGAGAGAAACAAAGAAACAAAGAGAAAAGAGAGAGAAAGAAAGAACGAGAGAGAAAGAAAGAGAGAGAGAGTGAAAGAAAGAAAGAGAGAAAGAAAGAGAGAGAGAGAAAGAGAGAGAAATAGAGAGAAAGAGAGAAAGAAAGAAAGAAAGAGAGAGAAAGAAAGAGAGAGAAAGAAAGAGAGAGAAAGACAGAAAGAAAAAGAGAGAGAGAGAGTGAAAGAAAGATAGAATGAAAGAGAGAGAGAGAGAGAGAGAGAGAGAGAGAGAGAGAGAGAGAGAGAGAGAGAGAGAGAGAGATATATCATACTTGCTTGTTTCATTTCTACTTGATGACTGACTCCTGCTAACTGCTTCTTCATCTAACTTGCCGTCCGCCATGTTATCTAGTTGACTTTCCTTCTTCTGGAGGTTGATTTTCTTCCTTGCTAATTCTCTGCTGGGCTGAGCTAAGCTGGTCATTGTCTTAATTATTTAACAAACACAACAAAACCTTGTTTGTTCTTGATCAAGTTTTTATTTATTCTTAGTCCATTTGATTGATTCCGCCGCGGGGATGGGATGAACCCCAGGGAAAGCCGATAATTGTGTCACTTTCAAAATCTGTGTCGAAGCTGAATAACTAAACTAACTATATCATGTGTCTGTCATGGCGCGTTTTCAAGTGATCAAAAGGCTATAACTGTCACCGGTAATTTTCCATGCATACCCCTTGATTTTAAATCAACGGACCCTAATTCAAATATTCCAACTTACAGGTATGTTCACAATTCATGGCTTCTCATGAATTGTAACACATATAAAAAGTTTATTATACATTGAGCTATCTGTAGTGATTTAAAGATTCACTGTATTTATACATACTGGATCATACAATAATAATACAGTGTATCTTAGAAATCACATATAGAATCATCCCTTACTACCAAGTTTTGAATACTTATCAACATATATATATATATATATATATATATATATATATATATATTTACAACCTTGTGTTATATTCTACCAGTGGCGAACGGGTTGGTAAATACCCAGAATAACTTTAAATGAGACATCCTATCGTAGTGTAATGGTTTGCAAGCTAGTCTCGCAGATCCATTACTACTGATAGGTGAGTTCGATCCTCGTTGGATGCCTCATACATGCGACTTTGTGTCACATCCTACCCATGACGAATGGGTTGGGTAAACACCTACAATAATTTTAAATGATGGGCCCTTTGTCTTCCGTTTCCGGGTGACTTTTAGAACTTGATTTTCATTGGTATAAATAGCGGACGTATAAACGAACAGATATTTTTCGGTAGGACGTTTTGTGACCAATGATTGCATAGGAAAAGACAACATAGTTGATTAAACTAATGGTGAGGTTCCAATTTAGAGATCTGGGGAGTGTGGAGTACCCCTTCATTGCTATTACTTCTAGGTCCCCTCTGATCCGGAGTGGTAGTACCTGGTAGGGTCCCATCTATGGGTTAAAAAGATCAAAAAATGACTTTACAAAAATGTGTTAAAAATTGAATACCCAACAAGAATGAATAATACAAAACGTCTTCGGTATAAAATAACCCAACAAGGGTTGACATTCCGTAAAATCCAACCAACTAACCATTACTCCCAGGTCCACTCTGATACGGAGTGGTAGTACCTGTTAGCGTCCGATCTATTGGTTAAATGGATAAAAAATGAGTTTCCAAAAAATGTGTTAAAAAAATTGAATACTATGGAATAATCCAATGTTGATGAAAATATTATGGAATAATCCAATGTTGATTAAAATATTATGGAATAATCTAATGTTGAGTAAAATATTATGGAATAATCCAATTTTGAGTAAAATATAATGGAATAACCCAATGTTAAGTAAAATATTATGGAATAACCCAATGTTGATTAAAACATTATGGAATAACCCAATGTTGAGTAAGATATAATGGAATAACCCAATTTTGAGTAAAACGAAACCTCTTCGGTATAAAATAACCGAACAGTGGTTGACATGCCGTAAGATCCAACCAACCAACAAACAAAATAGTTGACAGGGGCGCATAGCAACCTCATTATCAGCTTTTATCGGCTTTGCCAAGGAATCTGCTTGTTCATCTTCGCCCCTTAAACTCTCCCCGTCCCCACCCCTATTACTTAACCAAGATAAACAATCCGCCCCACTCCCCCATACACACTACACACACATACATAGACAGAGATTCAACCGGCTTATCTTTACTTGGAACCACCCCTGAGTTTAAAACCTTTGTACCTGAAATATTTTTTCTATATATATATATATATATATATATATATATATATATATATATATATATATATATATATATATTTGTAAACATGCCATTAGCCCGTAGAGGCCTTTATCTTAAACCTCTTCCTGTCTGTCAGCATGTATATCCAAATACCGGGGTTTAGGGTAGAGTTAATCTCGTAGAATGCTATCACGTGATCTTTTGATCGCCGTCTCGTTACTAAAGTCAACTTTCACTAACAGCCTCCAGTCAACGGCTTTGCTTGCACAGCTCAGTGATAAAACGCGCACCCTTTTATGGAGCGTCGAGGCTGTCTAAGCCCGTCTAACTTATCGGATTTAGATTTGTAGACAATTTTCTGCCTAAAACATGCTTCTCCGTACACACCGCACATTCCTCTGTAAATTTCATATTGTTTGCATTTCTCAGACTCTAAACATTTGTTGACAGACCGCTGTTCAAGTCTGGAGAACACTGTTTGATTTGTGTCCGTTTTGAATATCCTTAAAACGCATATTTTTGCGAGATTAAAGTATTTTTTGCTAAAACTAAATCCAAACAACAGTGTTTATATCTATGGTAAAAAATTCTTTAAAAAATTCTTGTCTTTTTTTAAAGAAATACGAATTAGGTATGACTTTAATTAAGCACATAATCTCCCAAATATATATATATATATGAAGTGAACAAACAATGTGTTTGAAATGGTGAAGGCCAACAATTTTTGGGAGATTATGTGCTTAATTAAAGTCATGCCTAATTTGTTAATTAATTAATTATGATTAAATGAATTAGGCGTGCATATCGGTTTAAATGTAAAGCGTAAACAAATCGAGAAAAAGTCGATCTCTGTACGTACATTTCAGCCCATTAGGCCTCATAGGCAGAGCTATAGACAGGGCAGTGCTTTGTGCGTGATTCGAACCCTACCTGTCATGCTGGCATTCTAACCACTACACTAGCTGGCTTCCCCAGAATTTCTCGTTCATTTTAAACTGATATGTATTTCGCACTTTTTGAGGTGACTTAAAGCACGACAGTGTGATGTGAACAAACAATGTGTTTGAAATGGCGAAGGCCGACAATTTTTGGGAGATTATGTGCTTAATTAAAGTCATACCTAATTTGTTAATTAATTAATTATAATTAAATGAATTAGGCGTGCATATCGGTTTAAATGTAAAGCGTAAACAAATCGAGAAAAAGTAGAAATCGACTTTTCTCGATTTGTTTACGCTTTACATTTAAACCGATATGCACGCCTAATTCATTTAATTATAATTAATTAATTAACAAATTAGGTATGACTTTAATTAAGCACATAATCTCCCAAATATATATATATATATATATATATATATATATGAAGATAGGAGGGTTGGAGTAAAATCCAACAGTATAAGGTAAGGTAAAAGGAAAGTGAACAAAAAAATAATGACTCAAAAAAGTCTTAGAGTATAAATATTTCGTCCTTCCATAAGGACTTCCTCAGTCAACCGACTTTTATTCAAAGCAAAAATTACGTACATGTGTGTATTTTGATGTGGGAATGAGTTAGTAGCGGAAATGAAGGGTAGGGAGGTTATGGGGGGAAATAAGGAATAAGGATAACATGAATGAAGTGTATGGAAAGTTTACAGGAAGCAGGGAGGAAGCTAGGTGCTAGATAGGAAAGGGGTTGGCCCAGGAAGGAGGATAAAGTTCATAGTAGTGGAGTTTTTGATGCCAGGGGATGATAAGGAGGATATATATATATATATATATATATTATATATATATATATATATATATGAATGAGGAAAAAGGGGGTTGGAATGAAATCCGACAGAATGAGGTCTTTCATTCCTTATATTTTACCTCATATATATATATATATATATATATATATATATATATATATATATATATATATAACAATCACATCTTAAAACGGTCACAATTGTCTTCCTATCAATATGCCCTGAAGAAGATTTTTTTGATGAAATCGAAATATTGGCAATATTAGTAATGCAGTTTTAAAATGAATTCAATTAAACAACATCTGTGTTTTTTTTTCATATCACTTTATCTCTCTCTCTCTCTATCTATTTATCTGTCACTCTCTCTATCTATTTCTATTTCTCTCTCTCTCTCTCTCTCTCTCTCTCTCTCTCATATATATTTATATTATAATTATGTATATTTTTGCTTGAAGGCAATTACAATGCGTATATCGTATAAAATCTGTTTCAACTTTAAAAGTTTATAAAGTTGAAACACAGACTATACGATGTTCTAGCATTGCATAATTCTTTTTCTTTGTCGATATATATATATATATATATATATATATATATATATATATATATATATAATATATATATATATTACAACATACACACACGTACAAACAAAAATAAACGCATTCACACTCACAGGAGAATACAGTTATTTTAAAAATAACATCATTTTCAAAAAAAAAAAAATTTCATTTGGGAAGAAATGCCATAGCTGGTCTGCTTCAGTTCAATTCTTTTGATAAAGAGGTATTACCTCGAAAATTCACGAAAGAATAAAAATACAGGTCAACACACAACACCATTGTTACCGTATTATTATTTTTTATTTATTCCAAACTGCATTGTGATAGCCTTCTAAATCAATCTCCTAACCAATACATACACAATGCTTCATGCAAATTATGAAACTCTCTTATATATATATATATATATATATATATATATATATATATATATATATATAATATATGTCATGTCAGTTCTTCCGCAAAACATCACAGAGCTGGTTGATGTAGGTCTTTGCGAGTCGAGTAGGCTCGATTCGTCTCGTCACCCAGTCAAAACTGATTTTTTAAACTAAGTTTCTCGCGTTAACTCTGACCAATTAGAGCCATGGTGAGCAGAGGGTTAACATCTTGTCTATCAACTAACTCCGTAGTTTTCCATAAATCCGTTATTTTAATTTTAACTACACTACAGTACATAGTTCATAGGCAACCCATCAATTAAGTAAAAATGGCTTTCTGTTGATGAGATATTACTACCTATGTATATGTACTAGTCTACTAATTTCTGGTTCTCTAATTTACATAGTGAGGAAATAATGTCAGTATTTATTGCTTTAGAAAGCGCGGTGGTGTACTGGTTAGAGTCGTAGGAAATGGACTCGTCGACCTAAGTTCAAATCCTGGACGAAGCCACAGTTCACATACCGCTAATACTCTTGGAAAAGGTATACATTCAACTATTCTACCTCTTTAACCTTGGTTAGGCAACCAGTCTAGGAGATGAAAAACTCTGAATTCCAACCTGTTCACATCTAGAATAGACTCAGGCCTACTTAGTGATCTATTTCACTGGGCTCTTTAACCTTGGTTAGGCAACCAGTCTAGGAGAAGAAAAACTCTGAATTCAAACCTGGTCACTACTAGAATAGGCTCAGGCCTACTTAGTGATCTATTTCACTGGGTTCTTTAACCTTGGTTAGGCAACCAGTCTAGGAGAAGAAAAACTCTAAATTCAAACCTGGTCACTACTAGAATAGGCTCAGGCCTACTTAGTGATCTATTTTCAATTTAAAAAAAATAGAAGGCCGAGGAGCACACGGGCTAAAATCCAGAGGCTTACACAGCAAAGATTGTGGTATGTGAAATTGGAATTCGTATTTGTAAAGTCTAAATAAGAGTAATAAGTAAAGTCGTCAGGGCGGTCTAATGTCGGTATCAGCCAGAAATAAATCCCCTTTTTATTAAATAAGCAAGTAAAGTCGGTGGAGTGACCTATTGTCGAAATCAGCCAGACAGCGAGGGAGTCTATCCCTTTTTCACTAGCGCTAGACCAAGGAGATTATTTTAGCGTCTGAGGTGGAGCGCCACACCTACCATCAGCTCCTAACTTTACCGCACAGATCCCTGTGCTACGCATACGCTGAGTTGGCGAGGAGCGGTATCGACCCTGTGCTACTCATACGCTGAGTTGGTGAGGGCCGGTATCGAACCAGGAACCTTATGGATTCCTAGTCGAACGCTCTACCGACTGAGCTAAACCGACCCTTTACAACTGTAAATACTGTTACACAAACTCAAACAATAAATATTTGAATGTTTTAATGTAATTTCTTTCATAATTGAATTTGATATTTATTAGCAGAATTTATTTTAGGCTGACTCCAGTCAGTTCGGCGCGAAATCAACTGTTATCAGCCTTGGGCGTTTGAATTTAATTCAATTTCAGCCAATAAGTGTACAAAATCAATATTATTAAATAAAAGCAAAAAAAAATTAAATTGTTGTTATAAGAAAAGCACTTTTTATTGGCCCGAGGCTAAAAAAAAAAGTTTTTGTTGCAGATAGAAATCATAAATAAAAAGAATGTAAAAAAAAAAAAAATTAAAAAAAACAAACGAAAAAAACAAACTATTTCTCTGAATTTTTGAGATGAGGCTTGAAGATTAGTATTATCTGCGTTATTCGGACTATTGTCCCCATGTTCATTGTTATTTGTACAACGTTTCGGCCGATATACCCTCCGGCCTTCTTCAGGTATTTCTTGTCGGACTCGGGAACCTTCTCGGACTCGGGAACCTTCTTTTCGAACTCGGGAACCTTCTTGTCGTAATCGGGAACTGAGTGAAAGCAGTTAGAGAAATAATTAATTAACACAACTCCTACTCCAGCTATGGTTAGCGGAATGAGAACAGGATACCCCCGCGGAATAAATAAAGGGTTAGGTTCAAAGTTCCGTGATGGCTCCCGAATACGACAAGAAAGTTCCCGAGTTCGAAAAGAAGGTTCCCGAGTCCGAGAAGGTTCCCGAGTCCGACAAGAAATACCTGAAGAAGGCCGGAGGGTATATCGGCCGAAACGCTGTACAAATAACAATGAAGATGGGGACAATAGTCCGAATAACGCAGATAATACTAAAAACATAAACAAACAAAAAACATGCAAAAATAAAAAATAAAATCAAGAGTGAAACCAAGTGATAACATTCGTTTCTGAGCTGCATTGGTAGTTTTGAAAAGTGATAGCTTGATGATTAGAACATAGGAATAACATTTAAGTAATCTGAGTGTAATGTCTGTGCCCATTGGAGGATCAAACTATCATTACCCAGCACATTTGCTCTAGGTCAGGATAAAACTTCTAAGCTCAAAAACTGGAATAAGTGCCGTAGCTGTTATTCCTTCTTGGGATGTATTTATAATAATAATAATAATAATAATAATAATAATAATAATAATAATAGACAGATTGACCAAAGGACGAGAAAATTAATGACCATGCACAAGGCTCTCCACCCTAGAGATGATAGAGATAGATTATATGTGTCAAGAAAGGAAGGGGGAAGAGGTTTTGCCAACATAGAGGAATGCGTAGAAACCACAATCCAACAACTTGTAGATTACACAAGAAAAAGCAAAGACAAACTACTTATGGCGGCCAAAATTAGTAGAAGCGACAGATGGACAATCAGAAAAACAACAAAGACTAGAAAACAAAAATGGGAAGAAAAACAATTAAAAAAATTGTTAAATAATGGCTGTAATATTAGGGGGATTGACTTTACACTCTTTACTGCCTTCGAGATGGTGGTAAGTCTATAACTAAGTTCTTGAATGCGGAAATCACCTGTTGACGTTGGCGATAAGATCGGTCTTTTTATTTTCTTTCTTTTTTTTTCTTCTTTGAAGCGAAAAGAATTCATGCTTAAAGAGGTTGCCCTCAATCACAATCCTTCTTTTCTTTAAACCAGTTAGAAAAAAAATGAAAAAAGTGGGAGGGGAGGGGGGAGTAGCTATACTTTACAATAACCTATTATTAGAAAGAAAATAGAAAGAAATAATTAGTTTGTTTGTTTGTTTTGTTTTACAGCATATCAACCTCAGTGGATCATTTAATGCCGATAAAGTTTTGAAATAAATCAATTCTTAATGGATAATACAATTTTTTTTATAAACTCATGTTTTTCTATTTAACCCATAGATGGGACCCTAACAGGTACTACCACTCCGGGTCAGAGTGGACCAGGGAGCAATGGTGATGAAGGGGTGCTCCACATTCCCCAAACCTCCAGCACTGGAACCTCACCATCAGATAGAGTTTAACGTCATTCCCAGGACATGTAGACCCGCAGCCACCGCCTTCTAGCACCCATATGATAAAAATGGGTTGGGGCTTGTCATAAGGGCAATAGGGTTGGGAAAATCATATAGGTGCTAGGGCTTGACGTGACCAGCCGATTGATCGGAGGGGGCCTCTCTGACCGCCCGTCTAGCCGAAGATAGGGCCAAAGTGGAGTATTGCATGTCATGAATTGCTAATCCACCTGGGCTCTATCCTTAAGCATCACGGGTCGCCACCCACGGCCAACAGGTGGCCCCATTGGGGGAGTCTTACCCCTCTGCAGAGGCGCAAACGGTGCATTCTAATGCCCCAGCCGACAGGGCGGAATAATGATAACGTCAGGTGACTAAGACCTCAGTTCACAAGAGAATATTCATATAGATAATGTTTTTTGAGCACATTTTTTAGATGATGAAAACTATTAACCAAAGATAATTTGACATTTTTTTAATTTTTATTTTTTGTTGAGCCAGTCTGGTAAACGAAGAGCGACTCTCTGCCTTGAAAAAACAGCCTCCCGAGTTCCAGTATTTATCTAGACTCGAACACTGACCCGTTGCACCGGTGTCAAATCTACGACTGCATCGGACAGGTGTACACTTTTGGCACTCCCTGTGTGATGCACTGTTTAAGTTCACCTTTTATGTGACGACGGGCTTTTCGCCATATCTACCAGCGGAACGTCTGCCAATAGAATCATTCAGTACCAAAAGAATCTTAAAGTTCGTTAGCAGCGCATTGAGAGATTCAAAGACTTGGAGTTGGATAGCAGAAAATGGCATAATAAAAGAGCATTCTAAAGAACCCCACCCCGGGCTATTGACAAGACATTTTGCGACTGAAAAGAGATCCAATGTTTGGGGCGTCGAGCGAGCAACACTTCCCCTTTACCCCCACTGTCAAATCTCGGTGCGCAGATGATACAAAAGAAACGTCAACAAAACAAACTCCCTGACGGTTGCATCTTTAAACAAAGATGCAGAGGGTGTAAGTCTCCTTTATATTTATCTATTTTGACCAATCGAGTGATCGGAATTCAACTGTTCGATGTCAGTGACCCCCGCGCGAGCAATGGATTTTGGTGCGGTGACGTCAGCACGGTTATTTGCGAGTGACGCACAATATATTCGTGATTGTAGCTTTTTTACGAAGCGATTTGAAGAAAGATCTTCTTTTTTTCTTCTTCTTATTGAAAAACTAAATCTTTTCACGTCGAAGTCAAAATACATACAACACGCCAAACTGCTGTTTTATTTCTATTTCTATTTTTTTATTATTATTTTTTTTTTGGGGGGGGGGAGGGGTTCGTTACAACATCTTTCTAGCATTGAAAGATTTAATGTCTGCCAGCAGTTAAAATAACAAACATGGGAATTTGTTTTCAGCAGGTAATATATATATATATATATATATATATATATATATATTATATGAATAGTTTATTGGCAGTACTGAATTTAAAAAGGACGCGTAAAAGCATATGCATGTTGTAAAATAATTTTTTTTTCTTAAAAAGAAAAGTAAGGGTACCCTAGTTAGATTTAAAATCTAAAATAATTTTATCTTTTTTTCCGTTCAATGCTCCTCAGAGAAAAAATACATTGAAAGATGGTATTGTAGTTTTGTTTTTCATCGTCTACAACAAAACAATGCAGTAAAGTAAGGAGCTGATGGTAAGTGTGGCGCTCACCCCAGACGCTAAAAACAATTTCCTTGGTCTAGCGCTAGTGGAAAAGGGGATAGACTTCCTCACTGACTGGCTGATACCGACTTTAGGCCACCCCGACGACTTTACTTACTTAAAAAAGTAAATTCGTCGAGGTGGCCTAAAGTTAGTATAAGCCAGACAGCGAGGGAGCCTATCCCCTTTTCACTAGCGATAGACTAAGGAGATTATTTTTGCGTCTGAGGTGGAGTGCCACACCCACCATCAGGTCCTTACTTTACCGCATTGTTCCCATATACTATTTATACGCTGAGTTGGCGAGGACCAGTATCGAACCAGGACACTTGTGTTTCCTAGGCGCACGCTCTACCAACTGAGATTGATAATATAGTGACAGTACAGCTGATTTTTTGTGGGGTTGCCAAAACAATTTTTTTTTTTTTTAATAAAAAAGTGGATTTTCACCTGGCTCTGAAACTATTCATTAATCCGAGAACTTCTCACAGATCAACAGTTAATTCCCCCTAAGCCAGGCTTAACTATCTTTTTATTTTAGGGGGCGTCTGGTTGTAGATTAATATTTAATGAATTTGTCTAGTTAACCATTAATACCAAGTAGTGGTTTCGATTCTCGCTGACTGGCTTATACTTATAGATAAATGAATAATAAATCACACAGGTGATTTGTCTGTAGTGGCGAATATTTCTCTAGAACCAGGCACATTTATGGAATGATCTGCACCAGTGTGCACCACAGATACTCCGTACAACACTCACAGAATTGACAAGATTTACCAGTAGGTTGCCGAGGAAAGATGTGTATAATCAGTACGATTTTATGAGATATATTACAGGAGATCCGGCTTTATACACACACACACACACACACACACACACACACACACACACACACATATATATATATATATATACACTTTAAATATACGCTC
>CM042170.1:8877525-8918724 GCA_023376005.1 Doryteuthis pealeii
CCTTGAAGAGGGATGCCGACAGGATCAACGTATTTTTTGCACCCGCCTCCCATGAGCTTCGGTTCGTGGGTGGTCACACATCAATATGGCCCTGTGCCTGACCCGTATACGTGGGATACGAGGTAAATATCACAGTTTAGCTGAAAAGTGAAATGAGGTCATAGAAAGCCATGGAAAATACGTTAATGACTGAATAATGAAGTTATGAATTTACATAGAAGAGGATATTTTTTCAGAAACAATACTGTAAAATTTTATGGAGGCGCGTGGTCTAATAGTTAGAGTCATAGGAAATAGAGTCGTCGATCCGAGTTCAATTCCTGGACGAAGCTGTTGGCATTTCACATAGCGCTAATACCCTTTGGAAAGGTATGAGTCCAATTCTCCCTCCATCTATGGGTAAATAGCAGGGCGGACTGGGCTCTTTAACCATGGCTAGGTAACCAATCTAGGAGAAGGAAAACTCTGAATTCAAACCGGTTAAACTCCGCTTAATAAATTTACCTTGTATCGCACCCTGCTCGTGCGGAGGGGTTGGTAAATATATATACTGTAAAATTTGCATGCACACCCCATAAAAAAACAACAAACAAAAACAAAAAAACAAAAAAACCTACCCCCCAAAAAAAAAACAAAACAAAGCAAAACAACAAACAAAACATAAAAAAAACAATAAAAAAACACGTAGGTAAACAATTTTTCATTAACAAACAAGTCACATAGGTGATGTTTTTGAATATTTCGGTGTTTATTAACATCATCTTCCGATATATAATTCTTATTTTACAGAATGGTCAAAATGGATATCAAAATTTAATACAAATGTCTTTGATTCAGTTATTTCTTTTTATTAACAAACATATAGGAATGGATATTTTCAGATGACGATCTCTTGGGAATTGGTATTTGTCATAGGATTATAATATAATGTTATGTGGCCGGCATTGCACTGTCAAATTCTTGGGGCATTTCTGCTTCACTGGGATGTGGACAGTCAAAACAAACATGGCTGAACGATTAACATCATTTTGGGAAAACAATAGTCTGAAGAATACAAATAAGCACATTTCAAGGTCGTATTTATCTATTCAAATAAAGTCAATAATTGAATAATACCAACCTGTGACTAGAATTTCTTTTTTTTTTAATGCGAATGAAAAAATATAAAATAACTTATATTTCGGAAGCAAATAAATGAAATTGTAATTAATCTGAACAAAAAATAAAAGACAAAGTCCCGTTTAAATATTGCACCATAGAAAATAAATTATAATACTTATAAAAAAAATATCTTGCCTCTTTTACTTGAATTATTCAATCGAGTATCTTCATTTTTGTTGTTTTGTTTAAGGCTTTATTAATCTATTCAAATGACATCAATAATTGAATAATAGCAACCTGTGGCTAAAATAGTTTTTTTTAATGCGAATAAAAAAAAAGTTAAGTCGTCGGGTGGCCTAAAGTCGGTATCAGCCAGACAGCGAGGGAGTCTATCCTCTTTTCACTAGCGCTAGACCAAGGAGATTGTTTTGACGTCAGAGGTGGAGCGCCACATCTACCATCAGCTCCTCACTTAACCGCACAGATCCCTGTGCTACTCATACGCTGAGTTGGCGAGAGCCGGTATCGAAACAGGAACCATGTGCTTCCTATTCGGACGCTCTACCAACTGAGCTAAACCGACCCTTTAATACAATATATATATATATATATATATATATATATATATATATATATATATATATATATATATATATATATATATATATATATATATATATATATATATATATATATATATATATATATATATATATATATATATATATATATATATATATATATATATATATATATATATATATATATATATATATATATATATATATATATATATATATATATATATATATATATATATATATATATATATATATATATATATATATATATATATATATATATATATATATATATATATATATATATATATGAATTATTCAAGCTAGTATCTTCATTTTTGTTGTTTTGTTCACTACTTTTCGACTGGTACGTTATTTCTATTTGAGTTTGATTACATGGAGTTCTGAAAGGAAGTATTGCTATTATTCTTTTAATCATTCGATCTTTTATCTTGATCTTTGTTGTTTCAATCATTGCATTCTGACCAGTGCGCTCTTCAAGTTTCCTCATTCTCTAAACTTCAAAGATTAATATTGTCATTGGTCTTTAGATTATTCAAATGATCTTTCTTTGTTGTTTATTCTGCAGTCAAACCGTGTTAGATCCTCTGTGTGTGTTACAGGGCTGCCGCAGCTACAATATCACAGCTACACTATTAAAGCTACAATATCACAGCTACGCAATCCTTTTACTAGTTAAGTGACCTACAGTGCCGCTTTTGGAGAAATAAAGTTTGGACATACAGTTTTGGAGAAATAAATCCCCTTTTTTATTAAATAAGCAAGTAAAGTCGGTGGAGTGACCTATTGTCGGAATCAGTCAGACAGCGAGGGAGTCTATCACCTTTTCACTAGAGTTAGACTAAGGAGATTGTTTTTTGCGTCTGATGTGGAACGCCACACCTACCGTCGGTTATCAACTTTACCACACAGATCCAAGCTGCGCTACTTATACGCTGAGTTGGTGCGGGCCGGCATCGAACCCGGAACCTTTTGGTTCCTATGCGGATGCTCTACCGACTGAGATAAACCATCCTTTTTGTTTATGATCATTATTTGGAAACTTGATTAATTGACCAATCGTCAAGCCCTAGCACCTATATGATTGTCCCAACAATATTACCCTTATGGCAAACCCCGGTCCTTTCTCTCATATATGTGCTAGAATGCAGTTGCCTAGGTTCTTCGTGTTCTGTGTATGACGTTAAACTTTATCTGATGGTGAGGTCCCAGGTCTGGAGGTCTGGGAAATGTGGAGCACCCCTTTATTACCATTGCTCCTTGGTCTATTTTGACCCGGAGTGGTAGTATATGTTAGGGTTCCATCAATGGGTTAAATAGAAATACGTGTTTTTAAAAAATTGAGTACGCATCAAGAATGAATAAAATAAAAACGTCTTCGGCATAAAATAACCCGACAAGGGTTGACATGCCGTAAAACCCAACCAACCAAGCTTTACTAATTGGTATTTGGATGTACATTTAATTGGCTTATTTTCACAAAAACAATGACCCTGTCTCGGTCGGGGTAACAACTTTTAAACGGCACTGTTTACGGTACTTTACAACTTATAAGACACATGGGCTTATAAGACACACATCAATTTGGACACACATTTAAAAAATATAGATAAATATGGGTTAAATCGAACTTAACGGATCTAAATTCCACGTATCTTTGAGGCATAACACAGATTCTCAAAGATACGTGGTTCAAAGTTAACTGACCTGAAAAAAAAGTAAAAGTTTTTAAATAAAATAACTTGTGCATTATATCAACACTGAAATTTTTATTAAATTCGGTTAATTCCGTAATTTTTGGTATTTTCTTTTCTTTCGGCGGGGTGACATACAATGGTGGAATTTAGGTCCGTTAAGTTCGATTTAACCTAAAAATGCTTCAACTACAAATGTGAGGTAAACAGGTTTCGCCTGACATTCGTAGCCCTTCACATAATCAGATCATTTTTAAAGTTTCATATATATTCAGATCCTTATCAAATCCAAATACTTTCCGTCCTGTCGGCTGGCGCTGCACCTCTGCGGAGGAGTAAGATCTCCCCAATCGAGCCATTTTGTGGGTAGCGACCCGTAATGCTTAAGGACGGAATCCTGCTGGCTGCGCAGTCCATGACACTTCTCTTTAGACGTTACTTAGGCTTGACGGTCGGTCAGAAAGGCCCCCTTTGATCAATCAGCTGGTCACGTCAAGCCCACCTATGTGATTGTCCCGACCCTATTACTTTTAGGGACCCCCACTCCTAAACCTTTTTTATCATATATGTGCCATAAGGCGCTGGTTGAGGGTCATAATGTTCTGGGTATGACGTTAAACTGATGCAGTTCCAATTCTGGAACTCTGGGGGAATGTGAAGTACCCCATCATCGCCATTACTCCCAGGTCCACTCTGACCCGGAGTGGCAGTACCTGTTAGGGCCCATCTATGGATTAAATAGATAAAAAGCTGAGTTTTAAAAAGTGTGTTTAAAAATATTTGAGTATTAAAAAAATTGAATAGTAGGTATTTACGCAATCCGTTTGCCACGGTTAGGATGTGGCACAAGGTCACAAGTATGGAGCATCCAGCAAGGGGCGGAGTGGTATCTATGGGTTAAATAGATTTTTAAAAAACTGAGTATTAAAAATGTGTTTTAAAAAATTGAGTCTGAAAAAAAAATCAATACTCAACAATGAATAAAGCAAAACGTTTTTGGCATAAAATAATCGAACAAGGGTTGACGTGCCGTAAAATACAACCAACCAGCCAACCAACCAAATATTTTACATTTAAAAATCTCAATAGGTTTATTTAGGTACATGAATAGTTAAGTGTCGCGATTTAGTTTCCTTCTTGACTAGTGTTATTTTATATGAAGTACCGGTTAGTACTACTGTATTAAATTATTACCTGGGAAAAGAATTACGGTCAAGTCACGCTGAAAGTTCAATACTTAATTAGGTGACCATTTAAGCACCAGTGGGCACTTTATCAAAAATTAGTTGATTCGGCATTAAATGACCCGAAAAGGGTTGATATGCCTTAAAACAAAACCAACGTCAACAACTTAGAAAAGAGTTACCATTGTTGATGTAGAAGCGTTTGTCACCTTTTTTTCATAATTTATCATTATTGAAATAGATTACTAATTAGGACTGAACCTATTCTAGTATTGACCACCCAAGCAGATTTAACAGGTTTGAATTCAGAGTTTTCCTTCTCCTAGACTGGTTGCCTATTAAAGAGCCCAGTCTTCCCTACTATTTACCCATAGCTGGAGGGAGAGTAGTTGGATGTATGCCTTTCCCAGGATTTGAACTTGGGTCGACGAGTCCATTTCCTATGACTCTAACCATTGCACCACGCACCTCCAACTTTGTTTGCATTTATGGAGACGTTTGCAGTTAAATTGCAGCACGAGAACTCCATTAGCCAGTAACCCAAAGCTGACCCCTGACCTTATAAGACGCAGGGTGGTTTTCTGGGACATTTTTTTAAAATGTGGCTTATCATCTGGTTGAGTCCATTCCTACAAATTGGGGAGAGCAAGTCCATCGACTGTTCTATTGTTGTCGCTAATTGTTTTGGTACTTCATTTTATTAATTAGTCGTAATAGATAGTAACGTGTGTAAATAAAAACTTCTAAAGAAACTACTACACAAATCTATTAATAATGGAGATTGTTTGTATTTCTGTCTGTAACAAAAACTACGTCATAGCCCTACGTCACAGCTTACGTCACAATATTCTTATGCTATATACACCAAAAATTTGAGTAAGCAATTTTAAAAATTGTTTTTTTACTCTTGTCCTTTTTTTAATTTTTATTTTTACAGTAACAAGAAGTTAACTAAAAAGTTTACAAATAAATAAATACCTACGATTTTGTGGAAAATTGATGTGGAAAATATTCAAAATAATTGTTTGATTATTACATGCACGCAACATTTTATTTAAGAGGGACGGGGCTCAGTTTTCATTTCAAATTGTTTTTTTTTTTTTTTACTCCTTTAATAAATATGAGGATTTTGCTTACTTATGATACAAACCCTTTGACATGGAATTTTTAACTCCCATCCTCAGGCAATATCTTTCAAAGGTTAATTTTTACGACGCCCAGAGGGTGTTTTTTGTTGCTAGTATATATTAATGGAAATATGAATGTACATCATCATCATCATCATCATCATGTCGTGCAATTAGCACGGATATCCATGACAATCTCTCGCCAACCTTCTCTATCACTCATTGTCCCTGGGGGGTCCTCTGCGCTGCATCCAGTACCCTCGCAAAGCTGGTCAATGTAGGTCCTTGCTGGGTGGCCCACACTAGCACGTCCATGTGTTGGCTTCCACAGGAGATGGGAGCTGCACAATAATGCTGCGCGCGGTCTTGAACAAGTCGTGGAAACAACACCCGACAAGTAAGCAGTTGTACGGCCACCTGCCCACCATCTCACAAACCATTCGAGTAAGACGGATAAGACATGCTGGACACTGTTGGAGAAGCAAGGACGAACTCATAAGCGATGAATGTACAATGAACGTAATTCCCTAACCTGTCGGCATAAAATAACCCTAGACGGGTTGACGTTAAAATCAATCTATCATCTATCTATCACAGGTTTTAAATTGGCTTTTTTAAAAAAATTTTATTCCTATCTTATGTTTAAATTATTCTATCTGAAATTGAAAATAAATTGCTGTAATCAAAACAAAAAAGATGAGTAAATTAATCTGAATAATAAATGGAATAATTACAAATATTGCATTATCAAGTTTAGAAAATAATGAGGAAGACCAGAGAGCACACCGGTTGAAACGCAGTGATCAAAACAATAAAAATAAGGATATTATTTTGAATAATTGATAGAATAATGAAATCTCGACTCCGGGGAAGCCCGAAGAATGTGTAGGCTGAAATAGAATGATTAAGATTACAAAATATGGATTGTGGTTTTAAAAAGTTTCGGGGGTATCGCAGTATTCAATCTCAGACATTTTGTCGCTGAGGAAGACCGGAGAGATACCGACCAAAATATAACGAGAAAAAACAAAAGATGAAAATAATTATCCAAATATGTTGTGGAATGGTGCTATTTTTAGGTCTCAGACCACGAGGAAGATCAGAGAGCGCACTAATCGGTAGCGATCAAAACAATAAAGATGAGACAACTCGTTTGAATAATTCATAGAATTATTATTATTATTATTATTATTATTATTATTATTATTATGTTTTTCACACCTGCCATAGCTGGTGGTTCACTGGAGGCTGAGTGACAGCAAGTCTCCTCAGGTCTCCAGGACTCTTCTGAGTATTCTAGCCGATCCCAACAGAATTGTAATTGGTGCCCTTGAATTATTATTATTATTTACTCCTTTTGAGTTTTCACATCAGCATTAGCTGATGGCCTTTCACTGGAGTCTGAGTGACAGCAAGTCTCCTCAGATTATTATTATTATTATTATTATTATTATTATTATTATTATTATTATTAGTGTTTTAATAAGTTTTTATTTTTTTTTTTTAAATAAGTTTTTTTTCCCACCGGCGTTAGTTGATGGTCTTGCACACTCCATCTGGGGTTTTCACAACAGTTTTAACTAGTGTTTTATTTTTTTTTTCTTCTTTTACTGAAGTTTGAGTAACAGTAATTCTCCTCATTTGTCCAGTATTCTAAGTATTCTAACTGATCTTAACACTACTGTGGTCTGAATGGTCTCTATTCTTCCTTTAATCCCCAGTCCCTCCTGTCTCTTTTCGGATATTTTGAGGACCGTTCTGAGGGCACCAACTACGAATGGTATCACCGTTGCCTTCATTTTCCACAATTTCCTTTTAGCTTTTTGGAAAGATCCAAGTATTTATTCGGTTTCTTTTATTCGCACTCTAGGGACCACTGGAACGGCAAAATACACAAGATTACGAGCTCTTTTCTTCTCGTTAATTAACACTAGATAAGAGATTGGGGGATCTGTTTGTTTGTCAAAGTCCCAGAGAATTTCATGGGTCTTATTTTTTAAACTATTCTGGCTTGAGCATATACCATTTTTCAGTATGGTCAAATTTTAATCTTAGAATTCTCGGTGGGTCATCTATCTGACTCTTTCTATCTCAAAGTCTCAGAGAATTTTATAGTTTTCATTTTGAAACCATTCTGTATGGTAAAATGTTAGTGTCTTGTACAATTCCCAGTGGATGGCCTTTCCTATTATTTTCTATCCCAAAGTCCCAGAGGATTATTTTCATTAATTATTAACTAGAATTGTTATCACTATTTACAGAAGGCAGGGATGTTGATTATATATATATATATATATATATATATATATATATATATATATATATATATATATATATATATATATATATATATATATGGGTTTGGAGGTTGATTTTGAAGGCTATCACAATGCAGGTGTAAAGAAAAAATAATAAGGTAACAATGGTGTTGTGTATTAACCTGTATTTTATTCTTGAATTTTCGAGATAAAATCTCTTTTTCAAAAGATCACTGGAACTGAAGCAGTCTAGTTATGGCATTTCTAGTTAAATAAAATTTTTTTTTGAAAATGATGGTATTTTTTATAACTGTATTCTCGTGTTGCGTGTTTACGTGAATGCATTTTTTTTGTTTTATTTGTTTTATTCAAGAGTAAAATACAGGTTAACACACAACACCATTGTTACCTTATTCTTTACACTTGCATTGTGATAGCCTTCAAAATCAACCTCCAAACCAATATATACACAATGCTTCAAGCAAATAATAAAACTCTCTTATATATATATATATATATATATATATATATATTGTAAACAAGGTTTGTTTAGAATGGCTTTTTGCCGATAATTTTTTGGAGAATAAGTGGTTAATTGGAGTCCTACCTAATTTTGAAAATTAATTAATTAATAATGAATTAGGCGGGAATACATATATATATATATATAATCTAAAACTCTCTTATATATATATATATATATATATATATATATAATCTTTATTTCTAAACTCCTACAGTATAAAAAAAACTCAATACAAACATTTGCCTGGAGGAAGAAAGAATAAAAAAAAGGAAAAAACCAAATCATCTGCACCTCTTGAAAAAATCATAGGGTACTATAAGAATGGCCAAAAGAAAATAATACTGTAAGAGTTGCCTTAATTAAATATACTAAAGTGCTCAATACAAAATGTAGAGCTAATAAATAATTAGATAATAAATACAATAAGCCTAATATATAGTAAGCCCAATGAGTCAGAGAATATCTACCTAGGTTTCTCCTAACGGATCATCAGGATTATTCTGAGTCAGAATTATCCTGATGATCCGTAAGGAGGAACCTAGGTAGATATTCCCTGACTCATTGGGCTTACTATATATATATATATATATATATATATATATATATATATAAAGAAGATTTTGCAATAGGGGTAACATGAACACTGAATAAAAAGAAAACTTAACAAGAAAATAAATAAAATGGTGAACTAAGTTGCAGCCAGATCTTCTGCAGAATCCATCTTTAGTTTTGTACGTCTACTGACGATATCTTTTAATAATTGTTCAAAGTTATTACATTTGTCATTAGAAGAATTCGAAACCGTACTGACAGTGCTAACCGGACGACTCCATACTTTTTTGGGCAGGGGTACCGGACGTTTAGGAGTTGGGGTTGAACCTGACTCAGACATATCTGTCCCTGATGACCCAACTGGTATAATAGGCCCCCGCATTGACGTTTTCCTTTCTGGTTTTGCCTGCAATGGAGGGGTCCGCGATATGCGTCCATTAGAAACAGTATGATTGCTAGTTGAATTGTCACTTGTAATTTCTTTGCTGTGCCGAAATTCCGGTTTTAGGGTCCCAGGTATTGGGGGAGGTACTGGTATGGGTTCGTGTGCACTTTTTCGGTCGGACCCGTACATGAATTTTGAGCGTTTTTCGAGGGCTGTTCCAATTTTTCCGTTTGGAGTATTTGCGGTTGGGGTTGAACTGCCAGATGTGTTATCCGATCCTGGCTCCCTTCTCTTTCCTATGATCGGAGGGGTTTTATCTGAATTCTTTTGGTGGTCCGGATACGCAATTTCTGCCGTCGTTGTTGTCGTTGGGGTAGTCGATTCAGTAGTTGTAGTACAGCCGTTGCATATGAGTTCTGTGTTGGCACGTTTTTTCGAGGGCCTCTTTGTGACCCGTGCCCTTCGTTTCAGGTTGGTCGGCAAATGCACTCGGGGTTGAGTGTCATTATCCTCAAAACTAGAAACGGACAGATCACTGCTGTTTCTCTTTTTCGAAGTGCTCGACTTCACCGAACTCGGCGTTTTCACAGCCACAGGTTCAGAGGGGGGCGGACGATACGAAGGTAAAAGAGGGGGCGTTTTTGATGATATATCGTGAATAGAATGTATCTTCAAACCGTTGAATGTAGACGGATTCTCATTTACTGGGATGTAAGACCCAACCACGTCGCAACCTTTTCCAGATGGCTTATCTTCAAGACGCTTGATAGTTAGTCCGGAAATATCAATCTTGCTTCTTGAGGATTTTGCCTCACTGCCTTCGATCATACTGACAGACTTCTCAGTTCGGGAAGATGCTCGGCTACGTCGATCTAGGCTGCCTGTAGATCGAATAATAACCGGTTCTTTCATATTCACCGATTCTAAATTGCTGTTAGCGTGCTTGATTAATTTTCGGGTGTTTTCCTTAGATCGGGCTATGTCTTCGAGATGGTTGTCATCTTTGGCCAAACATTTGACCGGTGCCACCAAATTTACATAGGTGTTTTTAATCGCCTCTTTCGAAGCATTTAAACTGCTTCTTGAATTCTTTAAGAAAGACCGTTTCGGTGTCTTTTCTGAGGAATTGGAAGCTAACACACTTTTCATGGATACCGATTTTTCAAAGTCAACGGTGCAACGATTATTATCCGTAGTCTTGGATAGTGCTAAGGTGGAGTTGGGGCGTGCCTCTGATTTTAGACTGGCGTAAAGACTTGAAAAATTGCCACCCATGTGAGCACTTAATGGTCTGGGTGCACCTCTCTCGGTTATGTTCAAAGAATATTTACCGTCTCTTAATTCGGACTTGCTTTTGGTTTCTAAGTTACTCTTGGAACGTCCCAGAGTTTTTTTTAGACGGTTACTCAAGCTTTGTATCATTGCTTTTGTTTGACTTAAGGAAACAGTTGTTTTTTTCTTTCGGTCAGCATCCGTATCTTTGGCGTTTGTTCTTAAACCAGCTAGATCGTTTTGCTCCAGTTCTAACCGGGCTGATTCTAGAGGAAGTAATTCGAGACTCTCAACGCTTTCATTGAGACCATCATCCTCATCCCCGATTCTGCTTCGTCCCCTTCCCAGCAGAGTTACTGTCGGTGTCTTTTCCGAAGACGTAGTCTCCCACCGCGTACGTGTTCCGAAGTTCGAGCTCTCCGTGCACACAGAACTCGGGCGAGAATAAAACCCCAAAGACCTGTTCGGAGATCGGTCAGACGTCATGGAGGTAGATCCGTGCAGCGCCTTCACAGTACTCCTTTCCGCATAGGTGGAGCTCCTGATGGAGCTTCTTAGGGAGCTTCTTTCGGAGCGCATGCTCAGTGATCTCCGCGGGGAGCGCCTGTGGCTGTACAAACTGGCCTGACTCTCCGCTATGGGCAGATTCTCATCAACACTGGTCATCATGCTTGCATTGTCTGTCGATGTCCTCGCGGGTGTCCCCTCTGTCGCTGTCCTCAGGTTCACACTGAACGTCTCGGTCGAGGGCATATCTCTTGCCGATGATTCAACGAAGTCTACGGACTGGACACTGAGCACGACTCGGGTCGAGTTGTTTCTGTAGAAGTGCGGGTCCCTACACGGTCTAAATGTCAACATCCCATTCATACCGGTTTCTTGCCTGATGACTGTGTGTTTATGACGATGTCCCGTCAGTGGGTGTTCCCCTAAGGAATCACTGTCCGTTTGACGTCTCTTTCTGTGTCCAGTCAGGGGATGCAGTGTGACGGCCGTGAGGTTTTCTGATAGGCCATACCTGTGACCCGTCAGAGGGTTACTGCGATTACTGCGGCAAATCATATTGACTCGACTGTTGACGTAGTGAACAAGAGGTAAGTCGAGTGACCATCTGCTGCTGTCAAATAATTTCGGAATAAATGCCGTGGTTGTGGTTTAAAAGGAAAAATAAACACTGTTTATTCTTCTGTTTAATTTACGCGGACAAGAAAACGTTGAGAGCACTCGAATAAAGTCTTTCTGTTAAACAATTTCGGAATAAATGCCCTGGTTGTGGTTTAGAATGAAAAAATAAACACCGATTATTCTTTTGTTTAATTTACGCGGACAAGAAAACGTTCGAGAGCACTCGAATAAAGTCTTTAACTTTTAATAAGTGCTTTACAGACGAAGCGACCAACAAGCAAATTTTGGTTGAAATTCCAGATTCTTAATTGTAACAAGAGATTTTTTTGGTGTTGAATAAAAGTTTTCTGGTCAAGCAATGCTGAAAATAATGCAGGAGTCTCCCCTTTTCTGTGGGTTAAATTCCAGGGCTTTCAGTTACTGGCAGTTAATCCAAAAAATTAAAAATGGCACAAAAAACGGCATGAGTAACAAGGATATCAGTTCGTATATGCCAAATAAATACTTTGAAATTCTACCTAAAATTCTCTGTAAATGGTTAAAACTATCGGCTTAATCAGAAAACTAAAAATGTTAGATTAAAGTTTCTAAGAGTTATGGTAACAAAAACAAACTTTCTGTTTAAAACAGTTGTTATCCTTGATCTATTTTATTATTAGTTATTATTGTATATATTATATATTAGTTATCATTAGTTATTATAATATATTAATATTACAAAATGTGTATATTAAACTACAACATAAGTATATATAGGGAATATAGAATATATTCAGGGTTAAGTACTACCTGACGTCTCAGTTATACCATGTGAGTCTTGGAACTTGTTCCTTACCATTTACCAAAGAATTTGAATTTGACTAGAATGTCTCGCGGCTGAATAATTAAATTAACAATAACAATGTTAATAGGCATGTAACACAGGAATCATCAAATTATGTATTTCCTTTAACATTATTTGTTTCTGAAATAAAGAATTACAATACAAACAAGCAAACAAACAAATAAACAAACAAACAATATCTGGATTAAAACCAAGCTCCCCCGTATATCAAAAGATTCATACTACTTAAACAGATCTCTAAATCCCTGTAATTGATCAGATCTCATCCCTATCAAGGGAATACTATTGCATAAAAATGCACACGCATATATACAGATATATATGTGTGTTTGTGTGTTTGCACAATGTACATTTATCTATAGGGCTAAAAATCTCGTTGGCAACCGAAGTTGGTTTTTTTTTCTAACTTAAAACAGAAGAAGAAATAGAATAAAGAAGGTCAGAAATGGCTAGAATTACGACCCTGGTTGTTGCTACTGATCTTGCGAAATAGATACTGCCGGGCGTAAGAAGTCCAGAATTGATCCGTTCGTAATGGGGAACCACAGATATTTTTGGTTCAGTGATAAATTGAAAAAAAAAAAAAAATTAAATAAATAAATAAATAAAAATCCAGATGTTCTGAAAGAAAGAAAGAAAGAAAGCACTTATAGTCGAGTTAATCCATTCGGGTCTCAAGATGTTTGAAAACTTTCGCAAAAAAATAAATCCGACCGTAATCCAAAGAATTTGTACAAAGTTTGAGCCGTATAATATCCATTCCGTTTTATTTTTTATGTAGTTCGTGTTTTGTAGAGGTTTTAATCCAAGATTCCAGATGATCCGTGATCAACACAAAAATATATATTTATCTATATATTTTTAAAGCAAATCAAATTTAACGTGTTTCAGATACCTTAACATTGTAAAACGAAATCCAGTATTCAGTTTGATCCAAGACAGATGTCGGATTCCTCAATCTGACTGAAATATTTCATAGATGTTTTCTTTTTTTCCTTTACTCATTGTCCGTTCTAATTTTTTTTTCTCCAAGTTTGTTTGTTTTTGTTGTTGTTGTTATTTTACTCCTCCAGGTTTGTATGTGTTTGTTATTGTTCTTTTAAAATAGATCCAAAACGCTTAACTGAACTATTGGTCAGCCATATTTGTTGAGCCAACCGCCTCAAAATCAATGCAAGATGAACTCGTGGCGTAAGACATCACATAACAGACTCATACAGATCTTTTTTTTTTTAAAGCCATATCAACAACAGTACAATCTATTCAAACCAACCCGAATTAGAAATATTCCAGAGTCAAATTCTATTATGAAGAGGCCGACATCTTTTATGTAAATGTTCGTTATAAAAAGAAAAAAGTTAAAATAAGATGGACAATATTTTCACAATAGATGAAAAAGGATGAGGTAAATAAATAAACTAAAAATATAACCGCCGCTTGGCTTCCTCTCCTCCTGTACAGGTAAACTGTTCAATCGTAATATATTACACAGGTAGGAAGTGTAATCGAGCAGATTCGTTTAGAGAGTTGAGGCGTCGATCGGGTTAAGCTGAGCGCGTTATTCAAACAAGATTAGAAATGACTTATCACCCCCCACTCCCATCCCTCACCCCCTAACGATCAACCGCTGCCCAAGGCCGTGTACATAAACAACAGTAGACTAATTATTTTAGTGAATCAACTCATTGTCGGGCGTCTCTGCTAGCAAGTTGTAAAAAAAATTCATTGTGATTTTACAATTAAGCCACTTTTCTTGATACCCGCTAATGGGCCAAATACGCTAATCTGGACTTTTTCTTAATCCGGCCAAATTTTCAAACAGAGTGCTGGAATGATCCTGAACTTACAATTAATTCGAATTATTTGGATTATTTGCACTATTGTCCTTAACTTTATTATGTTACGATTTTATGGGCCATCCTTTAGGCTTCAAGCAAGAGCACTTGCCCGGCGGAAATCCTTGGTAAAGAATCCTTTGGTTATTCCTTGGTGCTCCTCAGTATTGCAAGTCTTTCGTTAATGATTGAAAATGGACGCCTCTCCGTATCAGTGATTAAGTAGTCAACTAGCCATGCATTCGGGCTGTTGATTGGCTGAGGTTTAAACCACGTGACCTCGCTTAGTCTATAAATTTAAGTGGTGTATTGTAGCACACTTTATATACAGAATTATCTAACTGTTATTTACGCAACGTTTCGATCGACGTGTCATCCGGCCTTCTTCAGGTGTTTCATGTCAAACACGGGAACCTTCTGTCGGACTCGGGAACCTTTTCGGACTCGGGAACTTTCTCTTCGAACTCGGGAACCTTCTTGTCAAACTGGAGAGCCTTCATGTTATAATCGGAAACCTTCACGGAACTTCGAACCGAACCCTTTATTTAATCCACATAGGTAGACTGTTCTCATTCCGTTAACCCTGACCGGGTACAAGTGTTAAGCTGTGTTAAGTATTCTATGTTATTATCACCCTTGGCCAGGATTGAACCTGCAGCCTAGAGATGATTTTCACTTAGAACTATTAACTCAACCTTTCTATCCGTTGCGCCATGTGTCCAAGGTTTGGTTTTGTTTGGTTTATTCGGTTAACTGCATAACTCCTTAGGTGTTATTTAAACAATTAATTTAATGCAAAACGTGGGGAGTAATGGGCCTTACCCGAAAACATTATTTGTACCCCAAAAGATCGTTTGTTTTTTGCTCAGAACCGAAGTTACAACATCAGTTAAAAATTTTCACATTTATGTTTTAAGTGTTTTCATTCAGCCATTGAATATGGTATATATGGAGCAAAATAAATGTGTATAATTTTATATATAATGTTTGTGTATATATATAATGTATAATGTTTATTTATATGTATAATGTTTATGCATAATGTATAACATTATGTATGAATTGCACAGAGTGCAATAGAAATGATCAGGATTATGTTGGTGGTTGGATATTTTTGAAATAATATAGAAACAATACCTTTTCCTAGTATCAATGATATTGCCTGCAAAATTCTGACAATATACAAAGCTCAATATCGGCACCACAATTCATAATGGAATTGAAAATTAGAAATCTATTAATAATGGAGATTCGCTTCCGGTTTTTGTCTGTAACAAAAACTACGTCACTACTTATGTCACTATACCCGAAATCGTCATAACATAGAATAAATACACTGTGTGTTGCCAGGGATGGTAAATCGATGTAGACTGTTTAACATCATTATCATAATATCATAAAAGAAATCTGTATTATTTGGATTGTTCGGACTATTGTCCTCATCTCTATTGTTCATGAAGAAGGCCGGAGGGCACATCGGCTGAAACGTTGTACAGATAACAATAAAGATGAGGACAATAGTCCGAATAATCCAAATAATCCAAATTATCAAGCCTCATCTAAAAAAATCAGAGAAATAATAAAGGTGCTCCCATATATGTATTTACCTAACTCCCTTCGCACGAGCAAGATACAACACAAGATCATTTTTAACTCTTTTCTACTTTAAACCGCTCACAGAGGCTCTCCCGCCACTGCAATCCTACCACACACGTGTCACTTGTTTACACTGAAAAGTTACCTGATGAACACCCCTTGCATCTTTTGTTTCGTGTGAGGTGAATAGTTAGTGAACTTTGAAATATACCATCATACAGGTAAAAAAATACCAATAAAATTTGGTACAGTCGTAGGGGAAATTTGACAGCCAAAGAGTTAAGATCCTAAATCTGCCCTACTATTTTACCCATAGCTGAAGGGAGAATAGTTGGATTCATACATTTCCCAAAGATGTTAGCGCTATGTGAAATACAAACAGTCGCGTCCTGGAATTGAACTCGAGTCACCTTGTCCACTTCATCCTATACAGTGTTTTATATGTTGCATAATCTATGCGGTTGCACAAGATTATTGTCAATCCCCTGTATTTCTGAAGGGATGGCCCTTTTCATGTCACGGGTGGTACTTTCCATGGAACATTACAGAAAGCCCGCGAAATACGTGAAGTCACGTGGGACCTGGTTGGGTCGCAGTTCGAGCTTGGACGTCAGGCAGAGAAGGCATATCTGCCTTAGCTAGGGCTCACTTGCACACGCGCGGTGTGTTTAGTTGGAGGAAGTTGTTTAGTTAAGTAAATAAAAGTTTAAATAAATAATATGGTTTTGTGGTTGATGAATGTCTTGTGAACAAGACTGACCTAGAAGAAGAAATGAATCAAGGACGACCAACCAGCAAGAACAGAGAAATAGAAGTCATAGAGAAAGAATAGAAACGACTAGAGATCACCAATGGCCAAAGAAGTAAGTTATGCATCTCTCTATCTACCTGTGTCTATCTCTCCCCCTCTCTCCAGTAAAAGAACACTTGTGTATGTACTCAACACGGGTATATGTGTATGAGTATGTAACATATATAGCTGAAAACTTACTCTATTATGCCCCTTGTATCTGGTGTCGTTTCTGTGGAAATAATCCTTTTATTTGAAGTATCCCTATTACGTGAATACGTATAAGTAAAAAGTCGTCGGGGCGGCCTAATGTCGGTATCAACCATGCAGCGAGGGAGTCTATCCCCTTTTCACTAGCCTAGACCAAGAAGATTATCTTAGCGTCTGAGGTGGAGCGCCACACCTACCATCAGCTCAGCACTTTACCGCACAGATCCCTGTGCTACTCATACGCTGAGTTGACGAGGGCGGGTATCGAACTAGGAACCTTGTGGTTTCTAGCCGAACGCTCTACCGACTGAGCTAACCCGGCCCTACTTATACGTATAGTTATAGAAAATAGTGTTTTTTTACTAGCTGAAAACTTGCTCTATCCATAATTATGTTGTAATTACCGTTGAAATAAATTGGATGCATTTCTTTTAGAGCTTTCTTCGTATATTCTTACACACAAAAGGAAAAATATCCTGGGTATGAAGTTAAACTGCATCTAATGATGAAGCTCCAATTTTGGAGCTCTGGGGAGTGTGGAGTACAACTCCATCGCCATTACTCCCATGTCCACTTTGACCAGGAATGGTAGTACTGTTGTATACCCTTCATTACTTCTTTACTTCTTACTTGCTTCTATATCTTGGACATCTATTCTTCTGGCCGGCTTTGGTATTTCTATCATCTATCTTGACTTGGTCTTGAATCTTCTAAGGTCTGGACTTTCTTGGGGACTTCGGGTCTGGTCTTCTATTGGGGATTTCTCTTTATCAGAAGCCCTGTGTCATTGTTAGTTTTTTAGGTAATAACACAAGACTTCGATTTACTTTGATCTTCCTTTATTTTTAAATCCCCAAACCAGACATCTGCGCAGGTGTGACTTACATCCTACGAGCTCGGCTCCTACCTTCTAACTGACTGACTTACTTACTATCCTTAAACCGGAAAACAGGTTTTCTATGCCTTCCGGTTCTCACGATTTATCCCCGGAAGGCAAGATGAGAGTGAGGTCAAGTGCCGTCACTCACTCTCAAGGCAATCAGCTGCACTAATCGCCATTATGTTTCTGTACTACCTTATATAAGTATTAGGGATATAATAATTATGTAACAGTACCTGGTAGGGTCATATCTATGGGTTAAATAGATAAAAAATGAATTTTAGAAAATTTTTTAAATATTATATTTTTGCTTGAAGGCAATTACAATGCATAAAATTCGATACTTTTTTTTAATAGAAAATGAACTTGACAAGTGTAATCCCGGCAAAGGATCGCTCGGTGTGTAGAACATCATACAGACTGTTTTATTCACTCAACGTCCCCTTACCTATTATGGTAGAGGCGTGTAAGTATCATTTGACAAGGTTAATTTCGTAGGGATTGTTAGCTGTGTACTGTGGTCGAGGCGATATGGACTTTGACTATGCCTGCTGAGGTCCCGGTTTCAATTTCTGTGGGAGGGAAGTCGTTACTATACATCGCTGATGAGACTTGATAAAGTCGAAGCAGTCTGTACGATGTTCTTACACACCGAGCGATCCTTTGCCGGGATTACACTTGTCAAGTTCATTTTCTATAAAAAAAAAAGTATCGAACTTTATGCGATACATGCATTGTAATTGCCTTTAAGCAAAAATATAATATATACTTTATTCAACAATGCTTCTAAAAAACAAAAATCTTATATATATATATATATATATATATAATATATATATATATATATATATGGTGATTGCCGCTTCTTGACAGAATAAGGCCATTTCTACAAGTAGTCCAGATGTGAGCAGTTGTGAGCACGCAGATGGCCCACGGATCCGGCTTTTTTTTTATGTACCCCATCACACATATGAAATCCTCGACATACAGGCGCTGCCATACAGGTCAGACTTCAATGTAGGAAATGTTTCCATGGTGTCCGTCATGTGTCGCTTCAGAATAGAGGGCTCGAATCACCTTACCTCAAACTTCTTACAGCCTGTCTTTCCATGAGGATGTGTATCCAGACCTCCTGTCAACTGGACCTTATAGCTGGAGCTGATTTCCGCAAGAGCATCGGTGTCTGTCCCTTATCGAGATACTTCCCTGTCACGATGCAAGTATGTAGTTTGGGTTTTCCCAGTCTCAAGATCGGGAGGTGTCCAGACATTCCAGGTGGCTATAAGATGTGATATTTGTTGGATTTTGTGATATAAGGCATAAGGTAAATGGTCACTTCTACTTATAGACTCGCCTATAAACACGAGACCTGAGAAGGATTCTTATTGTCCAATCACTGGCACTGCTGCTGCTGCTTCTGCTGTATTAATAGAGACCCCATTCTGAGCTTATTTCATTGACATTTGGATTCTCTTGGACGACAGACTTACAAGGAATACGTTAACACCGGATTCTTATTGGCTTGCTTACTTATTCATTACATCTGGAACGAAGGATGGCTGCCAGATACTTAACAATATTATCTATTTATTTTTCTATTATTATTATTTTCATTTCTTTCGTTATTTCCTTTTGTTTCTTTCTTCTTTCATTTCTTCTTTTGGTTTTCCTGTTTTCTTTTAATCCTTTTCTTGGTATATATATATATATATATCCTCTCTTCCTCTCTTTCTCTCCCCCTCTCTCTCTCTCTCTCTCACTCCCATTCTCTCTCTCTCCTCCCCCCCTCTCACTCCTCTCTTCTCTCCCCTCTCTCCCCTTCCCCTCTCTGTCTCCCTCCCCTCTCTGTCTCCCTCCCCTCTCGCCCTCACCTCTCTCTCCTCTCCCTCTCTCTCTCCTCTCTTTCTCTCTCCCTCCCCTTCTCTCTCCCTCCCCTTCTCTCTCCCTCCCCTTCTCTCTCCCTCCTTCTTCTTCTTCTTCTTCTTCTTCTTCTTCTTCTTCTTCTTCTTCTTCTTACAGTTGTCAAGTTTTGAAAATGCTAATAAAAAAAACAACAGAAATCGCTCTTATTTATTACCAACTCTACCTCCCTCTCTGTCTGTCTGTCTGTCTCTGTCTCTGTCTCTCTCTCGCTCTCTCTCTCTCTCTCTCTCTCTCTCTTATATAATATATATATATATATATATATATATATATATATATATATTCATTTTAAATATTAGTTTTTAAAAAATGTCGATACTCATGAAGAATGAATAAAACAAAATGTCTTTAACATGTCGTAAAATCCAACCAACAACAACAAAAGAAAAAAAATCAGGTTGACCTGCCAACACGAAATTTCAAAGGTCGACTTATACACGAGTGCATGCGGTATTCAAATTAACACCCCCCGCTCCGTCCCGTCTCTATCCCTACACCATTTGCTGCTAATTTTGATGTCAAAATTGCTATTGTTGTGCCGTATCTGTCCACACTGCGATCGTCTCATGTCGACGAGTTAATAACAGGTGGCTAAATTAGTCGCGTATTTTACCCGTTAGCCAAAACACCACCGACCATTGAGACAATAGAAAGAAAAGATGACTTTATGGAGTTACCTGCCCTTTATCCCCATTCTTTGAACTTTGACCTTGGCATTGCTGACCCTTATAGTCTTTAAATAATTTCGAGGGCCCCTAACCCAAATGAACACGCACTGTTGAAGTAAAAAAAAAAACACCCAGTAATGACACACCACTTCAAAATAGTGTGCGTGTCTATCTATACGTATTCGTGTGCATTGTATGCGTATAATTATCTGCGTGTGTGCGTGCGTGTATGTATCTCTGTGCATTTTAACGTGTTTTAGTATGTGGGAGTGTTCATGTGTGTGCGTGTGTTTTCGTATGTTAGTGTATGAGTATTTGGTTTGGTTTGGTTTGGTTTGTTTTACGGCATATCAACATCGGTGGGTCATTTAATGCCGACAAAGTTTTGAAATAAAGTAATTCCTAATCGATACTCAATTTTTTTTATAAATACATTTTTCTATTTAACCCATAGATGGGACCCTAACAGGTAGTACCACTCCGGGTCAGAGTGGACCAGGGAGCAATGGTGATGAAGGGGTGCTCCACATTCCCCAAACCTCCAAAACTGGAACCTCACCATCAGATAGAGTTTAACGTCATTATACTAGCACACTCAAAGACACAGACACACATACTAACACACATGGTTGGTAAATATATATATATCAAAATAATCCAATCTATTAATAATGGAGATTCGCTTCCGGTTTTTGTCTGTAACAAAAATTACGTCACTGCTTACGTCACAATTACCAAAGTCGTCAATACATAGAATAATGAACAATTATTACTAATAGAATAAATAAAAGCTATTCCTTATATTTCAACGCTTGAATCCTTTATATTATAATAAATAAACTATATATTATTTATATAATAAACTATATAATTTATGGAATTGATTTAAAAAGTTGTATTACTTTAAGTGGAAAATATTATTTGTGAAATTTATAATCAATTTTAAGAATTATTTTTACTCTCACCCCTTTTTCAGTAACAAGAAGTTAACTAAAAAGTTTATAAATAAATAAATACTTACGATTTTGTGTAAAAATTGATGTGTAAAATATTCAAAATAATTATTTAATAAGTGACTAATAAATGTGCGTAACATTTTATTTATGTCTTTTTTTTCCCCTTTTAATAAATTTGATAATTTTACTTATTTATGGTACAAAGTCTCTGACATTGAATTTTTAACTCCCACTCAGACAATACCTTTCAAAAATTAATTTTTACACCGTCCGGATAGTATTTTTTTTAGTATTATCTGCGTTATTCGGACTATTGTCCCCATCTTCATTGTTATTTGTACAACGTTTCGGCCGATATACCCTCCGGCCTTCTTCAGGTATTTCTTGTCGGACTCGGGAACCTTCTCGGACTCGGGAACCTTCTTTTCGAACTCGGGAAATACCTGAAGAAGGCCGGAGGGTATATCGGCCGAAACGTTGTACAAATAACAATGAAGATGGGGACAATAGTCCGAATAACGCAGATAATACTAATCTTCAAGCCTCATCACAAACATTCAGAGAAAGAGTATTTTTTTATTTTGCTAGTACAAATAATCCAATAAAATATTTGTATTGTTGCATAAATGGTCGTTAGATAGAGACTTACTTAGAAAATGTTTTAGATCTTAAGAAAAAAAACCTGATGAGCACGCATTAAAATTGACCTAAAAGATAATCAGTTGTCCTTGAAGTTAATTTCAAATGAATAGTATTTGGTTTGGTTTGGTTTGGTTTGGTTTGTTTTACGGCATGTCAACATCGGTGGGTCATTTAATGCCGACAAAGTTTTGAAATAAAGTAATTCTTAATCGATACTCAATTTTTTTTATAAATACATTTTTCTATTTAACTCATAGATAGGATAAATATATATGAACAAATCAAATTGGTATGAAAAGACTCATATATATATTTTTTCCCCGCATTTATTTGATTTTTTTTTACTCCTTTAATAAATTTGATAATTTTACTTATTTACGGTACAAAGTCTCTGACATTGAATGTTTAACTCCCACTCAGACACTATCTTTCAAAAATTAATCTTTACACCGTCCGGAGAGTATTTTTTTATTTTGCTAGTACAAATAACCCAATAAAATATTTACATTTTTGCATAAATGGTCGTTAGATAGTGACTTACTTAGAAAATGTTTTAGATCTTAAGAAAAAAAAAACAACTGATGAGTACGCATTAAAATTGACCTGAAAGATAATCAGTTGTCCTTGAAGTTAATTTTAAATGAATAGGTCATAAAATCGATATTGGAAACAGATCAGTAGGTTTTATAACAATCGAAATATGATCAATAGGCCAGAAAAATCGATCTCAAAACAAGTCGATGAGTTTAGTTTAATCGATATTGAACTTGAACTTTTTCTGAACTTGATTCAATAAGTCATGAAAATCTGAAAATGGATAAAAGTCATAAAAATCTGGATAAATCTGACGTGCAGCTTCTGTAACACTGATCAGTTGGTCTTATAATCGATTTAAAAATGGATCAATGGTTCGATCTAAATAGACAATCTAAAAAAAAAAAAAGATTTAGAATTAATAAAAAAAGTTAAAGCATGCTTTAATTTTGATACTTTTTCAACACACGCAAGAGAATCAATGTTTCATTCATTGTTCATTACGGTCTTGGTAAATAGAGCTTCAGTCTCATCACCTTTTCAACACAGCTCGTATTTTTAATAAAATTAATGTTTCATTCATTGTTTATTTCTGTCTTGGTAAATACAGCTTTGGTCTCAATACTTTCTCAACACAGTTCGAATTTTTAATAAAATTAACGTTTCATTAATTGTTTATTTCTGTCTTGGTAAATACAGCTTCAGTCTCAATATTTTTTCAAGACAGTTCGAATTTTTAATAAAATTAACGTTTAATTCATTGTTTATTTCTGTCTTGGTAAATACAGCTTTAGTCTCAATACTTTTTCAAGACAGTTCGACTTTTTAATAAAATTAACGTTTCATTAATTGTTTATTTCTGTCTTGGTAAATACAGCTTTAGTCTCAATACTTTTTCAACACAGTTCGAATTTTTAATAGAATTAAACGTTTCATTCATGTTTATTTCTGTCTTGGTAAATACAGCTTCAGTCTCAATTCTTCTCAACACAGCTTGTACTTTTAATAAAATTAACGTTTCATTCATTGTTTATTTCTGTCTTGGTAAATACAGCTTCAATCTCAATACTTTTTCAACACAGCTCGTATTTTAAATAAAATTAACGTTTCATTCATTGTTTATTTGTCTTGGTAAATACAGCTCCAGTCTCAATACTTTTTCAACACATTTCATATCTTGAATAATATTAACGTTTTATTGATTCTTCATTTCTTTCTGGGTAAATAGAACTTCAGTATCGATACTGTTTCGACCCGAGTTGAATTTTTAAGAAACTTAACATTTCCTTTTTTGTTCATTTCAGTCTTGGTAAATACAATTTCAAATTAACGTTACGTTCATTGGCCATTTCTCTCTTGGTAGATACAGCTTTGTTTTAAGACATGTCGTGTTTTGACTAAAATCAATGTCTTATTCATTGTTCATTTCTGTCATGGTAAATACAGCTCCAGTCTCGATATTTTTCAACACACGTCGTACTTAAAAAAAATTTAAAGTCATTTATTGTTCTTTCGGTCTTGGTAAATACAATTTTAGTGAATACTTTTAGAACACAATCCGTGTTTTTTAAAGAAAATTAATATTCTATTCATGTATAAATGGTAGGGAATACTGGGTTATTTAGTTTTGGTACGACAATTTGGGTTATTTATGAGGAAGACCGTCCCGGTCTCCTGCCTCAAAACTTGCTAACGGTGAGTGGTGAAAAACCAACCCCAGCTACGATTGAAGACCGAAGCAATAGATAGATATGAAGACGACTAGATAGATAGATAGTTTTTATTTTATGTTATTAAGATATAAAAGAATATCTAAATACTCAGATTTTCTTTTATTCATGTTTGTTTAATGTCTTGTTTTTAGTTTAAATAAACAAGAATATCTAAATATTTGGATTTTTTTTTTACTTGTAATTGATTGTTGGAAATAAATATATTAAAAATAAATGAAAATACCGAAAAAAATAAACGTTTTGGATTTTTTTTATATGTAAGTGAATGTAAAAAACAACAAACAAAGAAACAAAAACGCCCCAAGTTGGTTGTTTACTTTCAAGTGACATTGCTTCAGCTACGGACTTCAATCGTAGCTGGGTTGATTTTTCAACAATCACCGGTAGCAAGTTTTGAGGCAGGAGACCGGGACGGTCTTCCTCATAAATTACCACAATTTGTTTTGTAGAAAGAATACTCTGAATCCAAACCAGCTGTACTCGGCTAAATACATCCGTCCCTCGAGGCGGGGGTCCAGTGGCTTCGGCCCTGGATCTTTACAAGTTAATAGTGTCGATCACAGGGGGATATCACCCCAGGCAATACCTGCTCCCTTGATTTAAAGGGGCTTGGCTGGGTTTATTGCCGAGCACCTGAGGCACCCCCTTGAGGGGAATGCCGACGGGATTGACGCAATTTTTGTGCTTACCACCATGAGCTTCGGCTTGTGGGTGGGCCCACGTTAAAACGAGACCTTGTGTCCAGCGCTCATAAGTGGGATAAGATGCAAATATCTGTACTTGGCTAAAACATTGACCTTGTGACTCATTCGGTTCATGGCAGCGAATGGGGTGGATGAGAAGTGTCCAAATCTAGAAATAAGTTCAGACTGAAAAAAGGGTTAAAAGAAGTATGAAGAAAAGTGAGAGTAGAGCATTTTAAGTAACCCGCAATTAGAGGAAAGGACAAAACTTTTTAAATCACTGACACATGTGAGATCTGACCGAGACGGGTCTTTATGGCGGGTCATCATTAAACGATATACTCGTCTTTATCCACAAATAGAACACTGTCAATCAACTGAAGTGACCATTGGATGAGATCGTCGGACAATTTAAGCCATTGGCCAATGAAACACTGACCGAATCCGGGGTTAAATTTGACTAAACCTCGTGTCATTCCGAGAGACATACCGAAATGTTGAAACGTGGTTTAAAAAAGACGTTGTACCATCATTAAAGTCTTTAACCCTTGCTGTCCATTCTCGACATATTTTGTTCGGGTGTAAAAAATATTTGTCGATCTTCACTCGGTTGTGAGGTCACGAAGGACCCTTGACACCTGCTGAGGTGTTTTACGCTATAAATGCACTCACATAGCACTCCGAAGTAACGCCTACTTATATTCTTATTATAATGGAGATTAGGTGTCTGTCTGTAACCGAAACTACGTTATGACTGATTAGTATTATCTGCGTTATTCGGACTATTGTCCCCATCTTCATTGTTATTTGCACAACGTTTCGGCCGATATACCCTCCGGCCTTCTTCAGGTATTTCTTGTCGGACTCGGGAACCTTCTCGGATTCGGGAACCTTCTTTTCGAACTCGGGAACTTTCTTGTCGTATTCGGGAGCCATCACGGAACTTTGAACCTAACCCTTTATTTATTCCACGGGGTATCAGTGTAAAGTTGATTTATATTCAGAGTTGTCCATCACCTAGACAGATTGCCTAACCAAGGTCAATGAAACCAGTCTACCCTACTATTTACCAAAAGCTAGAAGAAGAACAAATGGATTCATGCCTTTCCCAAGGACATCAGCGTGAATTTAAACGCAATTTGCCTGGTCTAGAATTTGAACTCGGATCACCGATTCCATTTCTTATAACGATAACCGTTACGCTAAGTGCACTATATATATATATATGTGTGTGTGTGTATATATATATATATATATATATTTATATATATATATATTAAATTGTTAATATTAATTTGCATATTAATATTTAACATTTTATTTTAATAAATATGTGCTTGGTATTATTGATTTCTCATTGTTTGGTTTTATCTTAAGAAATATAAACAAAAATCTCGTGGATAAATCTTAAAAGAAATTTATTTACAAGAAGAAATAACTGTAATATTATCCTTTACTTCTATTTTAACTAAATAGTTAAATTCGGAAAATTTACCAATGAAAGTGGGAGTAATGGAAAATGATGAATAGTTAGTTTCAAAGTTGTTCTATTTTTCGATTATACCCCTCTGTTGCAGATCGTTTTTATCTGCATTCTTAGTCAGTTTCATTAGCCTTTCTAATTTAATATGATATTTATTATATAAAACTTAAATACTTGCACCCGAGGGTGCATATATTTGCTAGTATATTTAATATATATATATATATATATATAATATTATATATATATATTTGGTAATAAAAGGTAACTTATTATAAATGCCGACTGCAGCTATGCAGAGGAACACCTCCCACCCAGTGAGGCTACCAGTTGGCCGTGTGTGGTAACCTGTGATACCTAAAGACGTAATTCCGGTGTCTGAGCATATCATTCCACTTGACAATTGCGTAGGCCGAGGGGCGGGCCGAGAGGCCGCTTCGACCAATTGGCTGGTCAGACATCATTTATAGAAAATAGACGATTCCATTCTCATTATTTAAGGTACTATATGACAACTTGTTTGAAATGTAAATATTTTCAATTACTGTGATTATTTTTTTTACGTTTTTTTAGGTGCTGCAACATTTGCCGGTTTGCGGAAGTTTATCGCCGAGAAAAGCATTACTCGAGTTCTGTCTTTTGTCCATATTGCTTCCCATGGATTGGCAGCGGCAGGATGTGCAGGATTTGGTACGTAAATTCTTTGGTATTCTTGAACTTTCTTTATTATTTTCAGTTGGTGCGGTGTTAAGTGATTTTTGTACCCGAAAATGAAAGATTGCAATAGTTTTTCTACCCACTTTTCATATTTCTCTGATTTGCCATACATTTTGTATATTTTTCCTTATTTTTGTCATGGATTCGTTCGCCTTGAATGACCCTGTTCGAGACAAAAGTCAAGCTATGAAATTCCTTCAAGTTAAAAGTATTCTTCGTGTTGTTCGAAAATGTGATGCTGGGCACCAAATGATCTTTAAATTTTTGGACAAGAGGAATGGATGGAGTTGTAGACGTGATGACTGCAATCAGAAGAAATCTCTGAAAAAAACGACATTGGGTTTTCGGAGGAATATGCCGCTAAGCACACAAAACATTTCTTTATGCGGTTAAAACAGAACAACAGACACTTTCAATGAAATTCGTAAGATATAGTTGATTCACAATAAAAAAATGTTCAAACTCATCTATCACTGAAGATGTAAAAATAGATTTTTGAACATATTGCCTGAAGGTGGGAGTAAAAAAATCAAGTCAGCGAGTTTGTAACCCTAAGTAAGTAAAATCATCAAATTCAATTAAAGGATTAAAAATAAAAACAATTTGAAATGTACTTTAAATATGTATTAAATAAAACAAACTATATATAGATATATAATACCAGTCCATGTATTTATTAAAACTTGTTTTATTAAAAAACAATGAGGACTGTCTAATGTTGAATGTTCAAATTTTGAGTGTATTTATTCAATGTTATGACAATTTTGGGTAATGTGACGTAGTTTTTGTTACAGACAAAAACCGGAAGCGAATCTCCATTATTAATAGATACATCTCTTGCAGAAATACTGTTCAGTTCGATGACCCCAACGAAATAGATGAATGAAAGTAGAATTGTATTTTTTTTATTTTGTAGGCAAGGGTGGAGAATGTGACTCTCTCAACCAAGTGGACGTAGACCAGTGTGTCTCTTGTGTGAAAGAGAACCGCGCGATATGATTGTCGGTGTAAAGGTCGCCTGGCAGCTGACGTCGCAGATACGGTCGAAAATGAAGGAAGAAGTTTACCAGTGAGTCGTAATTAACATTTTCGTGTTGATTTCAGGCTGACTCGTGGCGGAACAAAAAGGGGCCCAGGGAGAGGCAAGCTGCCCCAAGGCACAGATTTGAGGAGGGGGTTAACCAATAACCTAAAACCTGGTATAACACTGAAATATATTGCTAACAATTGCCACAATAACTTCTAAACAACTATGATGCGTAAAATTTGAAAGATCTTTGGCAATAGATTATCCACTATTCATCCTTCAAAATAAAAGGGAAAAAATAATTAATTAAAAATAGCATAACTAATAATTACAAATTTCTTATATATATTGCTTCAAATATTAGCAGAAAACTTTTCAAAAAATCTTTGTACATGTTCATTGATGTGGAATTTTCATAATCTCCCAGAACTTAAGGCATTCTGGGAAACCAAATCAATTTTTAGAATTTGAGAGAGGCAATTGGAAGAGTCTTAATTCCTCTACTGATAGGCAGTCTGCTTATTCTACAGCCCCGACCGACAGAGGCAGTGAAAAATCCATTGTTGATGTCCTGTTAAGATCTTAGCTAATTTTAAAATAAATCTTATTCCTCTGTGGCAAATTAGAGCAAAAATAGAGTTCACTAATTATGCTGCTCATATCCCGATTTAACAAGGGAGACATCAACAATGGATTTTCACTGCTCTGTCGGTCGGGCTGTAGAATAAGCAGACTGCCATCAGTAGAGGAATAAGACTCTTCAATTGCTCTCTCAAATTCTAAAAATTGATTTGGTCCCAGAATGCTTAAGTTCTGGGAGATTATGGAAAATTTCCACATCATGAACATGTACAAGATTTTTATGAAAAGTTTTCTGCTATATATTTTTGAAGAATATATATATAGAAATTTGTAATTTATTAGTATGTATTTTTAATTAATATTTTTTCCCTTTTATTTGAAGATGAATAGTGAATATCTATTGCAAAGATCTTTCAAATTTTACGCATTCATAGTTTAGAAGTATTGTGGCAATTGTTAGGCAATATATTTCAGTGTTATACCAGGTTTTTAGGTTATGGTAACCCCCTCCTCAAATCTGTGCCCTGGGGCAGCTGCTCCTCCCTGGGCCCCTTTGTTCCGCCACGAGTCAGCTGAAATCAACACAGAAATGTTAATTACGACTCACCGGTAAACTTCTTCCTCATTTCGACCGTTATCTGCGACGTCAGCTGCCAGGCGAACCTTTACACCGACAATCATATCGCGGTTCTCTTTCACACAAGAGACACACTGGTCTACGTCCACTTGGTTGAGAGAGTCACATTCTCCACCCTTGCCTACAAAATAAAAAAAATACAATTCTACTTTCATTTCATCTATTTCGTGGGGTCATCGAACTGAACAGTATTTCTGCAAGAGATGTATCTATTAATAATGGAGATTCGCTTCCGGTTTTTGTCTGTAACAAAAACTACGTCACATTACCCAAAATTGTCATAACATTGAATAAATACACTCAAAATTTGACATTCAACATTAGACAGTCCTCATTGTTTTTTAAACAAGTTTTAATAAATACATGACTGGTATTATATATCTATATATAAAGTTGTTTTATTTTAATACATATTTAAAGTTTACATTTCAAATTGTTTTATTTTTTAATCCTTTAATGAATTTGATGATTTTACTTACTTAGGGTACAAACTCGCTGACATTGATTTTTTTACTCCCACCCTTCAGGCAATATGTTTCAAAAATCTATTTTTACATCTTCAGTGATAGATGAGTTTGAACATTTTTTTATTGTGAATCAACTATATCTTTACGAATTTCATTGAAAGTGTCTGTTGTTCTGTTTTTAACCGCATAAAGAAATGTTTGTGTTGCTTAGCGGCATATTCCTCCGAAACCCCAATGTCGTTTTTTCAGAGATTTCTTCTGATTGCAGTCATCACGTCTACAACTCCATCCATTCCTCTTGTCCAAAAATTTAAAGATCATTTGGTGCCCAGCATCACATTTTCGAACAACACGAAGAATACTTTTAACTTGAAAGGAATTTCAATAGCTTAACTTTTGTCTCGAACAGGGTCATTCAAGGCGAACGAATCCATGACAAAAATAAGGAGAAAAATATACAAAATGTTATGGCAAATCAAGAAATATGAAAAGTGTAGAAAAACTATGCAATCTTCATTTTCGGTAAAAAAATCACTTACACCGCACCAACTGAAAATAATAAAGAAAGTTCAAGAATACCAAAGAATTTACGTACCAAATCCTGCACATCCTGCCGCTGCCAATCCATGGGAAGCAATATGGACAAAAGACAGAACTCGAGTAATGCTTTTCTCGGCGATAAACTTCCGCAAACCGGCAAATGTTGCAGCACCTAAAAAAAATCGTAAAAAAATAATCAAGTAATTGAAATATTTACATTCAAACAAGTTGTCATATAGTACCTAAATAATGAGAATGGAATCGTCTATTTTTCCTATAAATGATGTCTGACCAGCCAATTGGTCGAAGCGGGCCTCTCCGGCCGCCCCTCTCGCCTACGCAATTGTCAAAGTGGAATGATGCTCAGACACCGGAATTACGTCTTTAGGTATCACAGGTTACCACACACGGCCAACTGGTAGCCTCACTGGGTGGGAGGTGTTACTCCTCTGCATAGGTGCAGTCGGCATTTATAATAAGTTACCTTTTATTACCAAATATATATATATATATATATATATATATATATATATATATATTAAATATACTAGCAAATATATGCACCCTCCGGGTGCAAAGTATTTAAGTTTTAATATAATAAAATATCATATTAAATTAGAAAGGCTAAATGAAACTGACTAAAGAATGCAGATAAAACGATCTGCAACAGAGGGGTATAATCGAAAAATAGAACAACTTTGAAACTAACTATTCCATCATTTCCAATTACTCCCCACTTCATTGGTAATTTTCCGAATTTAACTATTTAGTTAAAATAGGAAGTAAAGGATAATATTACAGTTATTTCTTCTTGTAAATAAATTTCTTTTAAGATTTATCCACGAGATTTTTGTTTATATTTCTTAAGATAAAACCAAACAATGAGAATCAATAATACCAAGCACATATTTATTAAAATAAAATGTTAAATATTAATAGCATTAATATTAACAATTTATATATATATATATAAATATATATTATATATATAATACCACACAACAACATATATATATATATAGTGCACTTAGCGTAACGGTTATCGTTAATAGAAATGGAATCGGTGATCCGAGTTCAAATTCTAGACCAGGCAAATTGCGTTTTAAATTCACGCTGATGTCCTTGGGAAAGGCATGAATCCATTTGTTCTTCTTCTAGCTTTTGGTAAATAGTAGGGTAGACTGGTTTCATTGACCTTGGTTAGGCAATCTGTCTAGGTGATGGGACAACTCTGAAATATAATCAACTTTACACTGATACCCCGTGGAATAAATAAAGGGTTAGGTTCAAAGTTCCGTGATGGCTCCCGAATACGACAAGAAAGTTCCCGAGTTCGAAAAGAAAAGGTTCCCGAATCCGAGAAGGTTCCCGAGTCGACAAGAATAACCTGAAGAAGGCGGAGGGTATATCGGCCGAAACGTTGTGCAAATAACAATGAAAGATGGGGACAATAGTCCGAATAACGCAGATAATACTAATCAGTCATAACGTAGTTTCGGTTACAGACAGACACCTAATCTCCATTATAATAAGATATAAGTAGGCGTTACTTTCGGAGTGCTATGTGAGTGGATTTATAAGCGTAAAACACCTCAGCAGGTGTCAAGGGGTCCTTCGTGACGCTCACAACCGAGTGAAGATCGACAAATATTTTTATACACCCGAACAAATATGTCGAGAATGGACAGCAAGGGTTAGACTTTAATGATGGTACAACGTCTTTTTTAAACCACGTTTCCCCACATTTCGGTATGTCTCTCGGAATGACACGAGGTTAGTCAAATTTAACCCGGATTCGGTCAGTGTTTCTCATTGGCCAATGGCTTAAATTGTCCGACGATCTCATCCAATGGGTCACTTCAGTTGATTGACAGTGTTCTATTGTGGATAAAGACGAGTATATCGTTTAATGATGACCCGCCATAAAGACCGTCTCGGTCAGATCTCACATGTGTCAGTGATTTAAAATAGTTTTGTCCTTTCCTCTAATTGCGGGTTACTTAAAATGCTCTACTCTCACTTTTCTTCATACTTCTTTTAACCCTTTTCAGTCTGAACTTATTTCTAGATTTGGACACTTCTCATCCCACCCCATTCGCTGCCATGAACCGAATGAGTCACAAGGTCAATGTTTTAGCCAAGTACAGATATTTGCATCTTATCCCACTTATGAGCGCTGGACACAAGGTCTCGTTTTAACGTGGGCCCACCCACAAGCCGAAGCTCATGGGTGGTAAGCACAAAAATTGCGTCAATCCCGTCGGCATTCCCCTCAAGGGGGTGCCTCAGGTGCTCGGCAATAAACCCAGCCAAGCCCCTTTAAATCAAGGGAGCAGGTATTGCCTGGGGTGATATCCCCTGTGATCGACACTATTAACTTGTAAAGATCCAGGGCCGAAGCACTGGACCCCCGCCTCGAGGGACGGATGTATTTAGCCGAGTACAGCTGGTTGGATTCAGAGTATTCTTTCTACAAAACAAATTGTGGTAATTTATGAGGAAGACCGTCCCGGTCCCTGCCTCAAAACTTGCTACCGGTGATTGTTGAAAAATCAACCCAGCTACGATTGAAGTCCGTAGCTGAAGCAATGTCACTTGAAAAGTAAACAACCAACTTGGGGCGTTTTGTTTCTTTGTTGTTTGTTTTTTACATTCACTTACATATAAAAAAATCCAAAACGTTTATTTTTTTCGGTATTTTCATTTTATTTTAATATATTTATTTCCAACAATCAATTACAAGTAAAAAAAAATCCAAATATTTAGATATTCTTGTTTATTTAAACTAAAAACAAGACATTAAACAAACATGAATAAAAGAAAATCTGAGTATTAGATATTCTTTTATATCTTAATAACATAAAATAAAACTATCTATCTATCTAGTCGTCTTCATATCTATCTATTGCTTCGGTCTTCAATCGTAGCTGGGGTTGGTTTTTCCACCACTCACCGTTAGCAAGTTTTGAGGCAGGAGACCGGGACGGTCTTCCTCATAAATAACCCAAATTGTCGTACCAAAACTAAATAACCCAGTATTCCTACATTTATACATGAATAGAATATTATTTTCTTTAAAAAAACACGGATTGTGTTCTAAAAGTATTTCACTAAAATTGTATTTACCAAGACCGAAAGAACAATAAATGACTTTAAATTTTTTTTTAAGTACGACGTGTGTTGAAAAATATCGAGACTGGAGCTGTATTTACCATGACAATGAACAATGAATAAGACATTGATTTTAGTCAAAACACGACATGTCTTAAAACAAAGCTGTATCTACCAAGAGAGAAATGGCCAATGAACGTAACGTTAATTTGAAATTGTTATTACCAAGACTGAAATGAACAAAAAAGGAAATGTTAAGTTTCTTAAAAATTCAACTCGGGTCGAAACAGTATCGATACTGAAGTTCTATTTACCCAGAAAGAAATGAAGAATCAATAAAACGTTAATATTATTCAAGATATGAAATGTGTTGAAAAAGTATTGAGACTGGAGCTGTATTTACCAAGACAAATAAACAATGAATGAAACGTTAATTTTATTTAAAATACGAGCTGTGTTGAAAAAGTATTGAGATTGAAGCTGTATTTACCAAGACAGAAATAAACAATGAATGAAACGTTAATTTTATTAAAAGTACAAGCTGTGTTGAGAAAGAATTGAGACTGAAGCTGTATTTACCAAGACAGAAATAAACATGAATGAAACGTTAATTCTATTAAAAATTCGAACTGTGTTGAAAAAGTATTGAGACTAAAGCTGTATTTACCAAGACAGAAATAAACAATTAATGAAACGTTAATTTTATTAAAAAGTCGAACTGTCTTGAAAAAGTATTGAGACTAAAGCTGTATTTACCAAGACAGAAATAAACAATGAATTAAACGTTAATTTTATTAAAATTCGAACTGTCTTGAAAAAATATTGAGACTGAAGCTGTATTTACCAAGACAGAAATAAACAATTAATGAAACGTTAATTTTATTAAAAATTCGAACTGTGTTGAGAAAGTATTGAGACCAAAGCTGTATTTACCAAGACAAAATAAACAATGAATGAAACATTAATTTTATTAAAATACGAGCTGTGTTGAAAAGGTGATGAGACTGAAGCTCTATTTACCAAGACCGTAATGAACAATGAATGAAACATTGATTCTCTTGCGTGTGTTGAAAAAGTATCAAAATTAAAGCATGCTTTAACTTTTTTTATTAATTCTAAATCTTTTTTTTTTTTTAGATTGTCTATTTAGATCGAACATTGATCCATTTTAAATCGATTATAAGACCAACTGATCAGTGTTACAGAAGCTGCACGTCAGATTTATCCAGATTTTTATGACTTTATCCATTTTCAGATTTTCATGACTTATTGAATCAAGTTCAGAAAAAGTTCAAGTTCAATATCGATTAAACTAAACTCATCGACTTGTTTTGAGATCGATTTTTCTGGCCTATTGATCATATTTCGATTGTTATAAAAACCTACTGATCTGTTTCCAATATCGATTTTATGACCTATTCATTTAAATTAACTTCAAGGACAACTGATTATCTTTCAGGTCAATTTTAATGCGTACTCATCAGTTGTTTTTTTTTTCTTAAGATCTAAAACATTTTCTAAGTAAGTCACTATCTAACGACCATTTATGCAAAAATGTAAATATTTTATTGGGTTATTTGTACTAGCAAATAAAAAATACTCTCCGGACGGTGTAAAGATTAATTTTTGAAAGATAGTGTCTGAGTGGGAGTTAAACATTCAATGTCAGAGACTTTGTACCGTAAATAAGTAAAATTATCAAATTTATTAAAGGAGTAAAAAAAAATCAAATAAATGCGGGAAAAATATATATATGAGTCTTTTCATACCAATTTGATTTGTTCATATATATTTATCTATCTATGAGTTAAATAGAAAAATGTATTTATAAAAAAAATTGAGTATCGATTAAGAATACTTTATTTCAAAACTTTGTCGGCATTAAATGACCCACCGATGTTGACATGCCGTAAACAAACCAAACCAAACCAAACCAAACCAAATACTATTCATTTGAAATTAACTTCAGGACAACTGATTATCTTTTAGGTCAATTTTAATGCGTGCTCATCAGGTTTTTTTTCTTAAAGATCTAAAACATTTTCTAAGTAAGTCTCTATCTAACGACCATTTATGCAACAATACAAAATTTTATTGGATTATTTGTACTAGCAAAATAAAAAAATACTCTTTCTCTGAATGTTTGTGATGAGGCTTGAAGATTAGTATTATCTGCGTTATTCGGACTATTGTCCCATCTTCATTGTTATTTGTACAACGTTTCGGCGATATACCTCCGGCTTCTTCAGGTATTTCCCGAGTTCGAAAAGAAGGTTCCCGAGTCCGAGAAGGTTCCCGAGTCCGACAAGAAATACCTGAAGAAGGCGGAGGGTATATCGGCCGAAACGTTGTACAAATACAATGAAGATGGGGACAATAGTCCGAATAACGCAGATAATACTAAAAAAAAAATACTATCCGGACGGTGTAAAAATTAATTTTTGAAAGGTATTGTCTGAGTGGGAGGTTAAAAATTCAATGTCAGAGACTTTGTACCATAAATAAGTAAAATTATCAAATTTATTAAAAGGGGAAAAAAAGACATAAATAAAATGTTACGCACATTTATTAGTCACTTATTAAATAATTATTTTGATATTTTAACACATAATTTTTACAAAAATCGTAAGTATTTATTTATTTATAAACTTTTAGTTAACTTCTTGTTACTGAAAAAGGGGTGAGAGTAAAAATAATTCTTAAAATTGATTATAAATTTCACAAATAATATTTTCCACTTTAAGTAATACAACTTTTTAAATCAATTCCATAAATTATATAGTTTATTATATAATAATATATAGTTTATTTATTATAATATAAAGGATTCAAGCGTTGAATATAAGGAATAGCTTTTATTTATTCTATTAGTAATAATTGTTCATTATTCTATGTATTGACGACTTTTGGTAATTGTGACGTAAGCAGTGACGTAATTTTTGTTACAGACAAAAACCGGAAGCGAATCTCCATTATTAAATAGATTGGATTAATTTTGATATATATATATTTCCAACCATGTGTGTTAGTAATGTGTGTCTGTGTCTTTGAGTGTGCTAGTATAATGACGTTAACTCTATCTGATGGTGAGGTTCCAGTTTTGGAGGTTTGGGGAATGTGGGCACCATCTTCATCACCATTGCTCCCTGGTCCACTCTGACCGGAGTGGTACTACCTGTTAGGGTCCGCATCTATGGGTTAATAAAAAAAATGTATTTATAAAAAATTGAGTATCGATGTAGGAATTACTTTATTTCAAAACTTGTCGGCATTAAATGACCACCGATGTTTGATATGCCGTAAAACAAACCAAACCAAACCAAACCAAATACTCATATACACTAACATACGAAAACACACGCACACACTGAACACTCACATACTAAAACACGTTAAAAAATGCACAGAGATAATACACGCACGCACACACGCAGATAATTATACGCATACAATGCACACGAAATACGTATAGATAGACACGCACACTATTTTGAAGTGGTGTGTCATTCTGGGGTGTTTTTTTTTTTACTTCAACAGTGCGTGTTCATTTGGGTTAGGGCCCTCGATTATTCTTAAAGACTATAAGGGTCAGCAATGCAAGGTCAAAGTTCAAAGAATGGGGATAAAGGGCAGGTAACTCCATAAAGTCATCTTTTCTTTCTATTGTCTCAATGGTCGGTGGTGTTTTGGCTAACGTAAAATACGCGACTAATTTAGCACCTGTTATTAACTCGTCGACATGAGACGATCGCAGTGTTGGACAGATACGGCACAACAATAGCAATTTGACATCAAATTAGCAAGCAAATGGTGTAGGGATAGAGACGGGACGAGCGGGGGGTGTTAATTTGAATACCGCATGCACTCGTGTATAAGTCGACCTTTGATAATTTCGTGTTGGCAGGTACTGTTTTTTTTCTTTTGTTGTTGTTGGTTGGATTTTACGACATGTTAAAGACATTTTGTTTTATTCATTCTTCATGAGTATCGACATTTTTTAAAACTAATATTTAAAAGAATTATATTTAATAAATAATATATATATATATATATATATATATAGAGAGAGAGAGAGAGAGAGAGGAGAGAAGCGAGAGAGAGACAGAGACAGAGACAGACAGACAGACAGAGGGGGGTAGGGTTGGTAATAAATAGAGCGATTTCTGTTTGTTTTTTTTATTAGCATTTTCAAAACTTGACAACTGTAAGAAGAAGAAGAGAAGAAGAAGAAGAAGAAGAAGAAAGAAGAAGAAGAGGGAGAGAGAAGGGGAGGGAGAGAGAAGGGGAGGGAGAGAGAAGGGGAGGGAGAAGAAAGAGAGAGAGAGAAGGGAGGAGAGAAGAGGTGAGGGCGAGAGGGGAGGGAGACAGAGAGGGGAGGGAGACAGAGAGGGAAGGGGAAGAGGGGGAAGAAAGAGAGGAGTGAGAGGGGGAGGGAGAAGAGAGAATGGGAGTGAGAAGAGAGAAGAGAGAGAGGGGGAGAGAAAGAGAGGAGAGAGGATATATATATATATATATACCAAGAAAAGGATTAAAGAAAACAGGAAAAACCAAAAGAAGAATGAAAGAAGAAAGAAACAAAAAGGAAATAACGAAAGAAATGAAATAAATAATAATAGAAAATAAATAGATAATATTGTTAAGTATCTGGCAGCCATCCTTCGTTCCAGATGTAATGAATAAGTAAGCAAGCCAATAAGATCCGGTGTTACGTATTCCTTGTAAGTCTGTCGTCCAAGAGAAATCCAAATGTCAATGAAATAAGCTCAGAATGGGGTCTCTATTAATACAAGCAGAACAGCAGCAGCAGTGCCAGTGATTGACAATAAGATCCTGTCAGGTCTCGTGTTTTATAGGCGAGTCTATAAGTAGAAGTGACCATTTACCCTATGCCTTATATCACAAAATCCACAAATATCACATCTTATAGCCACCTGGAATTCTGGACACTCCGATCTTGAGACTGGGAAAACCCAAACTACATACTTGCATCGTGACAGGGAAGTATCTCTCGATAAGGGACAGACACCGATCCTCTGCGGAAATCAGCTCCAGCTATAAAGGTCATTGACAGGAGGTCTGGATACACATCCTCATTGGAAAAGACAGGCTGTAAGAATGTTTGAGTAAGGTGATCGAGCCTCTCATTCTGAAGCGACACAATGACGACACCATGGAAACATTTCCTACTTGAAGTCTGACCTGTAATGGCAGCGCCTGTATGTCGAGGATTCAATATGTGGTGATGGGGTAATAAAAAAAAGCCGGACCGTGGGCCATCTGCGTGTCACAACTGACTCACATCTGGGACTACTTGTAGAAATGGCCTTATTTCTGTCAAGAAGCGGCAATCACACCATATAATATTATAATAATATATTAATATAATATATATATATAATATAAAGATTTTGTTTTTTAGAAGCAATTGTTGAATAAAGTATATATATATTTTGCTTAAAAGGCAATTACAATGCATGTATCGCAATAAAGTTCGATACTTTTTTTTTATAGAAAATCTTGACAAGTTGTAATCCCGGCAAAGGATCGCTCGTGTGTAATGACATCGTACAGACTTGCTTCGACTTTATCAAGCCTCATCAGCGATGTATAGAACGACTTCCCTCCCAAAAGAAATTTGAAACCGGACTCAGCAAGGCATAGTCAAGTCCATATCGCCGACCACAGTACACAGCTAACAATCCCTACGAGAATTAACCTTGTCAAATGAATACTTACACGCCTCTCCATAATAGGTAAGGGGAGTTGAGTGAATAAAACAGTCTGTATGAGTGTTCTACACACCGAGCGATCCTTTTGGCGGGATTACACTTGTCAAGTTCATTTTCTATTAAAAAAAAGTATCGAATTTTATGCATTGTTAATTGGCCTTCAACAAAAATATAATATTTAAAAAAATTTCTAAAAATTCATTTTTTATCTATTTAACCATAGATATGACCCTACAGGTACTGTTTACATATTATTTAATCCCTAATACTTATATAAGTAGACATAAACATAAGGCGATTAGTGCAAGCTGATTGCCTTGAGAAGTGAGTGACGCACTTGACCTCACTCTCATCTTGCTTCCGGGATAAAATCGTGGGAAACCGGAAGGCATAGAAAACCTGTTTTCCGCGGTTTAAGGATAGTAAGGTAAGTCAGTCGATTAAAGGTAGGAGCCGAGCCTCGTGGATGTAAGTCACACCTGCGCAGATGTCTGGTTGGGGGATTTAAAAATAAAGGAGATCAAAAGTAAATTGAAGTCTTGTGTTATTACCTAAAAAAACTAACAATGACACAGGGCTTCTGATTAAAGAGAAATCCCCAATAGAAGACCAGACCGAAGTCCGCAAGAAAGTCCAGACCTTAGAAGATTCAGACGAAGTCAAGTAGATGATAGAAATACCAAAAGCCGGCCAGAGAATAGATGTCCAAGATAATAGAAGCAAGTAAAGAAAGTAAGAAGTAATGAAGGGTATACAACAGTACTACCATTCCTGGTCAAAGTGGGACATGGGAGTAATGGCGATGGAGTTGTACTCCAACATCCAGAGCTCCAAAAAATTGGAGCTTCATCATTAGATGCAGTTTAACTTCATCCCAGGATTTTTCCTTTTGTGTGTAGAATATACGAAGAAAGCACTAAAGAATGCATCCAATTTATTTCAAACGGTAATACAACATAATTATGGATAGAGCAAGTTTTCAAAGCTAGTAAAAAACACTATTTCTATAACTATACGTATAAGTAGGGCCGGGTTAGCTCATCGGTAGAGCCGTTCGGCTAAGAAACCAGAAAACAAGGGTTCCTAGTTCGATACCCGCCCTCGTCAACTCAGCGTATGAAGTGCACAGGGAAATCTGTGGCGGTAAAGTGCTGAGCTGATGGTAGTTGGCGCTCCACCTCAGACGCTAAGATAATCTTCTTTCTAGGCTAGGTGAAGGGGATAGACCTCCTCGCTTGCATGGGTTGATACCGACATTAGGCCGCCCCGACGACTTTTTTACTTATAAGTATTCACGAATAGGATACTTCAAATAAAAGGATTATTTCCAACAGAAACGACACCAGTATCAAGGCATAATAGAGTAATTTTCAAGCTATTATGTTACCATACTCATTAACACATATACCCGTGTTGAGTACATACACAAGTGTTCTTTTACTGGAGAGAGGGGGAGAGATAGACACAGGGTAGATAGAGAGATGCATAAACTTACTTCTTGGCCATTGGGAATCTCTAGTCGTTTCTATTCTTTCTCTATGATTCTATTTCTGTTCTTTGCTGGTTGGTCCGTCCTTGATTCATCTTCTTCTTCTAGTCAGTCTTGTTCCAAAGACATTATCAACCAACAACATTTATTTATTTAAACTTTTTATTTCTAACTAAACAACTTCCTCCAACTAAACACACCGCGCCGTGTGCAAGTGAGCCCCTACTAAAGGCAGATATGCCTCTCTGGCCGACGTCCAAGCTCGAAACTGCGACCCAACCAGGTCCTCACGTGAAC
>CM042170.1:8918824-8931324 GCA_023376005.1 Doryteuthis pealeii
AAAGAGAGATCAGTTTTGGAGTTTGGGGAATGTGGAGGCACCCCTTCATCACCATTGCTCCCTGGTCCACCCTGAACCGGAGTGGTAGTACCCTGTTAGGGTCCCATCTATGGGTCAAATAGAAAAATGTATTTATAAAAAAATTGTATTATCCCATTAAGAATTGATTTATTTCAAAACTTTATCGGCATTAAATAACCCACTGAGGTTGAATTTCCGTAAAACAAAACAAACCAACCAAACCAAATCAATTCAAATTTTAAAAATTGACTAAATAATATTTTCTTGAATTTTAATTAGATGAAACATTATCAGCAATTATTTAATATTAAAGACTAATGTTTCTTTCCTATTAATTTTATTTTATTCTAATCACAACTAATTACACAATCAGTCTATGGCCTTTAGTAAACACGTTGTAATATTATCTTGTGTTTTTATTACATGAAGCATTGTCAGCCATTATTAATTTTTAACTAGTATTTCTTTCATCGTAATTCTATTTCATTTTAATTACAACTAATTACACCACCAGTCTGTGGCCTTTAGTAAACAAGTAGTAATATTATCTTGATTTTTTATTACATGATGTATTGTCAGTCATTGGCGAGTTGTTACTTTAATTTTACTTTCTTTTCATTCGAAAAAGAAAAAAGACAAAATATAGACGAACATATGTTGTAGAGCCGTATATAACCTTCTAATATATCGGGTATATATATAAGAGAGAGAGAGAGAGAGAGGAGAGAGAAGAGAGAGAGAGAGAGAGAGAGAGAGAGATAGAAACAAAGAAAGAAAGAGAGAGAAAGAAAGGAGAGAGAGAAAGAAAGAAAGAAGGAAGAGAGAGAGAGAGAAACAAAGAAAGAAAGAAAAAGTGAGAGAGAGTGAAAGAAAGAAAGATAGAATGAAAGAGAGAGAGAGAGAGAGAGAGAGAGAGAAATGAAAGAAAGAAAGAGAGAGAGAAACAAAGAAACAAAGAGAAAGAGAGAGAAAGAAAGAACGAGAGAGAAAGAAAGAGAGAAAGAGAGAGAGAGAGAGAAAGAAAGAAAGATAGAATGAAACAAAGAGAGAGAGAGAGAGAGAGAGAGAGAGAATGAAAGAAAGAAGGAGAGAGAGAAACAAAGAAAGAGAGGGAGAAAGAAAGAGAGAGAAAGAGAGAAAGAAAAAGAGAGAGAGTGAAAGAAAGAAAGAAAGATAGAATGAAGAGAGAGAGAGAGAGAGAGAGAGAGAGAGAGAGAGAGAGAGAGAGAGAGAGAGATAGTTGATCTTACTTGCTTGTTTCATTTCTACTTGATGACTGACTCCTGCTAACTGCTTCTTCATCTAACTTGCCGTCCGCCATGTTATCTAGTTGACTTTCCTTCTTCTGGAGGTTGATTTTCTTCCTTGCCAATTCTCTGCTGGGCTGAGCTAAGCTGGTCATTGTCTTAATTATTTAACAAACACAACATGACCTTGTTGTTCTTGATCAAGTTTTTATTAATTCTTAGCCCATTTGATTGATTCCGCCACGGGGAAGAGATGGACCCCGGGTGAGCCGTGTCGAAGCTGAATAACTAAACGAACTAAAGATGTTAGATCTTACTTACTTGTTTCATTTCTGTTTATTGACTGAATCCTGCTAACTGCTTCTTCTTCGTCTAACTCCTCAGCCGCAATTGTATCTTTGGTTGACTTCTATCTGCTGGGGGTTGATTTTCTTCCTTGCTAATTCTTTTTTGGGCTGGACTAAGCTGGTTATTGTCTTAATTATTTAACAAACACAACAAGACCTTGTTTGTTCTTGATCAAGTTTTTATTTATTCTTAGCCCATTTGATTGATTCCGCCGCGGAGATGGGATGGACCCTAGGGAGAGCCGATTATTGTGTCGCTTTCAAAATCTTTGTCGAAGCTGAATAACTAAACTAACTATATCACGTGTCTGTCATGGCGCGTTTTCAAGTGATCAAAAGGCTATAACTGTCACCGGTAATTTTCCATGGAGACCCCTTGATTTTAAATCAACGGACCTTAATTCAAATATTCCAACTTACAGGTATGTTCACAATTCATGACTTCTCATGAATTGTAACACATATAATGAAGTCATATTATACAATTTTTAAACGTTCCAACTTACAGGTATGTTCACAATTCATGACTTCTCATGAATTGTAACACATATAATGAAGTCATATTATACAATTTTTAAACATTCCAACTTACAGGTATGTTCACAATTCATGACTTCTCATGAATTGTAACACATATAATGAAGTCATATTATACAATTTTTTAAACGTTCCAACTTACAGGTATGTTCACAATTCATGACTTCTCATGAATTGTAACACATATAATGAAGTCATATTATAAAATTTTTAAACGTTCCAACTTACAGGTATGTTCACAATTCATGACTTCTCATGAATTATAACACATATATAACCAATTGAGAACTTGATTTTCATTGGTATAAATAGCGGACGTATAAGCGAACGGATATTGTTCGGTTGGACGTTTTGTGACCAATGATTGCATAGGAAAAGACAAAATAGTTGATTAAACTAATGGTGAGGTTCCAATTTGGAGTTCTGGGGAGTGTGGAGTACCCCTTCATTGCTATTACTTCCAGGTCCCCTCTGATCCGGAGTGGTAGTACCTGTTAGGGTCCAATCTATGGGTTAAAAAGGATAAAAAAATGACTTTACAAAAATGTGTTAAAAATTGAATACCCAACAAGAATGAATAATACAAAACTTCTTCGGTATAAAATAACCCAACAAGAGTTGACATTCCGTAAAATCCAACCAACCAACCATTACTCCCAGGTCCACTCTGATACGGAGTGGTAGTACCTGTTAGCGTCCCATCTATGGGTTAAATAGATTTTTTTTAAGTTTACAAAAATGTGTTCAAAAATTGAGTTTGAAAAAAAATTGAATACCCAGCTAGAATGAATAAAACAAAACATATTCGGTATAAAATAACCCAACAAGGGTTGACATTCCGTAAAATCCAACCAACTAACCATTACTCCCAGGTCCACTCTGATACGGAGTGGTAGTACCTGTTAGCGTCCGATCTATTGGTTAAATGGATAAAAAATGAGTTTCCAAAAAATGTGTTAAAAAAATTGAATACTATGGAATAATCCAATGTTGATGAAAATATTATGGAATAATCCAATGTTGATTAAAATATTATGGAATAATCTAATGTTGAGTAAAATATTATGGAATAATCCAATTTTGAGTAAAATATAATGGAATAACCCAATGTTGAGTAAAATATAATGGAATAACCCAATGTTGATTAAAACATTATGGAATAATCCAATGTTGAGTAAAATATTATGGAATAACTCAATGTTGAGTAAGATATAATGGAATAACCCAATTTTGAGTAAAACGAAACATCTTAATAACTCAACAGGGGTTGGCATGCCGTAAGATCCAACCAACAAACAAAATAGTTGACAGGGGCGCATAGCAACCTCATTATCAGCTTTTATCGGCTTTGCCAAGGAATCTGCTTGTTCATCTTCGCCCCTTAAACTCTCCCCATCCCCACCCCTATTACTTAACCAAGATAAACAATCCACCCCACTCCCCCATACACACTCCACACACATACATAGACAGAGATTCAACCGGCTTATCTTTACTTGGAACCACCCCTGAGTTTAAAACCTTTGTACCTGAAATATTTTTTCTTTTATATATATATATATATATATATATATATATATATATATTTGTAAACATGCCATTAGCCCGTAGAGGCCTTTATCTTAAACCTCTTCCTGTCTGTCAGCATGTATATCCAAATACCGGGTTTAGGGTAGAGTTAATCTCGTAGAATGCTATCACGTGATCTTTTGATCGCCGTCTCGTTACTAAAGTCAACTTTCACTAACAGCCTCCAGTCAACGGCTTTGCTTGCACAGCTCAGTGATAAAACGCGCACCCTTTTATGGAGCGTCGAGGCTTTCTAAGCCGTCTAACTTATCGGATTTAGATTTGTAGACAATTTTCTGCCTAAAACATGCTTCTCCGTACACATCGTGCATTCCTCTGTAAATTTCATATTGTTTGCATTTCTCAGACTCTAAACATTTGTTGACAGACCGCTGTTCAAGTCTGGAGAACACTGTTTGATTTGCGTCCGTTTTAAATATCCTTAAAACGCATATTTTTTGCGGGATTAAAGTATTTTTTTGTTAAAACTAAATCCAAACAACAGTGTTTATATCTATGGTAAAAAATTCTTTAAAAAATTGTTGTCTTTTTAAAAGAAATTCTACTTATTTATTGAATGACTTATATATATAAATATATATGAAAGTAAGTAAACAATGTGTTTCATTTTTTTATATGGCCTTTTTAGCCGACAATTTTTGGAGGATATGTGCTTAATTGAAGTCATACCTAATTTTGAAAATTAATTAGTTAATAATTAATGAATTTAGGCGGGCATATATGTTCAAATGTAAGACTAAACAAATCGAGAAAATGACAAGCCCTGTATGTACATTTTGACCTATATATATATATATATATATATATATATATATATTATGAGGAAAAGGGGTTGGAATGAATCCGACAGAATGAGGTCTTTCATTCCTTATATTTTACCCCATATATATATATAAAATCACATCTTAAAACGGTCACAATTCTGTTCCTATCAATATGCCCTGAAGAAGATTTCTTTGATGAAATCGAAATATTGGCAATATTAGTAATGCAAAGTTGTAAAAATAAATTCCATTAAACAACATCTGTGTTTTTCATATCATTTTATCTCTCCCTCTATCTATCTATTTCTATTTCTCTCTCTCTCTCCCCCTCTCTCTTTCATATATATATATATATATATATATATATATATATATGTGGTGTGTGTGTGTTGTGTGTGTGTGTGTGCCATGTCAGGTCTTCCGCAAAACATCACAGTGCTGGTTGATGTAGGTCTTTGCAAGTCGAGTAGGCTCGTTTCGTCTCGTCACCCAGCCAAAACTGATTTTTTAAAGTAAGTCTCTCGCGTTAACTCTGACCAATCAGAGCCGTGGTGAGCAGTGGGGTAACATCTTGTCAATCAACTATCTCCGTAGTTTTTCATAAATCCGTTATTTTAATTTTTAAGTACACTACAGTACATGATTCATAGGCAACCCATCAATTAAGTAAAATGGCTTTCTGTTGATGAGATATTACTACCTATGTATATGAACTAGTCTACTAATTTCTTGTTCACTAATTTACATAGTGAGGAAATAATTTCAGTATTTATTGCTTAAGAAAGCGCGGTGGTGTAATGGTTAGAGTCGTAGGAAATGGACTCGACGACCCAAGTTCAAATCCTGGACGAAGCCACAGTTCACATACCGCTAATACTCTTGGAAAAGGTATGAATTCAACTATTCTACCTCCAGCTATGGGTAAATAGTAGGACAGACTGTCCTCTTTAACCTTGGTTAGGCAACCAGTCTAGGAGAAGGAAAACTCTGAATTCCAACCTGGTCACTACTAGAATAGGCTCAGGCCTATTTAGTGGTCTATTTTCAATTTAAAAAAAATAGAAGGCCGAGGAGCACACGAGCTAAGATCCAGAGGCTTACGCAGCAAAGATTGTGGTATGTGAAATTGGAATTCGTATTTTTACAACTGTAAATAAGAGTAAAAAGTGAAGTGGTCAGGCAGGTCGTCAGGGCGGTCTAATGTCGGTATCAGCCAGAAGTAAACCCCCTTTTTATTAAATAAGCAAGTAAAGTCGGTGGAGTGACCTATTGTCGAAATCAGCCAGACAGCGAGGGAGTCTATCCCTTTTTCACTAGCGCTAGACCAAGGAGATTATTTTAGCGTCTGAGGTGGAGCACCACACCGACCATCAGCTCCTAACTTTACCGCACAGATCCCTGTGCTACACATACGCTGAGTTGGCGAGGAGCGGTATCGACCCTGTGCTACTCATACGCTGAGTTGGTGAGGGCCGGTATCGAACCAGGAACCTTGTGGATTCCTAGTCGAACGCTCTACCGACTGAGCTAAACCGACCCTTTACAACTGTAAATACTGTTACACAAAACTCAAACAATAAATATTTGAATGTTTTAATGTAATTTCTTTCATAATTGAATTTGATATTTATATTAGCAGAATTTATTTTAGGCTGACTCCAGTCAGTTCGGCGCGAAATCAACTGTTATCAGCCTTGGGCGTTTGAATTTAATTCAATTTCAGCCAATAAGTGTACAAAATCAATATTATTAAATAAAAGCAAAAAAAATTAAATTGTTGTTATAAGAAAAGCACTTTTTATTGGCCCGAGGCTAAAAAAAAAAGTTTTGTTGCAGATAGAAATCATAATAAAAAGAATGTAAAAAAAAAAAAAAACTAAAAAAAAAAAAAAAAAAAAAAAAATATTTCTCTGAATTTTTGAGATGAGGCTTGAAGATTAGTATTATCAGCGTTATTCGGACTATTGTCCCCATCTTTATTGTTATTTGTACAACGTTTCGGGCGATATACCCTCCGGCCTTCTTCAGGTATTTCTTGTCGGACTCGGGAACCTTCTTTTCAAACTCGGGAACTGAGTGAAAGCAGTTAGAAAAATAATTAATTAACACAACTCCTACCCCAGCTATGGTTAGCGGAATGAGAAAAGGATACCCCCGTGGACTAAATAAAGGTTTAGGTTCAAAGTTCCATGATGGCTTCCGAATACGACAAGAAAGTTCCCGAGTCCGAGAAGGTTCCTGAGTCCGAGAAGAAATACCTGAAGAAGGCCGGAAGGTACATCGGCCGAAACGTTGTACAAATAACAATGAAGATGGGGACAATAGTCCGAATAGCGCAGATAATACTAAAAAAAACAAAAACAAAAAAACATGCAAAAATAAAAAATAAAAAATAAAATCAAGAGTGAAACTCAGTGATAACATTCTGAGCTGTACTGGTAGTTTTGAAGAGTGATAGCTTGATGGTTAGAACATAGGTCTGTGCCCATTGTAGAATCAAACTATCATTACCCAGCACATTTGCTCTAGGTCAGGATAACACTTCTAAGCTCAAAAGCTGGAATAAGTGCCGTAGCTGTTATTCCTTCTTGAGATGTATTTATAATAATAATAATAATAATAATAATAATAGACAGATTGACCAAAAGACGAGAAAATTAATGACCATGCACAAGGCTCTCCACCCTAGAGATGATAGAGATAGATTATATGTGTCAAGAAAGGAAGGGGGAAGAAATCTTGCGAACATAGAGGACTGCGTAGAAACCACAATCCAACAACTTGAAGATTACACAAGAAAAAGCAAAGACAAACTACTTATGGCGGCCAACATTAGTAGAAGCGACAGATGGACAATCAGAAAAACGACAAAGACTAGAAAACAAAAATGGGAAGAAAAACAATTATATGGACGCTTCAAACGACAAATTGAAGAGGTTGCGCATGAAAAGACTTGGACATGGTTAAGAAAGGGAAACCTCAAAAGAGAAACAGAATCACTTATAATTGCTGCACAAAATAATGCCATAAGGACAAACTATATCAAAGCGAAAATTGATAAGACCCAACAAATAGTAAATGTAGACTTTGTGGTAATAGAGATGAGACTGTAAACCATATACTCTGCGAATGTAGCAAACTAGCACGACGAGAATACAAAAACTAGAAACGACTGGGTTGGGAAGGTGATCCACTGGAATTATGCAAAAAATTTAATTTTGACCATACAACAAAAATGGTATATGCATAAACCAGAATCTGTTCTTCAGAACGAAACACATAAAATTCTCTGGGACTTTGAAATAAAAACGGATCACCTTATCCCAGCAAGAAGACCAGACCTAGTGTTGATAAACAAAAAAGAAAGAACTTGTCAACTGGAGGATTTTGCAGTTCAAGCATATCACAGGGTGAAGTTAAAGGAAAATGAAAAAATTGACAAATATCTGGACCTTGCCAGAGAACTGAAAAAGTTATGGAATATGAAAGTGAATGTGATACCAATTGTAGTTGGTGCACTTGGAACGGTCCCAAAAGGATTGGAAAAGGGTTTGGAAAGTTTGGATATCAGAGGAAGAATTGAAACCATTCAGAACACTGCACTGCTGCAATCTGCCAGAATACTCAGAAGAGTCCTGGAGACCAGAGGGGACTTGCTGTCACTCAGACTCCAGTGAAAGACCATCAGCTAACACTGATGTGAAACTCAAAGTAAATAATAATAATAATAATAATAATAATAATAATAATAATAATAATAATAAAATTATGAAAGTAAAATAGAAAATATAGAAATATAGAAAAAATAATCTGGGTTCGAACTCAGACCACTGGCTACGAGATGGTAGCAAATCTATAACAGCTCTTGAATTAAAAAAGATAAAATAAGGAGCGCCTCCCTGCTTTGAAAATCAGCATCCAAACTTTTAGTTATTATCTGGGTTCGAACCAGGTTTGGTAAATGGACCAAGCTTTCAATCCCCAAAAATACTTGCATTGGAAAAATATTTGGTTTTCCTTGCTGGGTTTTTAACCTGTAATAAGCCATATTTTAAAAAAAAAAAAAAATATCTTTATTTATTTTTCTTAAAACACAATCATTCGTTATATTTATTTTCTAATATTTTCAGCGTTTTAAAACAACTTTTTAACATAAACAGGAGTTGATTAAAAAAGAAGAAATTTTAAAATGAATTCATTTTTAATTTTTAAATAATGGCTGTATTAGGGGGATTGACTTTACACTCTTTATTGCCTTCGAGATGGTGGTAAGTCTATAACTAAATTCTTGAATGCGGAAATCACCTGTTGACGTTGGCGATAAGATCGGTCTTTTTTTTTCTTTTTTTTTTCTTCTTTCAAGCGAAAAGTATTCATGCTTAAAGAGGTTGCCCTCAATCACAATCCTTCTTTTCTTTAAACCAGTTAAAAAAATTTTAAAAAATGAAAAAAGAGGGAGGGGGAGTAGCTATACCTTACAATAACCTATTATTAGAAAGAAAATAGAAAGAAATAATTAGATACATAAAGAAAAATATATATAGCATTAAACTAGTAATAAAAATTACCATATACAATTGAGTAATACTGTTAGCTTTTTAATTTAGCGAGTCCTGGGACCCACAAATTTTATTTGAATGGGTCCTTGAGAAATTTGATGGGTCCCAGCTAAAGTTTCTTAATAAATTGTAGGGTTAAACTGCAGGGTCCTAAGATTTATTTTTACCATCATCCCCAAAAACAATTTTAATCGTCTTGAATCACTTAAATTGACAGTACAATTCTTTTTCTAAAGTATCAAACTAGTAATAAAAATTACCATATACACTTGAGTATTATCCAATCTTACATATCATGCAACCCCTCAAAGCTTGTGTTATTTAACTGATAACTGGAAAGGTGAAGGGGTTCATACCTTACTCTCTTTTTCCCCTTTCCTCCTCTTTCCCCCCTCTCTCTATATATATACAATAATGCTGTTAGGTTTTTAATTTAGCCAGTCCTGGGACCCACAAATTTGATTTGAATGGCTCCCCAAGAATTTTTTTTTGAGCCAGTCTGGTAAACGAAGAGCGACTCTCTGCCTTGAAAAAAAAAACAGCCTCCCCGAGTTCTAGTATTTATCTAGACTCGAACACTGACCCGTTGCACCGGTGTCAAATCTACGACTGCATCGGACAGGTGTACACTTTTGGCACTCCCTGTGTGACGCACTGTTTAAGTTCACCTTTTATGTGACGACGGGCTTTTCGCCATATCTACCAGCGGAACGTCTGCCAATAGAATCATTCAGTACCAAAAGAATCTTAAAGTTCGTTAGCAGCGCATTGAGAGATTCAAAGACTTGGAGTTGGATAGCAGAAAATGGCATCATAAAAGAGCATTCTAAAGAACCCCACCCCGGGCTATTGACAAGACATTTTGCGACTGAAAAGAGATCCAATGTTTGGGGCGTCGAGCGAGCAACACTTCCCCTTTACCCCCACTGTCAAATCTCGGTGCGCAGATGATACAAAAGAAACGTCAACAAAACAAACTCCCTGACGGTTGCATCTTTGAACAAAGATGCAGAGGGTGTAAGTCTCCTTTATATTTATCTATTTTGACCAATCGAGTGATCGGAATTCAACTGTTCGATGTCAGTGACCCCCGCGCGAGCAATGGATTTTGGTGCGGTGACGTCAGCACGGTTATTTGCGAGTGACGCACAATATATTCGTGATTGTAGCTTTTTTACGAAGCGATTTGAAGAAAGATCTTCTTTTTTTCTTCTTCTTATTGAAAAACTAAATCTTTTCACGTCGAAGTCAAAATACATACAACACGCCAAACAGCTGTTTTATTTTTATTTCTATTTTTTATTTATTTATTTATTTTTTTTTTTTTTGGGGGGGGGGTTCGTTACAACATCTTTCTAGCATTGAAAGATTTAATGTCTGCCAGCAGTTAAAATAACAAACATGGGAATTTGTTTTCAGCAGGTAATTATATATATATATATATATATATATATATATGAATAGTTTATTGGCAGTACTGAATTTAAAAAAGGACACGTAAAAGCATATGCATGTTGTAAAATATTTTTTTTTTCTTAAAAAGAAAAGTAAGGGTACCCTAGTTAGATTTAAAATCTAAAATGATTTTATCTTTTTTTCCGTTCAATGCTCCTCAGAGAAAAAATACATTGAAAGATGGTATTGTAGTTTTGTTTTGTTTTTCATCGTCTACAACAAAACAATGCAGTAAAGTAAGGAGCTGATGGTAAGTGTGGCGCTCATCCCAGACGCTAAAAACAATTTCCTTGGTCTAGCGCTAGTGGAAAAGGGGATAGACTTCCTCACTGACTGGCTGATACCGACTTTAGGCCACCCCGACGACTTTACTTACTTAAAAAAGTAAATTCGTCGAGGTGGCCTAAAGTTAGTATAAGCCAGACAGCGAGGGAGCCTATCCCCTTTTCACTAGCGATAGACTAAGGAGATTATTTTTGCGTCTGAGGTGGAGTGCCACACCCACCATCAGGTCCTTACTTTACCGCATTGTTCCCATATACTATTTATACGCTGAGTTGGCGAGGACCAGTATCGAACCAGGACACTTGTGTTTCCTAGGCGCACGCTCTACCAACTGAGATTGATAATATAGTGACAGTACAGCTGATTTTTTGTGGGGTTGCCAAAACAATTTTTTTTTTTTTTAATAAAAAAGTGGATTTTCACCTGGCTCTGAAACTATTCATTAATCCGAGAACTTCTCACAGATCAACAGTTAATTCCCCCTAAGCCAGGCTTAACTATCTTTTTATTTTAGGGGGCGTCTGGTTGTAGATTAATATTTAATGAATTTGTCTAGTTAACCATTAATACCAAGTAGTGGTTTCGATTCTCGCTGACTGGCTTACACTTATAGATAAATGAATAATAAATCACACAGGTGATTTGTGTGTAGTGGCGAAGATTTCTCTAGAACCAGGCACATTTATGGAATGATTTGCACCAGTGTGCACCACAGATACTCCGTACAACACTCACAGAATTGACAAGATTTACCAGTAGGTTGCCGAGGAAAGATGTGTATAATCAGTACGATTTTATGAGATCTCATATTACAGGAGATCCGGCTTTAGACACACACACACACACACACACACACACACACATATATATATATATATACACTTTAAATATACGCTCCTACATTTGAGGCGCTGGTGGTTGTCGTCAGTGATGTAATCCGCATATATATATATATGAGGGTAAGTAAACAAACAAATGTGTTTATTTTTATATGGCTTTAAGCCGACAATTTTTGGAGGATATGTGCTTAATTGAAGTCATACCTAATTTTGAAAATTAATTAGTTAATAATTAATGAATTTAGGCGGGCATATATGTTCAAGTTTAAATGCCATCCTTGGCCTGTTGAAAAGGGGAAAGTAAGTAAGTCCTGAGTTATGGAATCCTTTGGTAAGTGTATAAGTCCTATCCTGCGAATAAGTCCTATCCAGCGTATTGGTAAAGGTCCACTGATACAATCCTATGTCCGTCGTCCACGAAGGTTCAAAGCAGTTGTGCGTAGTGTGACCAGAACAGCCGGTATAAATATTATATCAGCAGCAGAGTACTGCCAGTGATTGGCCAAGAGGTTGATCATATGGTTCTCGGCGAGCCTATAAATAAAAGTGAATATCTAGCACACGCCTTATATATAAAAAAAATCCCAACAATATCATTATGTCGCGCTGTTAGCACGGATATCCATGACAATCTCTCTCCATCCGTCCCTATCACTCATCATTCTCTGGAGGTCCTCTATGCAGCATCCTGTATCCGCACAGAGCTGGTCAATGTACGTCTTTGTTGGTCGGCCCACACTGGCGTGCCCATGTGCTGGCTTCCACAGGAGGACGTCACTTATGAGTTCGTCCTTGCTTCTCCAGCAGTGTCCTGCGTGTCTTGTCCATCTTACTCTGATTGTTTGGGTGATATGTG
>CM042170.1:8933824-8968824 GCA_023376005.1 Doryteuthis pealeii
AGAGATAACTGTCACTTAGAACTGCCTTAACCTAACTACCTTATCCAGATTTCGCAGGACAGAGGATGATACATTTCGGCTAAATCTTGTTTTCCTGGTGCTAGAGTTTTGAAAAAATAGTTTATCCAAACTTCATTGTGTTAAGGTCACCTTTTGAAATGTGGAAAAAGGTTAAAGAAAATTAGGGAAAATACTTTCATGACTGAACAATGAGGCTATGAATTTATAGGAATAAAATATTATATTCAATAACGCTGGAAACTTTTGCATTGACTAATATGGTGGAACACACCCTTGGGCAGGGGTCCAGTGGCTTCGGTCCTGGACAACAGAAATTAACAATGTTAATCCCAAGGGACCTTCCCTCTAACCAACACCTGCCCCTCGATTTAAAGGGGCAGGGCTGGGTTTATTGCTTGGTGACTGGGGCGCCCCCCTTGAAGGGGAATGCCGACGGGATCAACGTATTTTTTGCACCCGCCTCCCATGAGCTTCAGTTCGTGGGTGGTCACACATTAATATGGCCTTGTGCCTGACCCGTATACGTGGGATACGAGGTAAATATCACAGTTTAGCTGAAAGGTGAAATGAGGTCATAGAAAGCCAAGGAAAATGACTGAATAATGAAGTTATGAATTTACATAGAATAGGATATTTTTTTCAGAAACAATACTGTAAAATTTTATGGAGGCGCGTGGTCTAATAGTTAGAGTCATAGGAAATGGACTCGTAGATCCGAGTTCAATTCCTGGACGAAGCTGTTGGTATTTCACATAGCGCTAATACCCTTTGGAAAGGTATGAGTCCAATTCTCCCTCCATCTATGGGTAAATAGCAGGGCGGACTGGGCTCTTTAACCATGGCTAGGTAACCAATCTAGGAGAAGGAAAACTCTGAATTCAAACCTGTTAAACTCCGCTTAAGAAATTTACCTTGTATCGCACCCTGCTCGTGCGGAGGGGTTGGTAAATATATATACTGTAAAATTTGCATGCATAAAAAAACAAAAAAAAACAACAAACAAAACATAAAAAAAACAAAAACAAAACAATAACAAAACATGTAGGTAAACAATTTTTCATTAACAAACAAGTCACATAGGTGATGTTTTTGAATATTTCGGTGTTTATTAACATCATCTTCCGATATATAATTCTTATTTTACAGAATGGTCAAAATGGATATCAAAATTTAATACAAATGTCTTTGATTCAGTTATTTCTTTTTATTAACAAACATGTAGGAATGGATATTTTCAGATGACGATCTCTTGGGAATTGGTATTTGTCATAGGATTGTAATATAATGTTATGTGGCCGGCATTGCACTGTCAAATTCTTGGGGAATTTCTGCTTCACTGGGATGTGGACAGTCAAAACAAACATGGCTGAACGATTAACATCATTTTGGGAAAACAATAGTCTGAAGAATACAAATAAGCACATTTCAAGGTCGTATTTATCTATTCAAATAAAGTCAATAATTGAATAATACCAACCTGTGACTAGAATTTCTTTTTTTTTTAATGCGAATGAAAAAAATATAAAATAACTTATATTTCTGAAGCAAATAAATGAAATTGTAATTAATCTGAACAAAAATAAAAGACAAAGTCCCGTTTACATATTGCACCATAGAAAATAAATTATAATACTTATAAAAAAAATATCTTGCCTCTTTTACTTGAATTATTCAATCGAGTATCTTCATTTTTGTTGTTTTGTTTAAGGCTTTATTAATCTATTCAAATAACATCAATAATTGAATAATAGCAACCTGTGACTAAAATAGTTTTTTAATATGGATAAAAAAAAGTAAAGTCGACGGGTGGCCTAAAGTCGGTATCAGCCAGACAGCGAGGGAGTCTATCCTCTTTTCACTAGTGCTAGACCAAGGAGATTGTTTTGACGTCTGAGGTGGAGCACCACACCTATCATCAGCTCCTCACTTAACCGCACATATTCCTGTGCTACTCATACGCTGAGTTGGCGAGAGCCGGTATCGAAACAGGAACCATGTGCTTCCTATTCGGACGCTCTACCAACTGAGCTAAACCGACCCTTTAATACAATATATATATATATATATATATATATATATATATATATATATATATATATATATATATATATATATATATATATATATATATATATATATATATATATATATATATATATTGTATTAAATATAAATGTATATATATATCTGAATTATTCAAGCTAGCATCTTCATTTTTGTTGTTTTGTTCACTACTTTTCGACTGGTACGTTATTTCTATTTGAGTTTGATTACATGGAGTTCTGAAAGGAAGTATTGCTATTATTCTTTTAATCATTCGATCTTTTATCTTGATCTTTGTTGTTTCAATCATTGCATTCTGACCAGTGCGCTCTTCAAGTTTCCTCATTCTCTAAACTTCAAAGATTAATATTGTCATTGGTCTTTAGATTATTCAAATGATCTTTCTTTGTTGTTTATTCTGCAGTCAAACCGTGTTAGATCCTCTGTGTGTGTTACAGGGCTGCCGCAGCTACAATATCACAGCTACACTATCAAAGCTACAATATCACAGCTACGCAATCCTTTTTACTAGTTAAGTGACCTACAGTGCCGCTTTTGGAGAAATAAAGTTTGGACATACAGTTTTGGAGAAATAAATTCCCTTTTTTATTAAATAAGCAAGTAAAGTCGGTGGAGTGACCTATTGTCGGAATCAGCCAGACAGCGAGGGAGTCTATCCCCTTTTCACTAGAGTTAGACTAAGGATATTGTTTTTTGCGTCTGATGTGGAACGCCACACCTACCGTCAGTTACGTACTTTATCACACAGATCCAAGCTGCGCTGCTCATACGCTGAGTTGGTGCGGGCCGGCATCGAACCCGGAAACTTTTGGTTCCAATGCGGATGCTCTACGAACTGAGATAAACTATCCTTTTTGTTTATGATCATTATTTGGAAACTTGATTAATTGACCAATCGTCAAGCCCTAGTACCTATATGATTGTCCCAACAATATTGCCCTTATGGCAAACCCCGGTCCTTTCTCTCATTTATGTGCTAGAATGCAGTTGCCTAGGTTCTTCATGTCCTGTGTATGACGTTAAACTCTATCTGATGGTGAGGTTCCAGGCCTGGAGGCCTGGGAAATGTGGAGCACTCCTTTATTACCATTGCTCCTTGGTCTATTTTGACCCGGAGTGGTAGTATATATTAGGGTCCCATCTATGGGTTAAATAGAAATACGTGTTTTTAAAAAATTGAGTACCCATCAAGAATGAATAAAATAAAAACGTCTTCGGCATAAAATAACCCAATGGGTTGACATGCCGTAAAACCCAACCAACCAAGCTTTTCTAATTGGTATTTTGATGTACATTTAATTGGCTTATTTTCACAAAAACAATGACCATGTCTGGGTGGGGGTAACAACTTTTAAACGGCACTGTTTACGGTACTTTACAACTTATAAGACACATAGGCTTATAAGACACACACCAATTTGGACACACATTTAAAAAATATAGATAAATATGGGTTGAATCGAACTTAACGGACCTAGATTCCACGTATCTTTGAGGCATAACACAGATTCTCAAAGATACGTGGTTCAAAGTTAACTGACCTGAAAAAAAAGTAAAAGTTTTTAAATAAAATAACTAGTGCATTATATCAACACTGAAATTTTTATTAAGTTCGGTTAATTCCGTAATTTTTGGTAATTTCTTTTCTTTCGGCGGGGTGACATACAATGGTGGAATTTAGGTCCGTTAAGTTCGATTTAACCTAAAAATGCTTCAACTACAAATGTGAGGTAAACAGGTTTCGCCTGACATTCGTAGCCCTTCACATAATCAGATCATTTTTAAAGTTTCATATATATTCAGATCCTTATCAAATCCAAATACTTTCCGTCCTGTCGACTGGGGCTGTAAAATACACCGACTGCACCTCTGCGGGGGAGTAAGATCTCCCCAATCGAGCCATTTTGTGGGTAGCGACCCGTAATGCTTAAGGACGGAATCCTGCTGGCTGAGCAGTCCATTACACTCCTCTTTAGACGTTACTTAGGCTTGACGGTCGGTCGGAAAGGCCCCCTTTGATCAATCAGCTGATCACGTCAAGCCCACCTATGTGATTGTCCCGACCCTATTACTTTTAGGGACCCCCACTCCAAAACCTTTTTATCATATATGTGCCATAAGGCGGTGGTTGAAGGTCATAATGTTCTGGGTATGACGTTAAACTGCATCATATGATGAAGTTCCAATTCTGGAACTCTGGGGGAATGTGAAGTACCCCATCATCGCCATTACTCCCCAGGTCCACTCTGACCCGGAGTGGTAGTACCTGTTAGGGCCCATCAATGGATTAAATAGATAAAAAGATGAGTCTTAAAAAGTGTGTTTAAAAATATTTGAGTATTAAAAAAATTGAATAGTAGGTATTTACGCAATCCGTTTGCCACAGTTAGGATGTGACACAAGGTCGCAAGTATGGAGAATCCAGCAAGGAGCGGACTGGTATTACCTGTTAGGGTACATCTATGGGTTAAATAGATTAAAAAACTGAATATTAAAAATGTGTTTTAAAAAATTGAGTCTGAAAAAAAAAATCAATACTCAACAATGAATAAAGCAAAACGTTTTTGGCATAAGATAATCGAACAAGGGTTGACGTGCCGTAAAATCCAACCAACCAACCAACCAAATATTTTACATTTAAAAATCTCAATAGGTTTATTTAGGTACATGAATAGTTAAGTGTCGTGATTTAGTTTCCTTCCTGACTAGTGTTATTTTATATGAAGTACCGGTAAGTACTACAAAGGTCCTCTGCGCTGCATCCAGTAAATTATTACCTGGGAAAAAAATTACGGTCAAGTCACGCTGAAAGTTCAATACTTAATTAGGTGACCACTTAAGCACCAGTAGGCACTTTATCAAAAATTAGATGATTTGGCATTAAATGACCCGAAAAGGGTTGATATGCCTTAAAACAAAATCAACGTCAACAACTTAGAAAATAATTACCGTTGTTGATGTAGAAGCGTTTGTCACCTTTTTTCATAATTTATCATTATTGAAACAGATCACTAATTAGGACCGAGCCTATTCTAGTATTGACCAACCAAGCAGATTTAACAGGTTTGAATTCAGAGTTCTCCTTCTCCTAGACTGGTTGCCTATTAAAGAGCCCGGTCTTCCCTACTATTTACCTATAGCTGGAGGGAGAGTAGTTGGATGTATGCCTTTCCCAAGGGTATTAGTGCTATGCGAACTGTAGCTTCGTCCAGGATTTGAACTCGGGTCGACGAGTCCATTTCCTATGACTCTAACCATTGCACCACGCACCTCAAACTTTGTTTGCATTTATGGAGACGTTTGCAGTTAAATTGCAGCACGAGAACTCCATTAGCCAGTAACCCAAAGCTGACCCTTGACCTTATAAGACGCAGGGTGGTTTTCTGGGACATTTAAAAAAAATGTGGCTTATCATCTAAGTCCATTTCGACAAATTGGGGAGAGGAAGACCATCGACTGTTCTATTGTTGTCGCTAATTGTTTTGGTACTTCATTTTATTAATTAGTCGTAATAGATAGTAATGTGTGTAAATAAAAACTTCTAAAGAAACAACGACACAAATCTATTAATAATGGAGATTGTCTGTATTTCTGTCTGTAACAAAAAGTACGTCATAGCTCTACGTCACAGCTTACGTCACAATATTCTTATGCTATATACACCCAAAATTTGAGTAAGCAATTTTAAAAATGTTTTTTTACTCCTGTCCTTTTTTTATTTTTTTTTATTTTTACAGTAACAAGAAGTTAACTAAAAAGTTTACAAATAAATAAATACCTATGATTTTGTGGAAAATATTCAAAATAATTGTTTGATTATTACATGCACGCCACATTTTATTTGAGAGGGATGGGGCTCAGTTTTCATTTCAAATTTTTTTTTTTTTTTTTTTTACTCCTTTAATAAATATGGGGATTTTGCTTACAAACCGTTTGGCATTGAATTTTTAACTCCCACCCTCTCAGGCAATATCTTTCAAAAATTAATTCTTACGACGCCCGGAGGGTGTTTTCTGTTGCTAGTAATATTAATGGAAATATGAATGTACATCATCATCATCATCATCATGTCGTGCAATTAGCACGGATATCCATGACAATCTCTCGCCAACCTCTATCACTCATTGTCCCTGGGAGGTCCTCTTCGCTGCATCCAGTACCCTCGCAAAGCTGGGTGTCCCACACTAGCACGTCCATGTGTTGGCTTCCACAGGAGATGGGAGCTGCACAATAATGCTGTGTGCCGTCTTGAACAAGTCGTGGAAACAACACCCGACAAGCAAGCAGTTGTATGGCCACCTGCCCCCTATCTCACAAACCATTCGAGTAAGACGGATAAGACACGCTGGACACTGTTGGAGAAGCAAGGACGAACTCATAAGCGATGAATGTACAATGAACGTAATTCCCTTATTTGTCGGCATAAAATAACCCTAGACGGGTTGACGTTAAAATCAATCAATCATCTATCTATCGCAGGTTTTAAATTGGCCTTTTTTTTATTCCTATCTTATGTTTAAATTATTCTATCTGAAATTGAAAAAAAAATTGCTGTAATCAAAACAAAAAAGATGAGTAAATTAATCTGAATAATAAATGGAATAATTACAAATATTGCATTATCAAGTTTAGAAAATGAGGAAGACCAGAGAGCACACCGGTTGAAACGCAGTGATCAAAACAACAAAAATAAGGATATTATTTTTGAATAATTGATAGAATGATAAAATCTCGACACCGAGGAAGCCCGAAGAATGTGTAGGCTGAAATAGAATGATTAAGATTACAAAATGTGGATAGTGGTTTTAAAAAGTTTCGGGGGGATCGCAGTATTCAATCTCAGACATTTAGCCACAAACAAGATAAAAATAATTAACCAAATATGTTGTGGAATGATGCTATTTTTAGGTCTCAGATCACGAGGAAGATCCGAGAGCGCACTAATCAGTAGCGATCAAAACAATAAAGATGAGGCAACTCATTTGAATGATTCATATTATTATTATTATTATTATTATTATTATTATTATTATTATTATTATTATTATTCATAGAATTATTATTATTATTATTATTATTATTATTATTATTATTATGTTTTTCACACCCGCCATAGCTGGTGGTTCACTGGAGGTTTAGTGATAGCAAGTCTCCTCAGGTCTCCAGGACTCTTCTGAGTATTCTAGTCGATCCCAACAGAATTGTAATTGGTGCCCTTGAATTATTATTATTATTTACTCCTTTTGAGTTTTCACATCAGCATTAGCTGATGGCCTTTCACTGGAGTCTGAGTGACAGCAAGTCTCCTCAGATTATCATTATTATTATTGTCATTATTATTATTATTATTATTATTATTATTATTAGTGTTTTAATAAGTTTTTATTATTTTTTTTAAATAAGTTTTTTTTCCCACCGGCGTTAGTTGACGGTCTTGCACACTCCATCTGGGTTTTTCACAACAGTTTTAACTAGTGTTTTTTTTTTTCTTTTACTGAAGTCTGAGTAACAGTAATTCTCCTCATTTGTCCAGTATTCTAAGTATTCTAACTGATCTTAACACTGCTGTGGTATGAATGGTCTCTATTCTTCCTTTAATCCCCAGTCCCTCCTGTCTCTTTTCGGGTATTTTGAGGACCGTTCTGAGGGCACCAACTACGAATGGTATCACCATTGCCTTCATTTTCCACAATTTCCTTTTAGCTTTTTGGCAAGATCCAAGTATTCTGTTTCTTTTATTCGCACTCTAGGGACCACTGGAACGGCAAAATACACAAGATTACGAGTTCCTTTTTTCTCGTTAATTAATACTAGATAAGAGATTGGGGGATCCGTTTGTTTGTCAAAGTCCCAGAGAATTTCATGGGTCTTATTTTTAAACTATTCTGGCTTGAGCATATACCATTTTTCAGTATGGTCAAATTTTAATCTTAGAATTCTCGGTGGATCATCTTTCTGACTCATTCTATCTCAAAGTCTCAGAGAATTTTATAGGTTTAATTTTGAAACCATTCTGTATGGTAAAATGTTAGTGTCTTGTATAATTCCCAGTGGATGGCCTTTCCTACTATTTTCTATCCCAAAGTCCCAGAGGATTATTTTCATTAATTATTAACTAGAATTTTTATCACTATTTACATGTGCTTAATTGAAGTCGTAGCTAATTTTGAAAATTAATTAATTAGTTAATAATTAATGAATTTTAGGCAGGCATATATGTAAGGCTAAACGACATTTTCTCGATTCGTTTAGCCTTACATTTGAACATATATGCCCGCCTAAAATTCATTAATTATTAACTAATTAATTAATTTTCAAAATTAGGTACGACTTCAATTAAGCACATATCCTCCATATATATATATATATATATATATTATATTATATATATATATATTGGTTTGGAGGTTGATTTTGAAGGCTATCACAATGCAGGTGTAAAGAAAAAAAATAATAAGGTAACAATGGTGTTGTGTGTTAACCTGTAATTTATTCTTGAATTTTCGAGATAAAATCTGTTTTTCAGAAGATCACTGGAACTGAAGTCGTCTTGTTATGGCATTTCTAGTTAAATACAACACACATTATACACACCATTGTTACCTTATTATTTTTTCTTTACACCTGCATTGTGATAGCCTTCAAAATCAACCTCCAAACCAATATATACACAATGCTTCAAGCAAATTATAAAACTCTCTCTTATATATATATATCATCTGCACCTCCTGAAAAAATCATAGGGTACTATAAGAATGGCCAAAAGAAAATAATACTGTAAGAGTTGCCTTACTTAAATATACTAAAGTGCTCAATACAAAATGTAGAGCTAAGAAATAATTAGACAATAAATACAATAAGCCTAATAAGTCAGAGAATATCTACCTAGGTTTCTCCTAACGGATCATCAGGATTATTCTGAGGTCAGAATTATCCTGATGATTCGTAAGGAGGAACCTAGGTAGATATTCTCTGACTCATTGGTCTTACTATATATATATATATATTATATATATATATATAAATTTTTGGGGGGTACAAAATTTTATTTATTGCTGTAATAGACCTCTTAACAAATTCATTATAAGGAGAAAAATAAGAACTAAATATTTTTCTTCTTTGTTATACTATAGAAGGGGTAAAGGAGAGTAAAAACGGGTTGTCAGCTGACATGTTTCGATCCTCACTCAACAGAGCTAAATATCGAGGATAATAAAAAAATAAAATAGAATAGGTCAAGTACAAAAAAAAAAAAAAGGCAAGAAAGAATAAGACAATTTCTCTTTTCTTCTCCTTTTCCACACCTCAAAACAGAGGGAGACAATTTAAATGTTGATGACATTCAAACCAAGTAAGCACTCCCTTTGCTTGCAAAGAGAAGGCTTACTGGTTAAAATATATAGTGTCTCCAATTTTTGAGGTGATAGAAAGAGTGTGATCTGCTCTCAATCGAGAACCAGTCAACACTAAATAAGTTGGCACAATTAGGGTTATATATTAGGTGCTCGCCTATAGAGGAGCCATACGTGTTTCACTGAGAAACACGTATGGCTCCTCTATAGGCGAGCACCTAATATATAACCCTAATTGTGCCAACTTATTTAGTGTTGACTGGTTCTCGATTGAGAGCAGATCACACTCTTTCTATCACCTCAAAATATTGGAGACACATATATATTTAACCAGTAAGCCTTCTCTTTGCAAGCAAAGGGAGTGCTTACTTGGTTTGAATGTCATCAACATTTAAATTGTCTCCCTCTGTTTTGAGGTGTGGAAAAGGAGAAGAAAAGAGAAATTGTCTTATTCTTTCTTGCCTTTTTTTTTTTGTACTTGACCTATTCTATTTTTTTTATTATCCTCGATATTTAGCTCTGTTGAGTGAGGATCGAAACATGTCAGCTGACAACCCGTTTTTTTACTCTCCCTTTACCCCCCTTCTATAGTATAACAAAGAAGAAAAATATTTAGTTCTTATTTTTCTCCTTATAATGAATTTGTTAAGAGGTCTATTTACAGCAATAATATATATATATATATATATATAAAGAAGATTTTGCAATAGGGGTAACATGAACACTGAATAAAAAGAAAACTTAACAAGAAAATAATTAAAATGGTGGACTAAGTTGCGGCTAGATCTTCTGCAGAATCCATCTTTAGTTTTGTACGTCTACTGACGATATCTTTTAATAATTGTTCAAAGTTATTACATTTGTCATTAGAAGAATTCGAAACCGTACTGACAGTGCTAACCGGACGACTCCACACTTTTTTGGGCAGGGGAACCGGACGTTTAGGAGTTGGGGTTGAACCTGACTCAGACATATCTGTCCCTGATGACCCAACTGGTATAACAGGCCCCCGCATTGATGTTTTCCTTTCTGGTTTCGCCTGCAATGGAGGGGTCCGCGATATGCGTCCATTAGAAACAGTATGATTGCTAGTTGAATTGTCACTTGTAATTTCTTTGCTGTGCCGAAATTCCGGTTTTAGGGTCCCAGGAATTGGGGGAGGTACTGGTATGGGTTCGTGTGCACTTTTTCGGTCGGACCCGTACATGAATTTTGAGCGTTTTTCGAGGGCTGTTCCAATTTTTCCGTTTGGAGTATTTGCGGTTGGGGTTGAACTGCCGGATGTGTTATCCGATCCTGGCTCCCTTCTCTTTCCTATGATCGGAGGGGTTTTATCTGAATTCTTTTGGTGGTCCGGATACGCAATTTCTGCCGTCGTTGTTGTCGTTGGGGTTGACGATTCAGTAGTTGTAGTACAGCCGTTGCATATGAGTTCTGTGTTGGCACGTTTTTTCGAGGGCCTCTTTGTGACCCGTGCCCTTCGTTTCAGGTTGGTCGGCAAATGCACTCGGGGTTGAGTGTCATTATCCTCAAAACTAGAAACGGACAGATCACTGCTGTTTCTCTTTTTCGAAGTGCTCGACTTCACCGAACTCGGCGTTTTCACAGCCACAGGTTCAGAGGGGGGCGGACGATACGAAGGTAAAAGAGGGGGCGTTTTTGATGATATATCGTGAATAGAATGTATCTTCAAACCGTTGAATGTAGACGGATTCTCATTTACTGGGATGTAAGATCCAACCACGTCGCAACCTTTTCCAGATGGCTTATCTTCAAGACGCTTGATAGTTAGTCCGGAAATATCAATCTTGCTTCTCGAGGATTTTGCCTCACTGCCTTCGATCATACTGACAGACTTCTCAGTTCGGGAAGATGCTCGGCTACGTCGATCTAGGCTGCCTGTAGATCGAATAATAACCGGTTCTTTCATATTCACCGATTCTAAATTGCTGTTAGCGTGCTTGATTAGTTTTCGGGTGTTTTCCTTAGATCGGCTATGTCTTCGAGATGGTTGTCATCTTTTGGCCAAACATTTGACCGGTGCCACCAAATTTACATAGGTGTTTTTAATCGCCTCTTTCGAAGCATTTAAACTGCTTCTTGAATTCTTTAAGAAAGACCGTTTCGGTATCTTTTTCTGAGGAATTGGAAGCTAACACACTTTTCATGGATACCGATTTTTTCAAAGTCAACGGTGCAACGATTATTATCCGTAGTCTTGGATAGTGCTAAGGTGGAGTTGGGGCGTGCCTCTGATTTTAGACTGGCGTAAAGACTTGAAAAATTGCCACCCATGTAGCACTTAATGGTCTGGGTGCACCTCTCTCGTTATGTTCAAAGAATATTTACCGTCTCTTTAATTCGGATTTGCTTTTGGTTTCTAAGTTACTCTTGGAACGTCCCAGAGTTTTTTTTAGACGGTTACTCAAGCTTTGTATCATTGCTTTTGTTTGACTTAAGGAACAGTTGTTTTTTCTTTCGGTCAGCATCCGTATCTTTGGCGTTTGTTCTTAAACCAGCTAGATCGTTTTGCTCCAGTTCTAGCCGGGCTGATTCTAGAGGAAGCAATTCGAGACTCTCAACGCTTTCATTGAGACCATCATCCTCATCCCCGATTCTGCTTCGTCCTCTTCCAGCAGAGTTACCGTCGGTGTCTTTTCCGAAGACGTAGTCTCCCACCCGCGTACGTGTTCCGAAGTTCGAGCTCTCCGTGCACACAGAACTCGGGCGAGAATAAAACCAAAGACCTGTTCGGGGATCGGTCAGACGTCATGGAGGTAGATCCGTGCAGCGCCTTCACAGTACTCCTTTCCGCATAGGTGGAGCTCCTGATGGAGCTTCTTAGGGAGCTTCTTTCGGAGCGCATGCTCAGTGATCTCCGCGGGGAGCGCCTGTGGCTGTACAAACTGGCCTGACTCTCCGCTATGGGCAGATTCTCATCAACACTGGTCATCATGCTTGCATTGTCTGTCGATGTCCTCGCGGGTGTCCCCTCTGTCGCTGTCCTCAGGTTCACACTGAACGTCTCGGTCGAAGGCATATCTCTGCCGATGATTCAACGAAGTCTACGGACTGGACACTGAGCACGACTCGGGTCGAGTTGTTTCTGTAGAAGTGCGGGTCCCTACACGGTCTAAATGTCAACATCCATTCATACCGGTTTCTTGCCTGATGACTGTGTGTTTATGACGATGTCCCGTCAGTGGGTGTTCCCCTAAGGAATCACTGTCCGTTTGACGTCTCTTTCTGTGTCCAGTCAGGGGATGCAGTGTGACGGCCGTGAGGTTTTCTGATAGGCCATACCTGTGACCCGTCAGAGGGTTACTGCGATTACTGCGGCAAATCATATTGACTCGACTGTTGACGTAGTGAACAAGAGGTAAGTCGAGTGACCATCTGCTGCTGTCAAATAATTTCGGAATAAATGCCGTGGTTGTGGTTTAAAAGGAAAATAAACACTGTTTATTCTTCTGTTTAATTTACGCGGACAAGAAAACGTTGAGAGCACTCGAATAAAGTCTTTCTGTTAAACAATTTCGGAATAAATGCCCTGGTTGTGGTTTAGAATGAAAAAATAAACACCGATTATTCTTTTGTTTAATTTACGCGGACAAGAAAACGTTCGAGAGCACTCGAATAAAGTCTTTAACTTTTAATAAGTGCTTTACAGACGAAGCGACCAACAAGCAAATTTTGGTTGAAATTCCAGATTCTTAATTGTAACAAGAGATTTTTTTGGTGTTGAATAAAAATGTCCAGGTCAAGCAATGCTGAAAATAATGCAGGAGTCTCCCCTTTTCTGTGGGTTAAATTCCACGGCTTTCAGTTATTGGCAGTTAATCCAAAAAAATTAAAAATGGCCCCAAAACGGCATGAGTAATAAGGATATCAGTTCGTATATGCCAAAGAAATACTTTGAAATTCTACCTAAAATTCTCTGTAAAAGGTTAAAACTATCGGTTTAATCAGAAAACTAAAAATGTTAGATTAAAGTTTCTAAGAGTTATGGTAACAAAAACAAACTTTCTGTTTAAAACAGTTGTTATCCTTGATCAATTTTATTATTAGTTATTATTGTATATATTATATATTAGTTATCATTAGTTATTATAATATATTAATATTACAAAATTTGTATATTAAACTACAACATAAGTATATATAGGGAATATAGAATATATTCAGGGTTAAGTACTACCTGACGTCTCAGTCATACCATGTGAGTCTTGGAACTTGTTCCTTACCATTTACCAAAGAATTTGAATTTGACTAGAAAGTCTCGCGGCTGAATAATTAAATTAACAATAACAATGTTAATAGGCATGTAACACAGGAATCATCAAAATATGTATTTCCTTTAACATTATTTGTTTCTGAAATAAAGAATTACAACAACAAGCAAACAAACAAATAAACAAACAAACAATATCTGGATTAAAACCAAGCTCCCCCGTATATCAAAAGATTCATACTACTTAAACAGATCTCTAAATCCCTGTAATTGATCAGATCTCATCCCTATCAAGGGAATACTATTGCATAAAAATGCTCACGCATATATACAGATATATATATATGTTTTTGTGTGTTTGCACAATGTACATTTATCTATAGGGCTAAAAATCTCGTTGGCAACCGAAGTTGGTTTTTTTTTTCTAACTTAAAACGGAAGAAGAAATAGAATAAAGAAGGTCAGAAATAGCTAGAATTACGACCCTGGTTGTTGCTACTGATCTTGCGAAATAGATACTGCCGGGCGTAAGAAGCCCAGAATTGATCCGTTCTTTAAGGCGTAATGGGGTACCACATATATTTTTGGTTCAGTGATAAATTGAAAAAAAAAAAAATTAAATAAATAAATAAATAAAAATCCAGATGTTCTGAAAGAAAGAAAGAAAGCACTTATAGTCGAGTTAATCCATTCGGGTCTCAAGATGTTTGAAAACTTTCGCAAAAAAATAAATCCGACTGTACTCCAAAGAATTTGTACAAAGTTTGAGCCGTATAATATCCATTCCGTTTTATTTTTTTTATGTAGTTCGTGTTTTGTAGAGGTTTTAATCCAAGATTCCAGGTGATCCGTGATCAACACAGAAAAATATATATATATTTATATATTTTTAAAGCAAATCAAATTTAACGTGTTTCAGATAACTTAACATTGTAAAACGAAATCCAGTATTCAGTTTGATCCAAGACAGATGTCGGATTCCTCAATCTGACTGAAATATTTCATAGATGTTTTCTTTTTTTCCTTTACTCATTGTCCGTTCTAATGTTTTTTTCTCCAAGTTTGTTTGTTTTTGTTGTTGTTGTTATTTTACTCCTCCAGGTTTGTATGTGTTTGTTATTGTTCTTTTAAAATAGATCCAAAACGCTTAACTGAACTATTGGTCAGCCCATATTTGTTGAGCCAACCGACTCAAAATCAATGCAAGATGAACTCGTGGCGTAAGACATCACATAACAGACTCATACCGATCTTTTTTTTTAAAAGCCATATCAACAACAGTACAATCTATTCAAACCAACCCGAATTAGAATATTCCAGAGTCAAATCTATTATGAAGAGGCGACATCTTTTATGTAAATGTTCGTTATAAAAAAAAAAATAAGTTAAAATAAGATGGACAATATTTTACAATAGATGAAAAAGGATGAGGTAAATAAATACTAAAAAAATATAACCGCCGCTTGGCTTCCTCTCCTCCTGTACAGGTAAACTGTTCAATCGTAATATATTACACAGGTAGGAAGTGTAATCGAGCAGATTCGTTTAGAGAGTGAGGCGTCGATCGGGTTAAGCTGAGCGCGTTATTCAAACAAGATTAGAAATGACTTATCACCCCCCACTCCATCCCTCACCCCCTAACGATCAACCGCTGCCCAAGGCCGTGTACATAAACAACAGTAGACTAATTATTTTAGTGAATCAACTCATTGTCGGGCGTCTCTGCTAGCAAGTTGTAAAAAAAATTCATTGTGATTTACAATTAAGCCACTTTCCTTGATACCCGCTAATGGGCCAAATACGCTAATCTGGACTTTTTCTTAATCGGCCAAAATTTTCAAACAGAGTGCTGGAATGATCCTGAACTTACAATTAATTCGAATTATTTGGATTATTTGCACTATTGTCCTTAACTTTATTATGTTACGATTTTATGGGCCATCCTTTAGGCTTCAAGCAAGAGCACTTGCCCGGCGGAAATCCTTGGTAAAGAATCCTTTGGTTATTCCTTGGTGCTCCTCAGTATTGCAAGTCCTTCGTCAATGATTGCAAATGGACGCCTCTCCGTATCAGTGATTAAGTAGTCAACCAGCCACGCATTCGGGCTCTTGATTGGCTGAGGTTTAAACTACGTGACCTCGCTTAATCTATAAATTTAAGTGGTGTATTGTAGCACACTTTATATACAGAATGATCTAACAGTTATTTACGCAACGTTTCGGTCGACATGTCATCCGGCCTTCTTCAGGTGTTTCATGTCAAACACGGGAACCTTCTGTCGGACTCTGGAACCTTCTCGGACTCGGGAACTTTCTCTTTGAACTCGAGAACCTTCTTGTCAAACTGGAGAGCCTTCATGTCGTAATCGGAAACTTCGAACCGAACCCTTTATTCAATCCACAGAGGTAGACTGTTCTCATTCCATTAACCCTGACCGGGTACAAGTGTTAAGCTGTGTTAAGTATTCTATGTTATTATCACCCTTGGCCAGGATTGAACCTGCAGCCTAGAGATGATTTTCACTTAGAACTATTAATTCAACCTTTATATCCGTTACGCCATGTGTCCAAGTTTTGATTTTGTTTGGTTTATTCGGTTAACTGCATAACTGCTTAGGTGTTATTTAAACAATTAATTTAATGCAAAACGTGGGGAGTAATGGGCCTTACCCGAAAACATTATTTGTACAAAAAAAGATCGTTTGTTTTTTGCTCAGAACCGAAGTTACAACATCAGTTAAAAATTTGCCCATTTATGTTTTAAGTGTTTTCATTCAGCCATTGAATATGGTCTATATGGTGGACCTGGGAGTAATTGTGAGGAAAGGGTTTTCCACATTCCCTAGAGCTGCAGAATTTGAACTTCACCACAAGTTATAGTCTAATGTCATATCCTGGACACTAAGACCCCCAGCCACTGCCTTCTTGCACATATATAACAAAAAAGTTTGAGGGTTTGCCAAAAGGGTAATAGGTTTGGGACACTCATATAGGTGCTAGGGCTTGCCATGATCTGTCGATTTGTAGAAAGGGGTTCTCTGACCACCTGTCTAGCCGAAGTAAGGGCCAAAGGGGAATATTGCATGTCATAGACTGCTCATCACATGTATAGCTCAGCTACTAGGATTCCATTCTTCAGCATCACGGGTTGCCACCCATGGCTAATCGGTGGCACTATTCGGGGGATTTTACCCATCTGCAGAGGTGCAGTCGGCGTATTCTTCTGCTCAAACTGACAGGACGGATGATGTGTTTAGACCAGTAGCTTTATTTTGATTGTTGTGTGGGACTGCAGAATAACAACAATCAACGGATTAAAATATATGGATTAAATAAAAAATTCAGTTCAAAATTCTTAGAAGATTACCAATTATTAGGCATCTACTTATTTATGGACATAGGAGTAATTACAGGAGGAGGCATTTGTTGTGTAATGGTTATCGTCATATGAAATGGTCACAACGTCCCGAGTTCAATTTCCAGACGGGGCTGTATGCATTTCCCGCAGCGCTAATACACTTTTTTGTTTGATGTATGAAAAATATATGAAAAACTGCATGGGCAACAGTTTATCCTCCATATCAACCCACCCAGGCTAATGTAGGTCAAATTCAAAAAAAAAAAAAAAAAAGAAAAAGAAAGAAGAAACGAAAAAAAAAAAAAAGAAAGAAAAACTAAAACCAACAAAACAAAAACAAAAACTTTGACACTACTTCATCGTCTCTCGTAGAAGGAAGGATGCCAACAACATGAAAAAAAAACGCGGTTCAAAGACCATATTAAGACAACGCTGGCGAAATGCACCATCACACCTTTAAGCGTGAAAGACCTGACCTCAAACAGACAGGGTTGGCGAGTCGTCTGCCGCACAGGAGCTAAACAGCTCAATATCGAGATAAACAGGACTGCAGAGCGGTGACGTCTTCGTCGTCATGAACCGCCAAAATGTAGATGGGAATATCCCCTGCAACGAGTGTGACCGCATCTGCAAGTCCAGAATTGGACGAACGAGTCACCAGAGGGTCCACAACTGAAGGAGTGACGTCATCGTCATCTGCGACAGACTTCCAAAAAATAGAAAGAAGAAGAAATACCCTTTGGAAAAGTATAGATCCAACTATTAATAATTGAGTAAAATTTTAGCATTAAATAACCCATAAGGGGTTGATATGTTAAGGATACTAACAATGAACTAATAAGAACGTGTTGCCAAGGATGGTAAATCGGTGGAGACTGATTAACATCATTATCATAACTAGCAAAATAAAAAAGCACCCACTGGGCGACGTAAAATGAATATTGCCTGAGGGGATGAGAGTTGAAAATTTAATATCAGAGAGTTTGTATCATAAGTAAAGTAAAATCATCAAATGTATTAAAGGAGTAAAAAATAAAATAAATTTATTAAAGAAGTAAAAAATTAAAAAATTTGAAATGGAAACTTAGTTCTGATAATTTTAAATATATATTAAAATAAAACAAACTATATATAGATAGATAATACCAGGTATGTATTTATTAAAACTTGTTTAAAAAAACAATAAGGACTGTCTAACATTGCATGCTCAAATTTCGAATGTATTTATTCTACATTATGACGTTTTAGGTAGTGTGACGTAATCAGTGACGTCGTTTTTGTTACATCAAAAACCGGAAGCGATTCTCCATTATTAATAGATATCATAAAAGAGATCTGTATTATTTGGATTATTCGGACTATTGTCCTAATCTCTATTGTTATCTGTACAAAGTTTCGGCCGATGTGCTCTCCGGCCTTCTTCGTGTTAGTAAGGATACTAATAATAAGCTGATAAGTGTGTGTTGCCAGGGATCGTAAATCGATGTAGACTGTTTAACATCATTATCATAATATCATAAAAAGTGATCTGTATTATTTGGATTGTTCGGACTATTGTCCTCATCTCTATTGTTCATGAAGAAGGCCGGAGGGCACATCGGCTGGAACGTTGTACAGATAACAATAAAGATGAGGACAATAGTCCGAATAATCCAAATAATCCAAATTATCAAGCCTCATCTAAAAAAATCAGAGAAATAATAAAGGTGCTCCCATATATGTATTTGCCTAACCCCTTCGCACGAGCAAGATACATCACAAGGTCATTTTTAACTCTTGGTTTATTTTAAACCGCTCACAGAGGCTCTCCCGCCACTGCAATCCTACCACGCACGTGTCACTTGTTTACACTGAAAAGTCACCCGATGAACACCCCTTGCATCTTTTGTTTTGTCTGAGGTGAATAGTTAGTGAACTTTGAAATATCCCATCATACAGGTAAAAAAAAATACCAATAAAATTTGGTACAGCCGTAGGGGAAATTTGATAGTCAAAGAGTTAAGAGCCTAAATCTGCCCTACTATTTTACCCATAGCTGAAGGGAGAATAGTTGGATTCATACATTTCCCAAAGATGTTAGCGCTATGTGAAATACAAACCGTCGCGTCCTGGAATTGAACTCGAGTCACCTTGTCCACTTCATCCTATACAGAGTTTTATATGTTGCATAATCTATGCGGTTGCATAAGATTATTGTCAATCCCCTGTATTTCTGAAGGGATGGCCCTTTTCATTTCACGGGCGGTACTTTCCATGGAATATTATAGAAAGCCCGCGAAATACGTGAAGTCACGTGGGACCTGGTTGGGTTTAGTTTCAGCTTGGACGTCAGGCAGATAAGGCCTATCTGCCTTAGCTGGAGCTCACTTGCACACGCGCGCTATGTTTAGTTAGAGGAAGGTGTTTAGTTAAGTAAATAAAAGTTTAAATAAATAATATGGTTTTGTGGTTGATGAATGTCCTAGAAGAAGAAATGAATCAATGACGACCAACCAGCAAGAACAGAGAAATAGAAGTCATAGAGAAAGAATAGAAACGACTAGAGATCACCAATGGCCAAAGAAGTAAGTTATGCATCTCTCTCTATCTACCTGTGTCTATCTCTCCCCTCTCTCCAGTAAAAGAACACTTGTGTATGTACCCAACATGGGTATATGTGTATGAGTATGTAACATATATAGCTGAAAACTTACTCTATTATGCCCCTTGTATCTGGTGTCGTTTCTGTGGAAATAATCCTTTTATCTGAAGTATCCCTATTACGCGAATACGTATAAGTAAAAAGTCGTCGGGGCGACCTAATGTCGGTATCAGCCATGCAGCGAAGGATTCTATCCCCTTTTCACTAGCACTAGACCAAGAAGATTATTTTAGCGTCTGAGGTGGAGCGCCACACCTACCATCAGCTCAGCACTTTACCGCACAGATCCCTGTGCTACTCATACGCTGAGTTAACGAGGGCGGGTATCGAACTAGGAACCTTGTGGTTTCTAGCCGAACGCTCTACCGACTGAGCTAACCCGGCCCTACTTATACGTATAGTTATGGAAAATAGTGTTTTTTTACTAGCTGAAAACTTGCTCTATCCATAATTATATTGTAATTACCGTTGAAATAAATTGGATGCATTTCTTTCAGAGCTTTCTTCGTATATTCTTACACACAAAAGAAAAAATATCCTGGGTATGAAGTTAAACTGCATCTAATGATGAAGCTCCAATTTTGGAGCTCTGGGGAGTGTGGAGTACAACTCCATCGCCATTACTCCCATGTCCACTTTGACCAGGAATGGTAGTACTGTTGTATACCCTTCATTACTTCTTTACTTCTTACTTGCTTCTATATCTTGGACATCTATTCTTCTGGCCGGCTTTGGTATTTCTATCATCTATCTTGACTTGGTCTTGAATCTTCTAAGGTCTGGACTTTCTTGGGGACTTCGGGTCTGGTCTTCTATTGGGGATTTCTCTTTATCAGAAGCCCTGTGTCATTGTTAGTTTTTTAGGTAATAACACAAGACTTCGATTTACTTTGATCTTCCTTTATTTTTAAATCCCCAAACCAGACATCTGCGCAGGTGTGACTTACATCCTACGAGCTCGGCTCCTACCTTCTAAACTGACTGACTTACTTACTATCCTTAAACCGGAAAACAGGTTTTCTATGCCTTCCGGTTCTCACGATTTATCCCCGGAAGGCAAGATGAGAGTGAGGTCAAGTGCCGTCACTCACTCTCAAGGCAATCAGCTGCACTAATCGCCATTATGTTTCTGTACTACCTTATATAAGTATTAGGGATATAATAATTATGTAACAGTACCTGGTTAGGGTCATATCTATGGGTTAAATAGATAAAAAATGAATTTTAGAAAAATTTTTTAAATATTATATTTTTGCTTGAAGGCAATTACAATGCATAAAATTCGATACTTTTTTTTAATAGAAAATGAACTTGACAAGTGTAATCCCCGGCAAAGGATCGCTCGGTGTGTAGAACATCATACAGACTGTTTTATTCACTCAACGTCCCCTTACCTATTATGGTAGAGGCGTGTAAGTATCATTTGACAAGGTTAATTTCGTAGGGATTGTTAGCTGTGTACTGTGGTCGAGCGCATATGGACTTTGACTATGCCTGCTGAGGTCCCGGTTTCAATTTCTGTGGGAGGGAAGTCGTTACTATACATCGCTGATGAGACTTGATAAAGTCGAAGCAGTCTGTACGATGTTCTTACACACCGAGCGATCCTTTGCCGGGATTACACTTGTCAAGTTCATTTTCTATAAAAAAAAAGTATCGAACTTTATGCGATACATGCATTGTAATTGCCTTTAAGCAAAAATATAATTATATACTTTATTCAACATGCTTCTAAAAACAAAAATCTTATATATATATATATATATATATATATATATATATATATATATGGTGATTGCCGCTTTCTTGACAGAATAAGGCCATTTCTACAAGTAGTCCAGATGTGAGCAGTTGTGAGCACGCAGATGGCCCACGGATCCGGCTTTTTTTTTATGTACCCCATCACACATATGAAATCCTCGACATACAGGCGCTGCCATACAGGTCAGACTTCAATGTAGGAAATGTTTCCATGGTGTCCGTCATGTGTCGCTTCAGAATAGAGGGCTCGAATCACCTTACCTCAAACTTCTTACAGCCTGTCTTTCCATGAGGATGTGTATCCAGACCTCCTGTCAACTGGACCTTATAGCTGGAGCTGATTTCCGCAAGAGCATCGGTGTCTGTCCCTTATCGAGATACTTCCCTGTCACGATGCAAGTATGTAGTTTGGGTTTTTCCCCAGTCTCAAGATCGGGAGGTGTCCAGACATTCCAGGTGGCTATAAGATGTGAATATTTGTTGGATTTTGTGATATAAGGCATAAGGTAAATGGTCACTTCTACTTATAGACTTCGCCTATAAACACGAGACCTGAGAAGGATTCTTATTGTCCAATCACTGGCACTGCTGCTGCTGCTTCTGCTGTATTAATAGAGACCCCCATTCTGAGCTATTTCATTGACATTTGGATTCTCTTGGACGACAGACTTACAAGGAATACGTTAACACCGGATTCTTATTGGCTTGCTTACTTATTCATTACATCTGGAACGAAGGATGGCTGCCAGATACTTAACAATATTTATCTATTTATTTTTCTATTATTATTATTTTCATTTCTTTCGTTATTTCCTTTTGTTTCTTTCTTCTTTTCTTCTTTTTGTTTTCCTGTTTTCTTTTAATCCTTTTCTTGGTATATATATAGTTATATATATCCTCTCTTCCTCTCTTTCTCTCCCCCTCTCTCTCTCTCTCTCTCACTCCCATTCTCTCTCTCTCCCTCCCCCTCTCACTCCTCTCTTTCTCTCCCCTCTCTCCCCTTCCCCCTCTCTGTCTCCCTCCCCTCTCTGTCTCCTCCCCCTCGCCCTCACCTCTCTCTCCTCTCCCTCTCTCTCTCCTCTCTCTCTCTCTCCCTCTCTCTCCCTCCCCTTCTCTCTCCCTCCCCTTCTCTCCCCTCTTCTTCTTCTTCTTCTTCTTCTTCTTCTTCTTCTTCTTCTTCTTCTTCTTTCTTCTTCTTCTTCTTACAGTTTGTCAAGTTTTGAAAATGCTAAAAAAAACAACAGAAATCGCTTTAATTACCAACTCTACCTCCCTCTTCTGTCTGTCTGTCTGTCTCTGTCTCTGTCTCTCTCTCGCTCTCTCTCTCTCTCCTCTCTCTCTCTCTATAGTATATATAAGTATATATATTATAATATATATATATATATTTAAATATTAGTTTTTAAAAAATGTCCGATACTCATGAAGAATGATATAAACAAAATGTCTTTAACATGTCGTAAAATCCAACCAACAACAACAAAAGAAAAAAAATCAGGTTGACCTGCCAACACGAAATTTCAAAGGTCGACTTATACACGAGTGCATGCGGTATTCAAAATTAAACACCCCCGCTCCGTCCCGTCTCTATCCCTACACCATTTGCCTGCTAATTTTGATGTCAAAAATTGCTATTGTTGTGCCGTATCTGTCCACACTGCGATCGTCTCATGTCGACGAGTTTAATAACAGGTGGCTAAATTAGTCGCGTATTTACCCGTTAGCCAAAACACCACCGACCATTGAGACAATAGAAAGAAAAGATGACTTTATGGAGTTACCTGCCCTTTATCCCCATTCTTTGAACTTTGACCTTGGCATTGCTGACCCTTATAGTCTTTAAATAATTCGAGGGCCCCTAACCCAAATGAACACGCACTGTTGAAGTAAAAAAAAAAACACCCAGTAATGACACACCACTTCAAAATAGTGTGCGTGTCTATCTATACGTATTCGCGTGCATTGTATGCGTATAATTATCTCTGCGTGTGTGCGTGCGTGTATGTATCTCTGTGCATTTTAACGTGTGTTAGTATGTGGGAGTGTTCATGTGTGTGCGTGTGTTTTCGTATGTTAGTGTATGAGTATTTGGTTTGGTTTGGTTTGGTTTGTTTTACGGCATATCAACATCGGTGGGTCATTTAATGCCGACAAAGTTTTGAAATAAAGTAATTCTTAATCGATACTCAATTTTTTTTATAAATACATTTTTCTATTTAACTCATAGATACTACCCTAACAGGTACTACCACTCCGGGTCAGAGTGGACCAGGGAACAATGATGATGAAGGGGTGCTCCACATTCCCCAAACCTCCAAAACTGGAACCTCACCATCAGATAGAGTTTAACGTCATTATACTAGCACACTCAAAGACACAGACACACATACTAACACACATGGTTGGTAAATATATATATATCAAAATAATCCAATCTATTAATAATGGAGATTCGCTTCTGGTTTTTGTCTGTAACAAAAAATACGTCACTGCTTACGTCACAATTACCAAAGTCGTCAATACATAGAATGAAGAACAATTATTACTAATAAAATAGATAAAAGCTATCCCTTATATTTCAACGCTTGAATCCTTTATATTATAATAAATAAACTATATATTATTTATATAATAAACTATATAATTTATGGAATTAATTTAAAAAGTTGTATTACTTTAAGTGGAAAATATTATTTGTGAAATTTATAATCAATTTTAAGAATTATTTTTACTCTCACCCCTTTTTCAGTAACAAGAAGTTAACTAAAAAGTTTACAAATAAATAAATACTTACGATTTTGTGAAAAAATTGATGTGTAAAATATTCAAAATAATTATTTAATAAATGACTAATAAATGTGCGTAACATTTTATTTATGTCTTTTTTTTCCCCCTTTAATAAATTTGATAATTTTACTTATTTATGGTACAAAGTCTCTGACATTGAATTTTTAACTCCCACTCAGACAATACCTTTCAAAAATTAATTTTTACACCGTCCGGATAGTATTTTTTTTAGTATTATCTGCGTTATTCGGACTATTGTCCCCATCTTCATTGTTATTTGTACAACGTTTCGGCCGATGTACCCTCCGGCCTTCTTCAGGTATTTCTTGTCGGACTCGGGAACCTTCTCGGACTCGGGAACCTTCTTTTCGAACTCGGGAAATACCTGAAGAAGGCCGGAGGGTATATCGGCCGAAACGTTGTACAAATAACAATGAAGATGGGGACAATAGTCCGAATAACGCTGATAATACTAATCTTCAAGCCTCATCTCAAACATTCAGAGAAAGAGTATTTTTTTTATTTTGCTAGTACAAATAATCCAATAAAATATTTACATTTTTGCATAAATGGTCGTTAGATAGTGACTTACTTAGAAAATGTTTTAGATCTTAAGAAAAAAAAAACAACTGATGAGTACGCATTAAAATTGACCTGAAAGATAATCAGTTGTCCTTGAAGTTAATTTTAAATGAATAGGTCATAAAATCGATATTGGAAACAGATCAGTAGGTTTTATAACAATCGAAATATGATCAATAGGCCAGAAAAATCGATGTCAAAACAAGTCGATGAGTTTAGTTTAATCGATATTGAACTTGAACTTTTTCTGAACTGGAAGATTCAATAAGTCATGAAAATCTGAAAATGGATAAAAGTCATAAAAATCTGGATAAATCTGACGTGCAGCTTCTGTAACACTGATCAGTTGGTCTTATAATCGATTTAAAAATTGATCAATGGTTCGATCTCAATAGCCAATCTAAAAAAAAAAAGATTTAAAATTGATAAAAAAAGTTAAAGCATGCTTTAGTTTTGATACTTTTTCAACACACGTCGTACTTTTAAGAGAATCAATGTTTCATTCATTGTTCATTACGGTCTTGGTAAATACAGCTTCAGTCTCATCACCTTTTCAACACACGTCGTACTTTTAAGAGAATCAATGTTTCAGTCATTGTTCATTACGGTCTTGGTAAATGCAGCTTCAGTCTAATCACCTTTTCAACACACGTCGTACTTTTAAGAGAATCAATGTTTCAGTCATTGTTCATTACGGTCTTGGTAAATGCAGCTTCAGTCTAATCACCTTTTCAACACAGTTCGAATTTTTAATAAAATTAACGTTTAATTCATTGTTTACTTCTGTCTTGGTAAATACAGCCTCAGTCTCAATTCTTTCTCAACACAGCTCGTATTTTTAATAAAATTAACGTTTCATCAATTGTTTATTTCTGTCTTGGTAAATACAGCTTCAGTCTCAATACTTTTTCAACACAGCTCGTATTTTTAATAGAATTAACGTTTCATTAATTGTTTATTTCTATCTTGGTAAATGCAGCCTCAGTCGCAATACTTTTTCAACACAGTTCGAATTTTTAATAACATTAACGTTTAATTCATTGTTTATTTCTGTCTTGGTAAATACAGCTTCAGTCTCAATACTTTTTCAACACAGTTCGAATTTTTAATAGAATTAACGTTTAATTCATAGTTTATTTCTGTCTTGGTAAATGCAGCTTCAGTCTCAATACTATTTCAACACAGTTCGAATTTTTAATAAAATTAACGTTTCATCAATTGTTTATTTCTGTCTTGGTAAATACAGCTTCAGTCTCAATTCTTTCTCAACACAGCTCGAATTTTTAATAAAATTAACGTTTCATTCATTGTTTATTTCTGTCTTGGTAAATACAGCTTCAGTCTCAATATTTTTTCAACACAGCTTGTATTCTTAATAAAATTAACGTTTCATTCATTGTTTATTTTTGTCTTGGTTACAGCTTCAGTTTTCGATACTTTTTCAAAGACCCCGCATTTTGAATAAAATGAACAATTCCTTCATTGTTCATTTCGGTCTTGGTAAATACAGCTCCAGTTTCAATACTTTTTCAACACATTTCATATTTTGAATAATATTAACGTTTTATTGATTCTTCATTTCTTTCTTGGTAAATAGAACTTTAGTATCGATACTGTTTTGAGCCGAGTTGAATTTAAAAAAAAAATAACATTTCCTTTTTTGTTCATTTCAGTCTTGGTAAATGCAATTTCAAATTAACGTTACGTTCATTGGCCACTTCTCTATTGGTAGATACAGCTTTGTTTTAAGACATGTCGTATTTTGACTAAAATCAATGTCTTATTCATTGTTCATTTTTGTCATGGTAAATACAGCTCCAGTCTCGATATTTTTCAACACACGTCGTACTTTAAAAAAATTAAAGTCATTTATTGTTTTTTCGGTCTTGGTAAATACAATTTTAGTGAATACTTTTTTTAACACAGTTCGTATTTTTTAAGAAAATTAACATTCTATTCATGTAGAGAATACTGGGTTATTTAGTTTTGGTACGACAATTTGGGTAATTTATGAGGAAGACCGTCCCGGTCTCCTGCCTCAAAACTTGCTAACGGTGAGTGGTGAAAAACCAACCCCAGCTACGATTGAAGTCCGTAGCTGAAGCAATAAGATAGATATGAAGACGACTAGATAGATAGATAGTTTTTATTTTATGTTATTAAGATATAAAAGAATATCTAAATACTCAGATTTTCTTTTATTCATGTTTGTTTAATGTCTTGTTTTTAGTTTAAATAAACAAGAATATCTAAATATTTTGATTTTTTTTTACTTGTAATTGATTGTTGGAAATGAAAATAAAATGAAAATACCGAAAAAAATAAACGTTTTGGATTTTTTTATATGTAAGTGAATGTAAAAAAAAAAACAACAAAAAAACATAACGCCCCAAATTGGTTGTTTACTTTCAAGTGACACTGCTTCAGCTACGGACTTCAATCGTAGCTGGGTTGGTTTTTCAACAATCACCGGTAGCAAGTTTTGAGGCAGGAGGCCGGGACGGTCTTCCTCATAAATTACCACAATTTGTTTTGTAGAAAGAATACTCTAAATTCAAACCAGCTGTACTCGGCTAAATACATCCGTACCTCGGGGCGGGGGTCCAATGGTTCGGCCCTGGATCTTTACAAGTTAATAGTGTCGATCACAGGGGGATATCACCCCAGGCAATACCTGCTCCCTTGATTTAAAGGGGCTTGGCTGGGTTTATTGCCGAGCACCTGAGGCACCCCCTTGAGGGGGAATGCCGACGGGATTGACGCAATTTTTGTGCTTACCACCCATGAGCTTCGGCTTGTGGGTGGGCCCACGTTAAAACGAGACCTTGTGTCCAGCGCTCATAAGTGGGATAAGATGCAAATATCTGTACTCGGCTAAAACATTGACCTTGTGGCTCATTCGGTTCATGGCAGCGAATGGGGTGGATGAGAAGTGTCTAAATCTAGATATAAGTTCAGACTGAAAAGGGTTAAAAGAAGTATGAAGAAAAGTGAGAGTAGAGCATTTTAAGTAACCCGCAATTAGACGAAAGGACAAAACTATTTTAAATCACTGACACATGTGAGATCTGACCGAGACGGGTCTTTATGGCGGGTCATCATTAAACGATATACTCGTCTTTATCCACAAATAGAACACTGTCAATCAACTGAAGTGACCCATTGGATGAGATCGTCGGACAATTTAAGCCATTGGCCAATGAGAAACACTGACCGAATCCGGGTTAAATTTGACTAAACCTCGTGTCATTCCGAGAGACATACCGAAATGTAGAAACGTGGTTTAAAAAAGACGTTGTACCATCATTAAAGTCTTAACCCTTGCTGTCCATTCTCGACATATTTGTTCGGGTGTATAAAAATATGTGTCGATCTTCACTCGACTGTGAGGTCACGAAGAACCCCTTGACACCTGCTGAGGTGTTTTACGCTTATAAATGCACTCACATAGCACTCCGAAAGTAACGCCTACTTATATCTTATTATAATGGAGATTAGGTGTCTGTCTGTAACCGAAACTACGTTATGACTGATTAGTATTATCTGCGTTATTCGGACTATTGTCCCCATCTTCATTGTTATTTGTACAACGTTTCGGCCGATATACCCTCCAGCCTTCTTCAGGTATTTCTTGTCGGACTCGGGAACCTTCTCGGACTCGGGAACCTTCTTTTCGAACTCGGGAACTTTCTTGTCGTAATCGGGAGCCATCACGGAACTTTGAACTAACCCTTTATTTATTCCACGGGGTATCAGTGTAAAGTTGATTTATATTCAGAGTTGTCCATCACAAAAGGCTAATGAAACCAGTCTACCCTACTATTTACCAAAGCTAGAAGAAGTGGATTCATGCCTTTCCCAAGGACATCAGCATGAATTTAAACGCAATTTGCCTGGTCTAGAATTTGAACTCGGATCACTGATTCCATTTCTTATAACGATAACCGTTACGCTAAGTGCACTATATATATATATGTGTGTGTGTGTGTGTGTGTATGTATATATATATATATATAATATATATATATAATCAAATATTATAAAATCAAAAGCGTTCTCACATAAAAATACATATATTTAATATATATATATATATATATATATATAAGATTTTGGATGTTTGTTTTTAGAAGCAATGTTGAATAAATTATTATTTATATTTTTGCTTGAAGCAATTATAAATGCATGTATCGTATAAATTCGATAATTATAGAAAATAAACTTGACAAGTAAATCCCGCAAAGGATGGCTCGCTATGCAGAACACCGTACAGACTGTTTCGACTTTATTAAGTCTCTTCAGCGATATATACTAACGACTCCCCTCCGACAGGAATCGAAACCGGGACTTCACAGGCATAGTCAGAGACCATATCCGTTCGGCCGCCGGTACATAGCGAACAATCCCTGCGAAATTAACCTTGTGAAGGAAACTATTACACGCCCCTGCCATAGTAGGCAAGTAGACGTTTATTTAGTAAACAAACCCGGCCGTTAGCTCTTCGGCGAAGTGAATAAGATTTTTGGATGTTTGTTTTTTAGAAGCAATGTTGAATAAATTATTATTTATATTTTTGCTTGAAGGCAATTATAAATGCATGTATCGTATAAAATTCGATAATTATAGAAAATAAACTTGACAAGTAAATCCCGCAAAGGATGGCTCGCTATGCAGAACACCGTACAGACTGTTTCGACTTTATTAAGTCTCTTCAGCGATGTATACTAACGACTCCCCTCCGACAGGAATCGAAACCGGGACTTCACAGGCATAGTCAGAGACGTTTATTTAGTAAACAAACCCGGCCGTTAGCTCTTCGGGTTTGTTTACTAAATAAACGTCTACTTGCCTACTATGGCAGGGGCGTGTAATAGTTTCCTTGACAAGGTTAATTTCGCAGGGATTGTTCGCTATGTACCGGCGGCCGAACGGATATGGTCTCTGACTATGCCTGTGAAGTCCCGGTTTCGATTCCTGTCGGAGGGGAGTCGTTAGTATACATCGCTGAAGAGACTTAATAAAGTCGAAACAGTCTGTACGGTGTTCTGCATAGCGAGCCATCCTTTGCGGGATTTACTTGTCAAGTTATTTTCTATAATTATCGAATTTTATACGATACATGCATTTATAATTGCCTTCAAGCAAAAATATAAATAATATAATATATATATATATATATATATATATATATATTTGGTAATAAAAGGTAACTTATTATAAATGCCGACTGCACCTATGCAGAGGAGTAACACCTCCCACCCAGTGAGGCTACCAGTTGGCCGTGTGTGGTAACCTGTGATACCTAAAGACGGAATTCCGGTGTCTGAGCAGTCCATGACATGCATCATTCCACTTTGACAATTACGTAGGCTAGAGGGGCGGCCGGAGAGGCCCGCTTCGACCAGTTGGCTGGTCAGACATCATTTATAGGAAAAATAGACGATTCCATTCTCATTATTTAGGTACTATATGACAACTTGTTTGAATGTAAATATTTCAATTACTTGATTATTTTTTTTACGATTGTTTTAGGTGCTGCAACATTTGCCGGTTTGCGGAAGTTTATCGCCGAGAAAAGCATTACTCGAGTTCTGTCTTTTGTCCATATTGCTTCCCATGGATTGGCAGCGGCAGGATGTGCAGGATTTGGTACGTAAATTCTTTGGTATTCTTGAACTTTTTCGACCGTTTCACTTTTGATTTATTTTCGGTTGTTGCGGTGTTACGTGATTTTTGTACCCGAAAATTATAAATTGCAATAGTTTTTCTACCCACTTTTCATATTTCTCTGATTTTTCATACATTTTGTATATTTTTCATTATTTTTGTCATGGTTTCGTTCGCCTTGAATGACCCTGTTCGAGACAAAAGTCAAGCTATGAAATTCCTTCAAGTTAAAAGTATTCTTCGTGTTGTTCGGAAATGTGATGCTGGGCACCAAATAATCTTTAAATTTTTGGACAAGAGGAATGGATGGAGTTGTAGACGTGATGGCTGCAATCAGAAGAAATCTCTGAAAAAACAACATTGGGGTTTCGGAGGGAATATGCCGCTAAGCAACACAGACATTTCTTTATGCGGTTAGAAACAGAACAACGGACACTTTCAATGAAATTCGTAAAGATATAGTTGATTCACAATAAAGAATTTTTCAAACTCATCTATCACTGAAGATGTAAAAATAGATTTTTGAAACATATTGCCTGAGGGGTGGGAGTAAAAAATTCAATGTCAGCGAGTTTGTACCCTAAGTAAGTAAAATCATCAAATTCATTAAAGGATTAAAAAATAAAACAATTTGAAATGTAAACTTTAAATATGTATTAAAATAAAACAAACTATATATAGATATATAATACCAGTCATGTATTTATTAAAACTTGTTTTAAAAAACAATGAGGACTGTCTAATGTTGCATGTTTAAATTTTGAGTGTATTTATTCAATGTTATGACAATTCTGGGTAATGTGACGTAGTTTTTGTTACAGACAAACACCGGAAGCGAATCTCCATTATTAATAGATACATCTCTTGCAGAAATACTGTTCAGTTCGATGACCCCACGAAATAGATGAAATGAAAGTAGAATTGTATTTTTTTAATTTTGTAGGCAAGGGTGGAGAATGTGACTCTCTCAACCAAGTGGACGTAGACCAGTGTGTCTCTTGTGTGAAAGAGAACCGTGATATGGTTGTCGGTGTGAAGGTTCGTCTGGCCGCTGACGTCGCAGATAACGGTCGGAATGAGGAAGAAGTTTACCGGTGAGTCGTTATTAACATTTCTGTGTAGATTTCAGCTGACTAGTGGCGGAACAAAGGGGCCCAGGGAGGAGCAGCTGCCCCAGGGCACAGATTTGAGGAGGGGGGTCACCATAACCTCAAAACCTGGAATAACACTGAAATATATTGCCTAACAATTGCCACAATACTTCTAAATGTGAAAGATCTTTGCAATAGATATTCACTATTCATCTTCAAATAAAAGGGAAAAAATATTAATTAAAAATACATACTAATAAATTACAAATTTCTCTATATATATTCTTCAAAAATATATAGCAGAAAACTTTTCATAAAAATCTTGTACATGTTCATGATGTGGAATTTTCCATAATCTCCCAGAACTTAAGCATTCTGGGACCAAATCAATTTTTAGAATTTGAGAGAGCAATTGAAGAGTCTTATTCCTCTACTGATGGCAGTCTGCTTATTCTACAGCCCCGACCGACAGAGCAGTGAAAAATCCATTGTTGATGTCCCTGTTAAATCGGGATATGAGCAGCATAATTAGTGAACTCTATTTTTGCCTCTAATTTGCCACAGGTGAATAAGATTTATTTTAAAATAGCTAAGATCTTAACAAGTATTTTAGTGTTGCAGATTAACTATTGTTTCAATTCTTTTGGCGCGAAAAGAAGTTTAAAAAAGACAAGGGAATTTGGAAACAAAGCATGTTCCAGACAGAAGTCTGGATCGAATAAAGAGGAAGAGTGAGTAAGATCTGAGGCTTACTACTGACCGGGTCAAACGAACTGTCCGGAAAAACAACAATAGCAGGATGACAAAGGACTTCCTATTGACTGGTGACAAATCTAGGATTGCAGGTCACGCAGTACAGTTCCGGTGTAATTTGAATAGACCAGGGCATGCTGGGTAAAAATTGAAAAAGTGAGAGTTAGACCGGGGAGTTCGGCAGTTGAGATTTGGTAGCCATTAACTTCAGTCTCTCCCGTCGACGCTCCGAAGAAGAGACCTGTTATAACTACAGTTCATTTCACCACTCATCCAAGCTGGCGTTATCACCTCCTTTCATCCACGCCGACCGAGGAAAGAAATAAAGTCCAGCTTTCTTTTGTATACCTGCGTTGGTTTTAATCCAGTGTACTACACCAGCGCTGTCAATTGATACAGTATATAACATTAGTATATATTCTTCGGGCCTCAAACCTGGTAGAATTTCACATAAAGCATTTTCTTACGTGATACACCGGTAGTTAAGTACAACCAAAAGATAAATGGGAGAAGATTTGAAAAGATTGGAATCAATGTTTATTGGCTAGTAATATTGAACACGTGACAATTTCAACCTGCCACTTATTACACACACACACCACACACACACACACACACACACACACACATAATATATATATATATATATATATAATATATTCAATGCAAAAATAAAGACAATAGTTTTTCCGTTAAGATAGAGACAGTAATACGAAACATTGGTAATCTCAGAATTAGAGAAAGTTTATTAATAGCCAAATTAGGTCCTAGTATAAACAATAGATTAGAGCTAAACACTGAATACATAATTAATTAAAATACACGTTCCTCACAGTTTATAGTACATAGTATGTACATTTCATTATACATATATCAAATGAATATTACATAAATATATAAATAGATGAAAATAATAAAATTGAAATTGAATGAACGGCTAACTGTCCATCACACAAAGTGCACGTGACGTTTAAAAAAAAGAACACCACGAGACGCGTGTTTATAACATAAAAAAAAAATAACGACCAAAAAAACAAAAAAAAACGCGTCCATTTCCGAAAATCGTCTCTGAAGATAAAGTTTTACTTTGAAATCGATAAGACAAAAAATAACATCTTTTTGTTTTATTTTTTACTTGCATTGTAATTGCTTTCAAATTAATACATTATAATATATATATATATATATAATTGATCCCTTAATTTTCGCTCTCCTTTTATTTATTTAAAAAAAATTCATCTGAACACCGCGTGCATTAACACCAAACAAGTTTGTTTGATTATCATGTTTTTTTTAAATACAAATTTAACGTCATAACATTACATCACGTGAACACGATCCACGTCACATAAACGTTAAACAAGCCACAGTTTAAAAAAAAAAAAAATTTTAGCTTTACATTTCCCATCGGGTGAAAAACGCTTCATATAAACGTTAAAAAATTACTGGTTTTTAAAATCTCAACCATTTCACGACTGGGTTTTAAGATCTCAACCGTTGAACTCATCTGATTACTCTGAAACTTCAAGTTATGAGTGTAAACCCATAATATTACCATTGATTATATATTATATATGTATATATATATATATAATATATATATATATATATATAATATACCTTGTTGGTAAATTCTCGCGGTGAGAAAAAACCCAGCGAATAGTTTGATTGTAAAAATATACTACCAAACATCAACCGGGAGAAAAAAAATTTTTGTAAAAAAATGAAAGACCAAGATAATCATACCAACAAAAAAATAATCTATTAGCACAATATCTTTGCCAAAAGAAAAACAATTTATATGCATATATATATATAAGATATATATATATATATACATACAAACCCGCCAGGAGACTAAAGCTAATAAGTAAAAAGTAGAGCAAATAATAAAGATAAATCTAATGAGTCAGAAGAACCTACTAAAAGTTTCGCTTAATGCTCTTCAGAGCTAAGATCTTAGCACTGAAGAGCATTAAGCGAAACTTTAGTAGGTTCGTCTGACTCATTAGATTTATCTTTATATATATATATATATATATATATATATATATATATATTAACAACAATTTTGATTATCAAATAATTTCAATGTTTATCTCTGCTTACTTAAAGGCCGTCATCAAGAACCATTAAGTTCAATGTCACGTCAAATCTTTTTTTAAATGTTGTTGTTTGAGATACGCCTATGCTATGAAACAGCACTGGGTGGTGTTGTCAGTTATGTTATTATTAACTGGTTCATTGAAGGGTTTCGGGTCTTTCAACATAATATCCAAACGCCAGTTAGGCCCCACTAGAGATGATCAAACTCTAGTGCACCACCCGTCTTGTCCAACGCTAGCAGATAAACTAGTTTTAAATAGAGTTTTGCCTACGCAGACCTCGGCTTCTGTACATCTGGTTGGCTAATGCTAAAGCCAATCAGCGTTCAGAGTGGGTGTAAATAATTGATATTATAATCAAGTGGAAGTCCTCTATACTTTGCATTTAATTGTTATGCACCACCAAGTTTCTTTTAATGTCTTCCGTGTCCTCAAATCTGAAATCTCTAAAGAAAGACTATTTTGTCTTTATTCCGTATCAAAGATCTTCCGCCCTTTATGTCCGGCAATTATCAACTGCCTGAAATATTGAACTGTCTGACAGCTGGATGCCACATTGGAGCCGGTTCACTTATAACAGGGCAGATC
>CM042170.1:8971324-8973824 GCA_023376005.1 Doryteuthis pealeii
AGAGAGAGAGAGAGAGAGAGAGGGGGGGTTGTGATATCAGAATGTACTAGTAAATAATATAAGTGGCTAAAGAAGAATCTGACCACCGAGAATATTTGCATCTCGTTAAAAAAAAACATTTAAAAGAAAAAAAACCCAAAAAAACAGATCACACTTCTGATATTTTCCTTTTTTTCGCTATTCGACGATGGCTTGTCTGATTTTAACAGAAAGTGTTCAGTGGCGCCTTCTTCAAGTGGCGCCCTGGGCACGTGCAATATCTGCCTTACCTTCGGTGCACTGTTGTCAAGTTGGTATTTGATTATTTTTTTTTATTTTTTCAACTGCCGTCAACTTCCCGTAATTTTATTGCGGGAGACATTTTGAAGTAGAAAATGGCGCCAAGGATGATCGTTTCTGATTGTTGATTGGTTGAGATTCTCTCTTGAAAGCAAGGAACATCGTTTAAGGCGGACAGGCGAAAAAAAGATGACATTACTCTACACTTATAGAGTTTGGCTGGGACATGTCAATCGAAATTAAGACAAATAGATAGATAGATAGATAGATACAAACGGACTGTAATAGACAGATAGGTAGATATGAACAGAGTGAGATAGACAGATAGATAGATAAAACATTATGAAGAGAGTGAGATAGAGCAGAAGAGATAGAAAGACAAATAGACAATTATGAAGAGGTTAAGAAGAAGAAGAAGAAGAAGAAGAAGAAGAAGAAGAAGAAGAAGAAGAGAAGAGATAGATAGATAGATATAAAATCTGATGGAAATCAAGACAGAATGTATGTTTAATAGATAGATAGATAGATAGATAGATAGAAATTATGAAGAGGTTGAGATGAGAAGAAGAAGAAGAAGAAGAAGAAGAAGAAGAAGAAGAAGAAGAAGAAGAAGATAGATAGATAGATAGATAGATAGATAGATATAAAATCCTGATGGAAATCAAGACAGAATGTATGGTTAATAGATAGATAGATAGATAGATAGATAATTATGTAGAGGTTGAGATTGAGAAGAAGAAAAGAAGAAGAAGAAGAAGAAGAAGAAGAAGAAGAAGAAGATAGATAGATAGATAGATAGATAGATAGATAATTATAACATCCTGATGCCCCCCCCCATATGGCCATATATAATGTTATCATAAATGGAGATTCGGTGTCTGTCTGCAACCGAAACTACGTCCCAATACCACCAGAAATTACGTACGTTTATTAATGAGTGTTTAATTTATAGTAAAAATCATAATACATAGAATAATTCTTATTTATCAACGATGTCTCTATGAAAATAAGAGTTAAATTTGCCTCAAAACAGCCCATGTTATTAGTGCGTTTTAAAAATCCTGCACTGTGTTTTATACATCACTAAGAAATAAAGGTTTACATAATATATGGTGTGGTTAATTTGCATACTGGTTTTAACAAAACCGGGTTTTATAAATATTTACTTGATCTCTAATATCATATATTAAAAACCAATCCCACAATCAACCATTCAAGAGCTCTGCCGGTTGGGGATTTAGAATACACTGACTACACCCAGCAGAGGGGTAAGACCCCCAAAAAGTACCACTCAAGAATGGAACACTGGTGGATGAGCCGTCAATAAAAATGCATCATCACTTTATCCCTTTCTTAGGCCAGACGGGCGGTCGGAGAGCCCCTCTCAGATCAATCGACTTGTCATATCAAACCCTAGTACCTATATGATTGTCCCAACCCAAGTGACTTCATGAATGAAAAACAGAAGTGAGTTCATGCCTTTTATGAGTGTTGCATAGCGCCTTCTTCACTGGCACTAAATAATTATAATGTTGCATACCTCTTTCTTTAATTCTATTTCTTGGCCGTCTTTAGTATTCTGATCGTCTTTGGTATTTCTTCTATCATCTTGACTTGGTCTGGAATCTTCTAAAGTCTGGACTTTCTTGGGGACTTCGGTTCTGGTTTTCTGTTAGGGATTTCTCCTTATCAGAAGCCCAGTGTCATTGTTAGTTTTTAGGTAATAAACACAAGACTTCGATTTACTTTTGATCTTATTTTATTGTTAAATCCCCACCAGACATCTGCTAACTAACATAGCGTGCGTATGCAGAGTGAGTCACAGTCAGGCAGTACATCTTCACTGCCTGACGTCCAACTGCAAACTGGGGACTCAAAAAGATACCACGTATTTTGGCGGGCTTCTGTAATTTTCCATGGTATGAAAAGGGTTATCCGCTCAGAATTACAGGGGATTGACAATAATCTTATGCAAGCGCATAGATTATGTAATATGAACAAAGGGAATAACTCAATAAATTAATTGAAATATTTGCAAACAAATAGAATATGTATACCTATCAAATGCAAAATACTATTTGAGGTTACCGCAAGACTAATAGAATAAAGTTAGTGAGACTATTGTGCTTCACGGCAACTCAGATTTCTCATTCCAATGACCTCGCACGCTTCGTGCAAAGTGCAGGAAGAGCGATGACGCAGTAACAATGCAAAAACTACA
>CM042170.1:8976324-8983824 GCA_023376005.1 Doryteuthis pealeii
TTTGCAATCGAATTAAGAGAAAAAAAGATTCTGGAATTTAACGTGAAAAGATTTGACTTAAACCATTTCTGTGCTGCTTTAACAAATGCACCAAAGAAGATAGAAATACGTTTGAGAATTTTGAGTCTCTAAAAGTGAAAAAAAAAACGAAGGGGAGTGATAGAAGGGGGAATGAATGAGGGGGAGATAAGAAAGAGAGAGGGTGAGAAAGAGAGATTGAGAGATTGAGAGAGAGAGAGAGAGAGAGAGAGAGAGAGAGAGAGAGAGAGAGAGAGAGAGAGAGAGAGAGAGAGAGAGAAAATGAAACTGTGATTGATAAGAGAATTGAATTGGTGTAAGAGAGGAGAGATAAGAAAAAGAAAGAGAGACAGAGACAGAGACAGAGAGACAGAGACAGAGAGAGGGAGAGACAGAGAGTGAAAATAAAACTGTGATTCATAAGAGAATTGAATTGATGTAAGAGAGGGGAGATAAAAAAGAGAAAGAGAGAGAGACAGAGAGAGAGAGAGAGAGACAAAGTCAGAGACAGAGAGAGACAGAGAGAGAAAATGAAGCTGTGATTGATAAGAGAATTGAATTGGTGTAAGAGAATTGACAGAAGGCAATAAAACATTGGCCAAGGCAAAGAAAGAAAGAAAGAAAGAAGAAGGAAAGAAGGAAGGAAAGAAAGAAAGAAAGAAAGAAGGAAGGAAAGAAGGTGGACCGATTGAAAGAAAAAAAAGAAAGAACGAAAGAAAGAAAAATTTAAAGAAAGTAAGAAGGAAAAAAAGAAAGTTGTAAAAAAAATTTAAAGAAATAAAGGAAGAAAGAAAAACCACTTGAAAGAAATGAATAAAGAAAGAAAGATTGAAAAATTCAACAAAAGAAAGAAAGAAAGAAAGAAAGAACGACAAATTCAAAGAAAGAAAGAAAGAAAGAAAAAAAAACCATTAATTAAAGAAGAGAAAAGATGTAAAGAAAAGAAAAGAAGAAGATTGAAAGAAAGACCATGCAGAAAATAAAGGCAGAGATAGATAGATAGATAGATAGATAGAGACAAAAGAAAGAAAAGGAAAAGGCAAGAGAGAGAGAGAGAGAGAGAGAGAGAGAGAGAGAGAGAGAGAGAGAGAGAGAGAGAGAGAGAGAGATGAACAGAAATAGTTAGGAACAGACTGGCATAGATAGATATGAGCAGGCTGAGATAGATAGATAGATAGATAGATAGAGAGAAAGAGAGAGATGAAAGAGTAAGATTACGTTGAAAGAGGTAGAGAGAGAGTAAGAGAGATAGAGATAGATAGATAGATAGAGAGAGAGAGAGAGAGAGAGAGAGAGGGGGGATGATATAAAAGCAAGAAATACTGAAAGAGAAAGAAGAGGAGAAAATGGAAGAGTAAGTAAATATAAAGATCACAGAAATAAAAAAAAATACAGAAGAGAGAGAGAGAGAGAGAGAGAGAGAGAGAGAGAGAGAGAGAGAGGAGAGAGAGAGAGAGAGAGAGAGAGAGAGATTTCAAATGCGAGCAAAGCAGAGAAATGGCAGTTTCTCGATGCAAAGAAAAAAAAACGAAAATAAATCAATGAAATGTAGTTTTTGGTTGAGCTAAAAATACTTCTTCTTCTTCTTCTTCTTCTTCTTCTTCTTCTTCTTCTTCTTCTTCTTCTTCTTCTTGTTCTATTCATTCATTGATCAATCCATCCATCCCCCCTCTTCTTCCCCCCCCCCCACCCACATACCCATTTCTGAGTCTGCTATTTACAACTTTTTGCTCCTACTACCATTTTTGTTGATTAACCGCTATTCGTCTTAGCAGATTCCACTCGGCGACCATCTTTCTTCCTATTATTCAGATTGTCTTGCATTTCCTTTATTAAGAGCTTTTCATTCGAACTTTCCTTCTTTCTTTCTTTTCTTTCTTTCTTCTCTTTCTTCTCTTTTATATTTACTTCTTTCTTCTTTCTATATGTCTTTCTTCCTTTTTTCCTTCTTTCTTTCTTTCTTTCTTTCTTTCTTTATTTCTTTCTCTCTCTTTCTCTTTATCTCTCTCTCTCTATATATATATATATATATATATTCTCTCTCTTTCTCTTTCTCATTCTCTCTCTCTTTCTATATTTCTTTCTATATTGAAATTGTCCTGCATTTTATTTATCAATATCTTTTAGCTTCTTTTCTTTCTTTCTTTCTCTTTTTCTTTCTTTCTTTCTTTCTTTCTTTCTTTCTTCTTTCTTCTTTCTTTCTTCTTCCTTTCTTTCTTTTTATTTTCTTTCTTTCTCTCTTTATATTTCCTTCTTTCTTCTTTCTATATGTCTTCCTTCCTTTTTTCCTTCTTCTTTCTTTCTTTCTTTCTTTCTTTCTTTCTATCTTTATTTCTTTCTCTCTCTTTCTCTTTCTCTCTCTCTCTCTTTCTATATTTCTTTCTCTTTCTCTCTCTCTCTTTCTATATTTCTTTCACTCACTCTCTCACTCTCTCTCTCTCACTCTCTCTCTCTCTTTCTCACTCTCTCTCTCTCTCTCTCTATTTCTTCCTATTACTGAAATTGTCCTGCATTTTATTTATCAAGCTCTTTTATTTCTCTTTCTTTCTTTCTTTCTTTCTTTCTTTCTTTCTTCTTTCTTTCTCTCCCTCTCTTCTTTTCTATATTTCTTACTATTATTGAAATTGTTTTGCATTTCCTTTATTAAGAACTCTTCATTCTCTTTCTTTCTTTCTTTCTTTCTTCATTATTTCTTTGCTTCTCTCTCTCCCTCTCTCCCTTTCTCCCTCCTTCTCTCTCTCTCTCTCTCTCTCTCTCTCTCTCTCTCTCTCTCTCTCTCTATATATATATATATATATATATATATATATATATATATATATCTTGCTTCTTTTCTATATATCTTTCTTTTTATCTTCAGTAGCCACTTTCTTTCCTTCCTTCCTCTCTCAAATTTCTTTCTATTTTTCCTTTTTTTCTTCTTTCTTCTTTCTTTCTGTATTTTTCGTTCACTCTCTTTTTCTTCTACCTTTTTTCTTTATTACGTTTTTCTTTCTTTCTTTCTTTCTTTTCAACAGTCGATTTCTTGATTTAACTTCAATAGTCACTTCTTTCTTTCTATCTTTCTTTCTTTCTTTCTTTCTTTCTTTCTTTCTTTCTTTCTGTTCTCTTATTTCTACCTTTTCTTCCTTCTTCTTCATTTCTTTCTTTCTTTCTTTCTTTCTTTCTTTCTTTCTTTCTATCAATTATTCTCCCTTTCTCTACTTATAGCTGCAAATTCTTTCTTAATTTTTTACTTATTTTTATTTATTTTCAGTTATTATTTATTTATTCCCGCTAGTAACATTTTTCTTTTTAACCTTCTTTCTTTCTTTTGATTAATCTAATCTCTCTCTCTCTCTCTCTCTCTCTCTCTCTCTCCTCTCTCTCTCTCTCTCTCTCTCTCTCTCTCTCCCTCTCTCTCTCCCTCTTCTTGTGCCTAACCTATGTACATCTATACATTCTTTCTCTCTCCTTTTCCCTCTGTCTCTGTCTCTCTGTTTCTCTGTCTCTCTCTTATATATACTCTTCTGTCTCTCTCACTCTCTTGTGTGTATTCTATGTATATGCATTTTATGTACATCTCTCCCCCTCTCTCTCACTCTCAATTTGTTTATTATCTATCTATCTTTATTTCTTTTTCTTTTAAGTTTCTTAATTTTCCATTATTTTCCTTGCACCTTTCGTTCTTTCTTTCTTCCTTTCTTTCTTTTTATATTTCTTTCTTTCTTTCTTTCTTTCTTTTTTATTTCTTTCTTTTTTATTTTCTTTCTTTCTTTCTTTCTTTCTTTCTTTCGCTCTTTGAATTATTATATTCGCATTGAACTCATCCTTATTATTTTTGTTTGTCAATCTTATTCGTTATCTCCTTAAATCATTCCATCTATTTTTCTGAATTCTTACCATTTAATTCTCTCTGTCTCCGTTTTATTTTAAATTCCTTCTTTTTTTTCTTAACATCTAACGTCTCTTTGCTAGTTTTCTTCCAAATCTCATATTTCTTCCTTTTTTTCTTCTCTTCTCCATTCCTCATTGCGTTCTTCCTTTCGATCCGTTTTTAGGTCGCCATCTTGATTTACATGCTTATCTCCCTTTCCCAACTCTTCTTTAACCTTCATTTTCTGTTCGTTTTTTCTTCTCTCTCTCTCTTTCTCTCTCATTCTTCGTTTCAATTTTTCTATCTGTTTTCCTCTACAATTATTACTCGTTTCTCTAAGTAGCTTTACCCCCTTGTTATTCCGCAGAGATTCAGATTATTAGAATTATCATGATTGAGTCACGTCTTCCCCCCCCCCTCTTCAAGTCAGAAAGTAACGGTAACAACAGCCAGCAAAAATCAGCATAGAAATCTGCAAATCAATCGTGCCCACAGACGCAGTGAACAGAATGCAACCGAAGATTTGAATTTCGCGTAACACGCAGTGTTTTTAATAAGACGAATCGCAACAACAATGAATTAAAATTAATTTTATTCTGTATATACTAAATTTAAACATTGGAATTAAAAAGCGGATTCATCTTCTGAAAAATATCTTTTTTTTAGTTTACAACTCTCAGAGAAAATTCCGTAAGAGAACCAGTTAAGAAAAATTCCAAAAAAAAGTCTGGCACGAAATTGAGGACAAAACAAAATAGGTTAAATCGAACTTAACGTACCTAAATTCCACGTATATTTGTTTGAGGTGTAACACTGATTCTCAAAGATACGTGGTTTAAAGTTAACTGACCTGAAAAAATGTAAAAAAAATGTTTTAAAATAAAATAACTGGTGCATTATATATTTGATTCATTAATATATCAACACTGAAAATTTCATTAAATTCGTTTAATTCCCTGATTTTTTGGTAATTTCTTTCTCTTTCGACGGGGTGACAGACGATGGTAGAATTTAGGTGCGTTAAGTTCGATTTAACCACAAAATGAATGGTGAGGAGAAGAAAAGGAGGTTGAAAATCCATTTCGATTACCCCCGGCTCAGATGATGCTCTGTTGGCTGGGACAGCTGACTACACCGACTGCACCTCTGCAGAGGGGCAACCCCCCAATAAGCCACCTGTTAGCCATGGGTGGTGACCCGTGATGGTTAACGACAGAATCCAGGTGACTGAGCTGTCCATGACATGCAATACTCCACACTGGTCCTTACTTAGGCTATACGAGTGGTCGGAGAGCTATCCTCTGACCAGTCAGCTAGTCTCCTCAAGCCATTGCGCCTAGAGGATTGTGCCGGTCCCATGGCTCTTATGGCAAACCTCCAATCCTTTCTGGCTAAACTTGCAAATCGGTCGGAAAATTAGGGTGACCCAGAAAAAACAGAACCCACAAATTTTGTAATAAAACTATTAATTTTAACTAGGGGGGGTTTAGGGTTAGGGTCAGGTTTTAGGGTTAGGATTAAGGTATGGGTTGCGGTTGGGGTTTAGGGTTAGTTTAATGGGAAAATAAATAAATAATTTGGGTTCTCTTTTTTCTGGGTCACCCTAATTTTCCGGCCGATTTTCAAGTTTAGCCCTCTTTCTATCATATACGTGCTAGAAAACGGTGTCTGAGTTTCTTAGTGTCCTGGGTATGTCGTTGAACTGCATCAAGTTGGGAGGTTTCAATTTTTTGAGCTCTGGAGAGTGTGGAGTAAACCTTCATCACCATTACTCCCAGATCCACCTAGACCCAGAGTGCTAGTACCTGTTAGGGTCCAATCTATGGGTTAAATAAAAAAATTAGTTTAAAAATATGTTTAAAAAATTGAGTTTAAGAAAAAGATTAAATATCCATAAATGATTTAATAAGATTTGTAATATAGTGAAGAAATTGGAAAAATACAGGTTCATAAAACGAGTGATGTTTATTTCGGCAACGCTGCAGTGTTTCGATCTGTTTCAATAGAACTTCATCAGGGCTTTTGTTTATTTGAGGAAAAATAAATTTATCACAGAGAATAAGGAGACTGTGAGAGTCTGTTGTTGGTCAATCTATTTAAAAATACTACTTCTAGTATTATAATATTTCTTTCATCATAACGTCTCATTTTTTCTGAAAACTATTCATCTTACACAGTCACCATATCATACTAGTCACCCTAAGAATGTCTAAACTAATCCCATATTTATTAGGTTGTTACAAAAATAATGGCCGATTTCAAATACATACATTTACTTTTGAAACATTAATAGTAGAAATGTTAAAATTAATCAAAATCAAGCCATTGACCTGATCGTTTACGGTTGTCGTAAATGATTCACTTTTCGTCACAAGTGACTATTCGGTCAAGAAAGGGGTCATTGGTGTTACGCAAACTGAGCATCGAGCACACTTCAAACCACTTAAATATTTGGTGCTCATTGAGCTCATGAGGAACCCATTTATCGAGCGTTTTCACCTTTCCAATACTCTGTAAATTGTGTGAAACTGTTGCAATGCTGACAACAAGTGTCTGAGACATCTCTCTGACACTTTGTCGTGAATTTTGCTCAACAACTGCCTGCAATTGTTCATTGTCAAGACTGCATGTCCGTCCTCTACCTTCTTCATTTTCAAGACTCTCATGTCCACGGCGAAATTTCTGGAACCACCCTCGTACAGTCCGATCACTTATGGATTCATCTCCCCATGCTTTGTTGATATTGGCAGCAGTTTCGGAGGCATTGTGCCCAAGCTTGAACTCATGCAACATAAGAAGGCGAAGGTTATGTTTAGGCATGTTCATCTTTGAAGGCCCCTATTTTTCAAAAATACTCTCTATCTGAGAATGAATTAAATTTTATTTTTGAGCACACATTAATTATTATATATGCAAAAATTCACCTGAAATAAACAACAAATTCTTTGTTAAAATGACATTTCAAAACCGAGCACTTCAATCGGCCATTATTTTTGTAACAACCTAATACATATGCTGTGAAGTGGGGATGGTTGAAATTGTTTATCTATATATTTACCCAACCTCTCCGCACGAGCAAGAATGTGACACACAGACTATTTTTAAGCGGAGTTTAACGAGATTGAATTTAGAGTTTTCCTTTTCTTATAACAAGTTAAAGAGCCTAGTCTAACATATTATTTACCCATAGCTAGAGGGAGAATAGTTGGATGAATATATTTCCTAAACGCATTAGCGCTATGTAAAATGTGAACAACCTCCGAGATTTAAATCCAGGTTGCTGTGCCGTAAGACAATATCTTTTCATAATTTCCATAGGGGCCCGGGGCAAATAATTTTAGACTATTATTAAAAATATAATAGTGGAGCGTAATCTTTATTTTCGTATGGAATGGACTCAGCGAAACGAGTCCAAATCTTGGCCAAGGCTGCTTGCGTTTTACATGAATCCAACCATTCTCTCTCCAGCTATGAGTAAATAGTAGGGCAAACTGGGCTCTTTAACATTGGTTAGGCAACCAGTCAAGAACCTGTTAGACTTCGGTTAAGAAATTGACTCTGTCTGATCAATGCATGAAAATCGGGGTCACAAAAATTCCCATATCATATCATATCATATATATATA
>CM042170.1:8988824-8993824 GCA_023376005.1 Doryteuthis pealeii
ACTAGCATAGATAGATACATGAATGGATAGATATAAAGATATGTACAGATATATAAATACATAAAATAGACTGGCATAGATATATAGATAGATAGATATAAACAGATGGATATATATATATATAAATATATATATATATATATATATATATATATATATATATATATATGCTTTCACGCCTTATCAGTGTGGCTAGACGCAGCAACTACCGCCGACCAGGAGCGACTGATTTTTCATCAGCCCGTTCTTTACCCTCTAGTTCATCGACAGCTGCCGTTAAGGAGCAGTGTTTTAACTATTAAATAAATACATTTGTTTATATTTTTACGATCACCATAGAGATCCAAACTGTAACAACAGATGATCTTTACCATAAACTGGCGGTGAAAGTTAATCAAAGTCACTCCTAGAGAGCTCTACCGGGTTTTGGGAGCATATAATAAGTCATCCACAGACACTGTGTTATATTATATATATATAATATTAATATATATTGGGAGATTATGTGCTTAATTAAAGTCATACCTAATTTGTTAATTAATTAATTATAATTAAATGAATTAGGCGTGCATATCCGTTTAAATGTAAAGCGTAAACAAATCGAGAAAAAGTCGATCTCTGTATGTACATTTCGACTTTTTCTCGATTTGTTTACGCTTTACATTTAAACCGATATGCTCACCTAATTCATTTAATTATAATTAATTAATTAACAAATTAGGTATGACTTTAATTAAGCACATAATCTCCCCCCAAATTGTCGGCTATCGCCATTTTCAAACACGTTGTTTGTCCACTTCATGTATATATATATATATATATATATTATATATATATATAGAGAGAGAGAGAGAGAGAGAGAGAGAGAAAGAGGGGAGAGGGAGAGGGAGAGATAGATAGATATAATAGACAAGATAGAAAAACAGAGATCGATGAGGAAGTTGTCACAAGGTCAAGTTTAACACGGGTACCCTAAAAGTTGGCACCAGGAAAAATTTAACACGGGTACCCTTAAAGTTGGCACCAGGACAAATTTAATACGGGTACCCTAAAAGTTGACACTTGGACAAATTTAACACGGGTACTCTAAAGTTGGCACCAGGACAAGTTTAACAAGGGTACCCTAAAAGTTGGCACCAGGACAAATTTAACACGGGTACCATAAAATGTTCGTAATCCCAAGCTTCTACGATATTCCTCTTTACGGGTGCAACAAACACTATGATTTGTCCCTGACCTTTCTAAGTGCAATCAGGGGTGATGAGTTGAGGGGGGGCGCGAACCTCTGAAGCTAAGAGACATACTTATGATATTGTTAAAGACAAGGATGCCATTGATATTGACAAGGACGGAGCGCGTTGATCAAGTCGAGAGTAATCGAAAGAATAATTTCGCGAACGCACTCAAGACCTCAACCTTCGCAACAGCGAGAGAGAGAAGAGAGAGAGAGAGAGAGAGAGAGAGAGAGAGAGAGAGAGAGAGAGAGAGTTTGCATAGAACGAAGCGAGAGAGAGAAGCGAGAGAGAGAGAGAGAGAGAGAGAGAGAGAGAGAGAGAGAGAGAGAGATGTTGCTACGAATTAGATATCAATTTGGCTCTAATTAAGCGTCAATGAAGTATTGGCATAAGTAAAACTCGATTTACCTTCAGTGCGTCAACTTTTAACTTAATTGAAAATATATAAATAAATAAATATATAAATAAATAAATGAATGAAACTAGATGAAAGAAAATAAAGGAAAGATTAAAAAGAAGGAAAATTCGATTCCGAAATTTTCAGGATTGTTCGCGATTGTTTGGAAGGAACTGGGAATACTATTTTTCAGGTTCCACCTGTTCAATGGCAAAAGATTACATTCCTGAAAGGTCACCGTGACCTAAGTGTTCAACGCGGGAAGCGAGGGGAAGATAAAAAATCAATTGAACATGTGATCGATTGAAACCGAATGTTTAGCAGCCGTTTGCTTAGAAATAGATTGTAAATAAAATCGTAGAATTTGCCGTTTTAACTCTTCAAATAAGAATTACATTAAACCACAAGGCGGGAAACTGTTTTATTCCTGATAACATTCACCTTCTCTCTCTATCACTATCACCATATATATATATATATATATATATATATATATATATATATATAATTCAAGATGACAAAATTAAGAAAATTAGAAGGATTGAAAGGATGAATTTAAAAAAATCCAAAATAACAAGATTTTTGGATGTTTGTTTATTTTAGAAGCATTGTTGAACAAAGTATATATTATTATTTAGATTTTTGCTTGAAGGCAATTACAATGCGTATATCGCATAAAATTCGATAATTATAGAAGATAATAATGACAAGTGAATTTCGGTAAAGAATTATTCTCTGTGTAGAACATCGTACGATGTTCTACACAGAATAATTCTTTACCGAAAAGACACACATAATAATTTTTACCGAAATTCACTTGCCATTATCATCATCATCATGTCGCGCTGGCAGCACGGATATCCTTGACAATCTCTCGCCAACCTTCCCTATCATTCATCGCCCCAGGGAGTTCTTCCTCGCTGCAGCCAGCATCTTTACCTAGCTGGTCAATGTAGGTCCTTGCTGGACGGCCCACACTGGAATGTCCATGTGTTGGCTTCCAGAGGAGAACATCGCTTATGAGTTCGTCCTTGCTTCTCCAGCAGTGCCCCGCATGCCTAGTCCGTCTCACTCGGATGGTCTGTGAGATAAGGGGCAAGTGACCATACAACTGCTCCCTTGTGGGGTGCTGTCTCCACGACTTGTTCAATACTGCTCGCAGCATTCTTGTGCAGCTCCCATCCAGCTTATTCTCGAGGCGCCTCGTTAGTCCAGGTAGTGCAGCCATACAGCAGTACTGATATGACTACGGCCTGGAAGAGATGTCGCTTTAGCTTGTCAGTGAGATCAGATTTCCATATGACAGATAATTTGTTCGTGGCCATCCACGCCTTTCCTATTCGTGTATTAACATCGCTATCTGTGGATGAGATATTACTCCCTAGGTATGTGAATTGTTCCACTGGCTTAAGGTGCTTACCGTCTAATGTGGAGATGTATCCTTTCTTTTTGAAGCTCATGAACTCCGTTTTATCAGAGTTCACATGCAGGCCGATGCCTCCTGCTGCCTCTTCCAGGCTATGCAGTAGTGTTTCAGCCTGGGCCGGTGTATCTGCAAAAAGTGCGAGGTCATCAGCATAGTCTGCATCTGTGACTGTTTGTGCAGGATATCTCCTGCTTCTTGCCTTTCTTAGTGTTAAGCCTTTTTCTTTTATGGTATCTAATGATGTTCGAAGTACATAGTCTAGGCATATTATAAATATATATGGTGCTAATGTGTCTCGTTGTAGGACTCCTGCGACGATGTCAAAGAAATCCGTATCGCCATCAGGTGAGCGTACCATTGCCTTAGTGTCTTTGTAGAGCATCATTATAGCGGCAGTAGTTTCTTCGGGGAGACCATATGCCAGTAGTATTTGTTCCATTTTCCGTCTATGTATAGAATCAAATGCTTTGGAGAAATCTACGAATAGTAGCGTTGCCTCCAAATTCTTTGCTCGAACCCCTTCTATGATCCTTCGTACAGTTAGGATCTGAGAGGTTGTGGACCTATTTCTGCGGAATCCATTTTGGTTTTTCCTGAGGATTTTCTCTATTTCGGGTCGGATTCGATTAAGAAGAAGGGCATTATATATCTTAGCTGCAATGGCAGTAAGGGTTATGCACTTGCCATTATTATCTTCTATAATTATCGAATTTTATGCGATATACGCATTGTAATTGCCTTCAAGCAAAATATAGATAATAATAATAATAATAATAATAATAAATATATATATATATATATATTATATATATATATATATATATATATATATATATAGGTTTGGTGTTATATATATATCACTAATAATGCCGCTCACTTGGTGAGTTACTGGTGAACCAAGTTTTTGCGGCATTATTAGTAGAGTACTCAATATCAGTGATATATATATATATATATATATATATATATATATATATATATATTAATCTGTTCATATGTATCTACGAGGGAGTGTTAATTGATTAAAAAAACAGATAGCTTTGACCAAATATTGCTCGGATTAAACGATGGCCAGACATGATACAAACATTAACCAAAAAGAAAATATGTGTAAAATATTTTGATCAAATGTTTATCGTAATAAAAATGGCGGACTTGAACCCATATATGTGTTTCAGTAGAAATAAATAAAAAAAAACACACACACACAAGGTGTGTGTGTGTGTGTGGGGGGGGGGGTAAGTGAAGTTGTATACCCAGTCGGTTTGAAGATAACGCCGTTCGAAATAACTTCTAACTGCATCTTATCAGTAAATCGTGTTTTTGATGATGAAGAGCGGGGTTGCATTATTCTAACCCCGATCAATACATTAGCGAAGAGTAATGGCGACCGAGAATCAACTCTGGCTTATATTTCATTCATCATCAAAGATTTATGAGATTTTCCCGCCCGTTTTGTACGAGAGCGGGAAAAATAAATGTTAGTCCGCAGAGAGATAACTTTTACTTTGCAAAGAACTAAAAATCCTCCATCTTGATATGAGCCAGTGACTACGTTTTTGGAAAGTGAAAGTATCGACTGAATGGTTGGTTGGTTGGATTTTACGGCATGTCAACTCTTGAGTTATTTTGCCATACCAAGGTTAAAAAGACCCAGTCTGGCCACTATTTCCCATAGCTGGAGGGAGAATAGCTGAATTTATACCTTTCCAAATTGTATTAGAGGTATATGAAATGCAAACAGCCTCGTCCCGGATTTGAACTGGATCACTGTATCCATTTACTATGACGATAATCGTTACATTGATATGTGAGTTCATATATTTTATATGTACTAGCAAATATATGCACCCTCATGGTGCAAGTATTTAAGTTTTAATATAATAAAATATGTTAAATTAGAAAGATTAATGAAACTGAATAAGAATTCAGATAAAAATAT
>CM042170.1:9008824-9011324 GCA_023376005.1 Doryteuthis pealeii
TGGAAGAAATAGGATTTGAAAACCAAAATCTACGTTTCTCTCATTTACGAACTTCATCTGATAAAGTTTGTAAAAATTAATTTCAGCATTTCCAACACCACTTTTTTAAATTTTATTTTACATATATTTATTTCGTAAAGTCTCTGCAAAATCGACAGTAACGTGTATTGTCAATATTTCAGAGACTGTTCGGAATAAATATACTGGATAAGATATACGTCAGAATGGAAGGAATAGGATTTGAAAACCAAAATCTACGTTTCTCTCATTTACGAACTTCATCTGATAAAGTTTGTAAAAATTAATTTCAGCATTTCCAACACCACTTTTTTTTATTTATTTTACATATATTTATTTCGTAAAGTCTCTGCAAAATCGACAGTAACGTGTATTGTCAATATTTCAGAGACTGTTCGGAATAAATATACTGGATAAAATAGACGTCAGAATGGAAGAAATAGGATTTGAAAACCAAAATCTACGTTTCTCTCATTTACGAACTTCATCTGATAAATATTGTAAAAATGAATTTCAGCATTTCCAACCCCACCTTTTTAAAAAATTTGCATATATTTATTTCGTAAAGTCTCTGCAAAATCGACAGTAACGTGTACTGTCAATATTTCAGAGACTGTTCGGAATACATATACTGGATAAGATATACGTCAGAATGGAAGGAATAGGATTTGAAAACCAAAATTTACGTTTCTCTCATTTACGAACTTCATCTGATAAAGATTGTAAAAATGAATTTCAGCATTTTCAACTCCAATTTTTGTCATATATTTATTTCGTACAGTCTCAACAAAATCAACAATAACGAGTGCTGTCAATTTTGCCGAGTCTGTACGAAATAAATATTCTCTCATTTCTCTCATTTACGAACTTCATCTAATAAAGATTGTAAAAATAAATTTAGTCTTTCAAAATGATACTGAAAAAATTCAAATGTATTGTCTCTATACAGAGACTTTACTATCTTATATACAGTGACTACATTATCTTATTTATAGAGATTTTATCATCTCATATACAGTGACTATACGATTTCATATACAGAGACTATATTATCTCGTTTATAGAGACTATATTATCTCATATACAGTGACTATACGATTTCATATACTGAAACTATATTATCTCGTTTATAGAGACTTTATTATCTCATATACAGTGACTATACTATTTCATATACAGTGACTATATTATCTCGTTTATAGAGACTTTATTATCTCATATACAGTGACTATACTATTTCATATACAGAAACTATATCATCTCGTTTATAGACTGCATTATCTCATATACAGTGACTATACTATTTCATATACAGAGACTATATTACCTCGTTTATAGAGACTTTATTATCTCATATACAGTGACTATACTATTTCATATACAGAGACTATATTATCTCGTTTATAGAGACTTTATTATCTCATATACAGTGACTATACTATTTCATATACAGACGATATCATCTCGTTTATAGAGACTTTATTATCTCATATACAGTGACTATACGATTCCATTTACTGAAACTATATTATCTCGTTTATAGAGACTTTATTATCTCATATACAGTGACTATACGATTCATTTACTGAAACTATATTATCTCGTTTATAGAGACTTTATTATCTCATATACAGTGACTATACTATTTCATATACAGAGACTATATCATCTCGTTTATAGAGACCTTATTATCTCATATACAGTGACTATACTATTTCATATACAGAGACTATATTATCTCGTTTATAGAGACTTTATTATCTCATATACAGTGACTATACTATTTCATATACAGACGATATCATCTCGTTTATAGAGACTTTATTATCTCATATACATTGACTATACGATTTCATTTACTGAAACTATATTATCTCGTTTATAGAGACTTTATTATCTCATATACAGTGACTATACTATTTCATATACAGTGACTATATCATCTTATTTATAGAGATTTTATTATCTCATATACAGTGACTAAACGATCTCATATACTGAAACTATATCATCTCGTTTATAGTGACTTTATTATCTCATATACAGTGACTATACGATTTCATATACTGAAACTATATTAATCTCGTTTATAGAGACTGCATTATCTCATATACAGTGACTAAACTATTTCATATACAGAGAGTATATCATCTCGTTTATAGAGACTTTATTATCTCATATGCAGTGACTATACGATTTCATATACAGAGACTATATAATCTCGTATACAGAGACATTATTATCTGATATACAGTGACCGTCGTATTAGCATATATAGCCTGTGGTCGAGAATGTTTTTCGAACTTCAGGGGCACAAGAACTATATAGTCTTCCGCGACTTCAATGCCAATGAATCAATGATACTATATATATCATCATCATCATGTCGCGGAAGTAGCACGGATATCCATGACAATCTCTCGCCAACCTTCCCTATCATTCACCGATGCTAGGAGGTCTTCTGCGCAGCAACCAGTATCCT
>CM042170.1:9018824-9031148 GCA_023376005.1 Doryteuthis pealeii
TGTTATCTGTACAACGTTTTAGCTGATGTGCCCTCCAGCCTTCTTCAGGTATTTCTTGTCAGACTCAGACTTATTCAAGCGACAGTTCTTCCAGGCTGTGGTTGTATCAGTGCTGCTGTATGGCTGCACCACTTGGACCCTAACGAAGCGTCTTGAGAATAGGCTAGATGGGAGCTGCACAAGAATGCTGTGTGCAGTCTTGAACAAGTCGTGGAAACAGCACCCCACAAGGAAGCAGCTGTACGGTCACTTGCCCCTCATCTCACAAACTATCCGAGTGAGACGGAGAAGGCATGCAAGACACTGCTGGAGAAGCAAAGATGAGCTCATAAGCGACGTTCTCCTGTGGAAGCCAACACATGGACATGCAAATGTGAGGGCGCCCAGCAAGGACCTACATTGACCAACTATGCGAAGATGCTGGTTGCTCCGCAGAGGACCTCCCAGGTGCAATGAATGATAGGGAAGGTTGATGAGAGATTGTCATGGATATCCGTGCTGCATGCGTGGCATGATGATGATGATGATTAAATAGATAAACACTTCCAATTTAGTTGTAATATCAATGTCTTAAGAATAATAAAGTTCATAGCAATTTTAAACAGGTAAACACTTCATACATAGTTGTAATATCAATGTATTAAGAGCCAATGTATTAATAAAGTTTATAATCATTTTAAACTGAATTCAAACCTATTATACCACGCTTAGAATTTAAACTTGGGTCACATTCCACGCGTGATAGAGGGCTTGGTAAATGCATAACCCTATGGGTAAATAGTTGGGCAGACTGGCTTTTTAACCTTGGTTAGGCAACCAGTCTAGAAGAAGGAAAACTCTAAATTTAAACCTGTTAAACTCCGCTTAAAATGTGACCTTGGGTCACATCCTACTCGTAAGGGAGGGGATGGTAAATACACATGTGTGAATAGTGGGATTTAAACTTGTTAAACTCCGCTTAGAATTTTACCTTGGTTATATGAAAGAGGGGTTGGTAAATGCATACCCACAGCAATGGGTAAATAGTAGGACAGACTGGGCTCTTTAACCTTGGTTAGGGAATCAGTCTAGGAGAAGGAAAACTCTAAATTTATACCTGTTAAACTCCGCTTAAAATTTGACCTTGGGTCACATCCTACTCGTAAGGGAGGGGATGGTAAATACATATGTGTAAATAGTGGGACAGACTAGGATCTTTAATATTGGCTAGGCAACCGGTTTTGGAGAAGGAAAACTCTGCATTCCAGCCTCTTAAACTCTACATAAAATTTGACCTTGAGTCACACCCCAGTTTGTACGTAAGTGTTGGTTAATGCTTACAAGAAATGAATTTGATGGTGTGACTGAACGACAGTCAAGCATTCTAAACGATACGTTCAATTCTTAGCGGCTGGGGCGTTAGAATGCACCGACTGCACCTCTGCAGAGGGGTAAGACTCCCCCAATGGGGCCACCTGTTGGCCGTGGGTGGCGACCCGTGATGCTTAAGGATAGAGCCCAAGTGAATGAGCAGTTCATGACTTGCAATACTCCACATTGCCCCTATCTTGGGCTAGACGGGCGGTCGGAGAGGGCCCCTCCGATCAATCGGCTGGTCACGTCAAGCCCTAGCACCTATATGATTTTCCCAGCCCTATTGCCCTTATGGCAAGCCCCAACCCCTTTTTATCATATGGGTGCTAGAAGGCGGAGACTGAGGGTCTACATGTTCTGGGAATGACGTTAAACTCTGATGGTGAGGTTCCAGTTTTGGAGGTTTGGGGAATGTGGAGCACCCCTTCATCACCATTGCTCCCTGGTCCACTCTGACCTGGAGTGGTAGTACCTGTTAGGGTCCCATCTATGGGTTAAATAGAAAAACATGAGTTGATAAACAAAATTGTATTATGCATTAAGAATGAATTTATTTCACAACTTTGTCGGCATTAAATTACCTACTGAGGTTGAAATGCCGTAAAACAAAATAAACCAAATCAATTCTTAGCTTCTTTTAATTGTTATATATCTAAGGGTCAAAATAAGATTAAACGAATATACTATTTCTCTGAATTTCTTTTAGATGAGGCTTGATAATTAGTATTAATTGGACTACCCAATTGGACACATAACATAGTGGGTAAAGGCGTTGGGTTAAGACAGTTCTAAGTGACAGTTATCTCTAGGCTTCAGGTTCAATCGTGGTCAGGGCCAGTAGTAACATAGAATAATAATTAACACAAGATTAACACCTGTACGCCAGCTATGGTTAGCGGAATGAGAAAAGGATACCCCCGTGGACCGAATAAAGTGTTAGGTTCAAAGTTTCGTGATGGCTCCCGATTACGACAAGAAGGTTCCGGATTACGACAAGAAGGTTCCGAGTCCGAGAAGGTTCCCGAGTCCGACAAGAAATACCAGAAGAAGGTCGGAGGGCACATCGACTGAAACGTTGTTCACATAACAAGGAAGATGAGGACAACAGTCCGAATAATACCAATTTTAAGTTATTGATGATTTCTGATTTTTTCCTAGTAAGATCAATTATTTCCCTCATACCCACTTTCTTACTCCTGTCTTCCCCCTTTCTCTCTCAGTTCCTGGTGTTCCGAAAATCATTTTTAGTCCGGTCATGGACCGGGTACATTCGCTACTTCATATATACTAATATTTTTAAACGGATTTATTTAGTTTTTAAGTAAAATAAAGTGATTTGAGTTGCCTGTTGTCGGTATCAGCCGGACAGCTAGGAAGTCTATCCCCTTTTCACTAGCACTAGACTTCCCACTTTACCAAGCTCTGCTACTCATACGCTAAGTTGGCGAGGGTGGTATGGAACCCTGAACCTTCTGGCTCCGGACCCCATATATCATTCGTAGATGCAACCCTAAATACCACCATTTCGGGATAGAATGGACCTGAGAGTAATAGCAATGAAGGAATACGCCACAGTCCCGAGAGCTCTAAGATTGAAGTATTACCATCAGATGTAGTTTCGTGTTATACCCAGGGCGCCCTTTTGTGTGGAGGGGGCGGTGTTACCCTACTACAGGGGATCCTTTTTAGCGTATTCTAAGCCCCGGACAGAAACAGATTAAACACAATCCTTCTTTTTCCTTTTCCCCTGTGAGCCGACCTACTTTCGGTTTTCTGAGGGGGGAACATAATTTTGAAGTCTGGATGTTTTTCAGCGTTTGTATAATAAACACAGGCCCCTTTCCTTCTCCCGACACATCTTGATAATCTCCCAGGGTCCTTTACTTCCATTTCAAAAGCCTCCCTCCCAGCCCTTCCCCCTCAAACGTCTGCCCATGGGCCCCAAGAGTGCACGGGTAGCGGAATGGGGTGGGGGTTCAATATCTGTTTCTCATGACGAAACCACCAAAAATGGAGTGCTCTTTAGTGGAATCCAACACCCGCGCAACCGCTGTTTAGCGTTAGAGCCAGCACCACCCTCAACACACACACACACACTCACTCACACACACACACAATACATACACACACACACACACTCACACACACACACATGCACACACACACACACATTGCAACATGCATGAGTTCTCGCCAGTCTCTCTTGGTTATCAAGAATTAGACAACCTTAGATGTAAGGGTTTCCGCCTATCTATTTTGCCCCACGTGTGAGACTGTCTGTAAACTGTTTATTTCTAGACTAGAAGACACACACACACACACACACACACACACACACACACAACACACACATTGGGTAGCGTGGACATGAAGTTAACAGTGCTTGGTTACTGACAGTATCTCACGTATACGATTATTAAAACCAGGTTTGAATAATCGCATGGGCGAAAGACTGTCAGTAATCAAACGACGTTGACTCCATGTCCATGCTACTCTAAGTTAGATATAAATACTCAATCCAAGCACATTGAGCACTATTTACTAATGAATATAACACCCATAGTAACAATATTAATTATCTATATATATATATGTGTGTGTGTGTGTGTGTGTGTGTGTGTGTGTGTGTGTGTGCTAAAGGCTATCATGTATAGCAATATAGCGATCTACACAATGATGCTGAATGGAAGACTAAAAAGAGGAAAGAAGTGGAAAAAAAGGTTGTTTATTGATAAAACAAGGGCCCATTCGTCCGGTGCTTTTCAGGTTTTACACTGGAAACGATTTAAAGTCAAATAGTAAATCAAATAAATCGGGAATGGATATGGAATATGGAATAGGTTAGACAAGAGGTGGGCGAAAAAATAAGATTGTGAAAAACCCAACCCAAGCCCTTCACCTAATAAAAATAGTGAGTGCTTGGGTCTTATTTGTCTGGACAAGGAAAGACAAGAAATATATATATATCACAATAGTGTACAGACCTCACTTAGTGAGTTATTGGTGGTCCATTATTAGGAGAGTGTTAAATATCTATGATAGAGCTATTATTTAAGAATAAATTATCAAATAGGAATATTTACTTTAAACTATATAGTTATTTACTTAGGCCAGAAGTATGGGGTGCCCAATAAGAATCGAACTCACTAACAATGGTTTGCAAATCTAGCTTGCTAACCATTACACCACGTGAGGTACTATAAACCATATAACTGAAAATTATTTGTATTAGATAGGGATACTTGATACCATATAACTATGTATAAATTATTCGTATTAAGAATACTAGCAAATATATGCACCCTCCGGGTGAAAATATTTAAGTTTTAATATAATAAAATATCATATTAAATTAGAAAGGCTAATGAAACTGAATAAGAATGCAAATAAAAAGATTTGGAACAGAGGGGGTATGATTGAAAAATAGAACAACTTTGAAACTAACTCTTCCATCATTTTTCATTACTCCCGTCTTTTATTGGTAAATTTTCCTAATTTAACTATTTAGTTAAAATAGGAAGTAAAGAATAAAATTACAGTTATTTCTTCTTGTTTATGGATTTCTGTTAAGATTTTTCCCCGAGATTTTTGCTCATATTCAATAAAATAAAACCAAACAATTAGAAATCAAAAATACTAAGCATATATTTATTAAAATCAAATTTTTAATATCAATATGCAAATTAGCCTTCCCATTCACACTGTAATCCACTATTTTGTTGTATATATAAATACAATTGCATAACAACAATTATTTGTATGTAGATATGGTTAACAGTATAAATAATGTATAATACTTTTATCAATAATTGAGGTTTAAATACAAATAAAATCATGGAGAATGTAATGCAAATAACAAAGGGAATTGTGATTTGTATAGTAATATAGTTTCGGTTACAGACAGAAAAACACACAATCTCCATTATAAGAAGATTTACTTGAACCTATACTTGTTTACCAATGATTATATTCATTATTCACTTGAAATCATATAAATGCTTGCTAAAAAAAACTGACTTCGGCATTTGATAAGAGTTCATCATCATCATGTCGCGCTGTTGGCACGGATATCCATGACAATCTCTCTCCATCCGTCCCTATCGCTCATCATTCTCGGGAGGTCCTCTATGCAGCATCCTGTATCCGCACAGAGCTGATCAATGTACGCCTTTGCTGGTCGGCCCACACTGGCGTGTCCCTGTGCTGGCTTCCACAGGAGGACGTCGCGTATGAGTTCGTCCTTGCTTCTCCAGCAGTGTCCCGCGTGTCTTGTCCGTCTTTCTCGGATGGTTTGGGTGATATGTGGTGTTAAGTATCTGGTCGGCATCCTTAGTTCCAGATGTAATAAGTAAATAAGCAAGCCAATAAGAATCCGGTGTTAGAATATTCTTTGTAAGTCCGTCGTCCAAGAGAATCCAAGTGTCAATGACATAAGCTCAGAATGGGGTCTCTATTAATACAGCAGAAGCAGCAGCAGCAGTGCCAGTGATTGGACAATAGAAATCTTTCTCAGGTCACGTTGTAGTTGACGAGTCTATATTTAGGAGTGACCATTTGCCCCATGCCTTATATATCAAAAAGTTGCAACATGTGGCAGGTGACCGTACAGCTGTTTTCTCGTAGGGTGTTGTTTCCACGTCTTGTTCAGGATCACTCGCAGCATTCTTGTGCAGCTCCCGTCTAGTTTATTCTCTAGTCGCTTAGTTAGGGCCCAGATGGTGCAGCCATACAGCAGTACTGACACGACAACGGCCTGGAAGAACTGTCTCTTTAACTTGTCTCCAATCAGCCAACCAACGAAGCTAACTAATCAAAATTATGAATGTGTTGTTGTTTATAAAATAGTACACTTCTTATATATATATATATATATATATATATATATATATATATATATATATATATACGTCTCAGTATCATTGACAGGTTAATTTAGTGGGAATTTCTCCGTTCTGTACCGTGGCTGAAACAGTATAGTTTCTAACTATCCTGCTGAAGTCCCGGTTTCGATTTCTGTCGGAGGGAAATCGATAGTATATATCGCTGATGAGACTTAATAAAGTTGAAACAGTCTGTACGATATTCTACACACCGAGTAATTCTTTGTGAAATTCACTTGTCATTATTATCTTCTATAATTATCGAATTTATGCGATATGCGCATTGTAATTGCCTTCAAGCAAATATATATATATATATATATATACACCCCTCCGCACGAGCAGGATGTGACACAAGGCTAATTTCTTAAGCGTAGTTTAACAGGTTAGAATTCAGAGTTTTCCTTCTCCTAGACTGGTTACCTAGCCATGGTTAAAGAGCCCAGTCTGCCCTGCTATGCAATTTTAATGTTTTTTTTTTACAAAGGTTTTAGAATTGGCTATACTCTTTCAATGCTGTAGAGTTTGGTACATAAATAGTATACAATAATGTCCACTTTGACTTTATAGATTATTACAATTATATTATATTATATCTTCATTGCCATTACTCCTGTGTCTACTCTGACCCGATGTCGAACTGTCAGTCTCATGTGTAGGTCAAATAGATCTGTTTAAAAATGATTCATATTCGATAGGACTACCTGATGCCATATAATCTTAAATTATTTGTATTAAGAATAGTTACTTGAAGCTACAATTGTTTACTAAGGATTATCATTGCTTACTTGAAACCATGAAATAGTGCGTAAACCAATGACTACTATTAAATAGAAATAATTACTTGAAACCAAGTAATTATTAGTATTACGAATACCTGAAACCATAGGAATGTTTAAATTATTTGTATTATGTGTTATTCGGACTATTGTCCTCATCTTTACTGTTATTTGTACAACGTTTCGGCCGATATACCCTCCGGCCCTCTTCAGGTATTTCTTGTCGGACTCGGGAACCTTCTTTTCGAACTCGGGAACTTTCTTGTCGTAATCGGGAGCCATCACGGAACTTTGAACTTTTATTCAGTCCACGGGGGTATCCTGTTCTCGTTCCGCTAACCATAGCTGGGGTAGGAGCTGTGTTAAATATTTTTCTATGTTACTGCCGCTACTCAGGATTAAACCCAGAATCCAGAGATAACTGTCACTTAGAACTGTCTTAACCTAACTACCTTATCCATCCTTGTTTTTGAAGAAAACTTTTTATAATTCTTTTTCTTTTTATAATTCCCTGCCCGAAGAAAATCAGAATGAAATAAATTTTTAGTGACATAAACGAAAGATTAACAAAAGTGCCTGGGCCTATTTTAACCAGAATCTACTCGTTGAACAAATTGGTCTTTTTAAGACTGTCAAAGTCAATAGAACGTTGGTACCAAATTAGGTTTCTCTTTGCGGAAGTGAATGTCGGAAATTTGTAATTTCTTTTTCAACTGACCCCACTTTTTTTTTGGGGGGGGGTCCCCCTTTAACCTTTTTAAAAATCAATCTATCAAATGTCTCAACTCATAAAACTTGAAAACTGTGCTGTGAATTTAAGGAATCATTTTTTAACAGATCCTTTCTTTCTTTCTTTCTTTCTTTACTTCCTTCCTTCCTTCTTTCATTCTTTCTTTAGTTATTTTCATTCATTAGTTCCTTTCTTTCTTTGTCATATTCACGTTTCTTTTTTTCTTTTATTCTCCCATTTTTCTTATTTCCTTTGACCTTGTTCTTTTTTCATATTCACTTTTTTCTTTCTTTCTTTCTTTCTTTCTTTCTTTCTTTCTTTCTTTCTTCATTTATTTTATATTTCTAAGGGATATGTTATTTATTTTGTTCTTTTCCCTACTTTATTTCTTATATATTTTTAACAGTTACGTTTGTTAGTCTTTTTCTTTCTTTCTTTCTTTCTTTCTTTCTTTCTTTCTTTATTTATTTATTTATTTACTTATTTATTTATTCATTTATTTATTTCATTAGTTCTTTTCTTTCTTTGTCATATTCACATTTCTTTGTTTCTTTCATTCTCCCATTTTAAAAAAAATTCTTTTGGCCTTCTCTTTTCGTATTTTCTTTCTTTCTTTCTTTCTTTCTTTCTTTCTTTCTTTCTTTAATTCATTATTTCGATTTCTAAGGATATGTTGGTTATTTTTTCTCTTTCTCACTTTATTTATTTATCTATTTATTTTATCTATCCTATATTTTTAAGGATTATATTGGTTAGTCTTTTCTTTTTTTTTCTTTCTTTCTTTCTTTCTTTATTTCTTCTTTCTTTTTATATTTCTAAGGGATATGTTGTTTATTTTTTTTCTTTTTGCCTACTTTATTTATTATTATTTTTTAACGGTTACGTTTGTTAGCCTTTTCTTCTTTCTTTCTTTCTTTCTTTGTTTTCTTCCTTCTTTCTTCCTTCCTTTCTTCTTTCTTCATTTATTTTGTATTTCTAAGGGATATGTTGGTTTGCTTTTTCTTTTTCTTACTTTATTTATTCATCATATATTTTTAAGGGTTATATTGGTTAGTCTTTTCTTTTTCTTTCTTTCTTTCTTTCTTTTCTTTCTTTCTTTCTTTCTTTCTTTCTAATATCATATATTCGTAACGTTTATGTCGGTTAGGCTTTTCTTTCTTTCATTCCCTCTTTATTTATTTATTTATTTATTTATCACATATCTTTAAGGGTTATGTTGGTTAGTCTTTTCTTTCTTTCATTCCCTCTTTCTTTCATTCCCTCTTTTCTTTCTTTCTTTCTTTTCTTTCTTTCTTTCCATAATTGTAACATGATATTCTTTCCGCTTGCATCTTCCTCATTCTTGCAATTATTTATGTTTTTGCAGACATCACTTCCTCCCGTCTCAGCATCCTACGTCATTTCGCCTTATTTTACTTTCTTTTTTTTTCCTTTTTTTTGCATTTCATCTCATTTTGTTTTTACATTCCTTCCTTCCTATTTTATCTATTTTTTTATATACATGCTCATTTTTTTTTTAAATAAATGTGCTTACCTGTCTTTTAAGGCCTTTTCACAGCACATCCAATATTTCATTCCTTCATTTTTTTTATACATGTACCTACCTTTCTTTTAAAGCATCTTTGCTCGTCGAATTTTTTTTTTTTTAGTTCCTTCCTTCATTTCCTCATTCTTTCATTTATTTATACATGTGCCCAACTATCAATAAAAATTCCTCATACATGTGTCGACTTTTTAACGGCCTTTTCGATTGGTTTGGTGTGTTTTGTTTTACGGCATATCAACCTCAGTGGGTCATTTAATGCCGATAAAGTTTTGAAATAAATCAATTCTTAATGGATAATACAAATTTGTTTTATCAACTCGTGTTTTCTATTTAACCCATAGATGGGACCTAACAGGGGTACTACCCCTCCGGGTCAGAGTGGACCAGGGAGCAATGGGGATGAAGGGGTGCTCCACATTCCCCAAACCTCCCAGAACTGGAACCTCACCATCAGATAGAGTTTAACATCATTCCCAGGACATGTAGACCCCGCAGCCACCACCGCCTTCTGGCACCCATATTGATAAAAAAGGGGTTGGGGCTTGCCATAAGGGCAATAGGTTGGGAAAATCATATAGGTACTAGGGCTTGGACGTGACCAGGCCGATTGATCGGAGGGGCGACCGCCCCCTAGCCCAAGATAGGGCCAAAGTGGGAGTGCAAGTTCTGAACTGCTCATCCACCTGGGCTCTATCCTTAAGCATCACGGGTCGCCACCCACGGCCAACAGGTGCCCCATTGGGGAGTCTTACCCCTCTGCAGAGGTGCAGTCGGTGCATTCTAACGCCCCAGCCGATAGGGCGGGGCCTTTTCGATTGTCTAATTGTCCCTTTCATCCTTTCTTCCTATTTATTCCTTTTTTATATTTTCTTTTAAGGCTTCTTTTCACGTCCAAACTGTTCCTTCTATAATAATTCGCTGGGCAGGGTTTCAATTTATGAAAATCATTTTTGAATAGTTTAGGCCATCGCTAGGCTCGGATAGACAGGAAACACCTGAAGAAGGCCGGATGATACAGTGGCTGAAACGTTGCGTTTTTTTTTCATACATAGATATTTACCAACCTCTCCGCACGAGCTGGATATGACACAAGGTCAATTTCTTAAGCGGAGTTCAGCAGGTTTAAATTCAGAGTTTTCCTTCTCCTAGACCGGTTGCCTAACCAAGTTTAAAAGAGCCCAGTCTGCCCTACTGTTTACCCATAGCTGGAGGGAGAGTATGATTCATACCTTTCCCAAGGGTATTAGCGTTAAGTGAAATGCAACGTCCAGGATTTGAACTCGGGGTGACGAGTCCATTTCCCATGACTTTAACCATTACACCACGTGCTTCCTTCCTTTTTTTTCATACGTCCCACAAGAAAGTTGAGGACAACAGTTCAAAAACTCAAATGAAAAAAAGTTGTTAGCGGAATGGGAACAGGATACAAGACGAGACAGTTCTAAGTGAGAGTTATCTCTAGACTGTAGGTTCAATCCTGGCCAGGGGCAGCAGTAACTGGACCTTGCCAGAGAACTGAAAAAGTTATGGAATATGAAAGTGAAAGTGATACCAATTGTAGTTGGTGCACTTGGAACGACCCCAAAAGGATTGGAAAGGGGTTTGGAAAGTTTGGAAATCAGAGGAAGTGTTGAAACCATCCAGAATACTGCACTACTGCAATCTGCCAGAATATTCAAAAGAGTCCTGGAGAACTGAGGAGACTTGCTGTCACTCAGACTCCAGCGAAAGACCATCAGCTAATGCTGATGTGAAAACTCAAAAGGAGTAAATAATAATAATAATAATAATAATAATAATAATAATAATAATAATAATCATCTCTATTAATAATGGAGATTCGCTTCCGGATCTTATCTGTAACAAAAATTACGTCACTGCTTACGTCACATTACCCGAAATCGTCATAACATAGAATAAATACACTCAAAATTTGAACATGCAACATTAGACAGTCCTCATTGTTTTTTAAAAAAAGTTTTAATAAATACATGACTGGTATTATATATCTAATATTAGTTGTTTTATTTTAATACATATTTAAAAGTTTACATTTCAAATTTGTTTTATTTTTTAATCCCTTTAATGAATTTTGATGATTTTACTTACATAGGGTACAAACTCGCTGACTGACATGAATTTTTTTATTCCCACCCCTCAGGCAATATGTTTCAAAAAATATTTTTTTACATCGCCCGGAGGTTTGTTTTTTTATTTTGTACTAATAATAATAATAATGATAATTTTGATAATAATAATAATTTGTTCGTACAGAATTATATGACATTCAGTAGGAACCGGGTTTAGCTCAGTCAGTAGGAAGCATCCGCTTTGTGACCACAGGGTTCCGCGTTCGATACCGGCCTTCACCAGCCCCACCCCAAATACATTGAGTTGCATAGCTCTCTCTCTCTCTCTCTCTCTCTCTCTTGTATAAAGTAAGTTTAAAAAAAAGAAATAATATATATATATATATATATATTATATTATATAATATATATATATATATATAATATACCAAGCGTGTTGGTAGATCCTTGCGGAGAGAAAAAACCCGGCAGAGAGTTTGATTGTAAAAAAAAAATACTACCAACATCAACCAGGGAAAAAAAAATTATTTTTGAAAAAAAAAAAAGAAAAGACCAAGGATATTTCGTACCAACAAAAAATAATCCATTGGTATAGTATTTGGCCAAAAAAAAAAACAATTTATATGTATTATTATATGTATATAAGATATATAATATTCATTATAACCGCTAGGAGAAGCTAATTTGTAAAAGTGTCGATAACCATAGTAGAGCCAAGTAATAAGGATATCTACTGAGTCAGACGAACCTACTATTATGTTTCGCATAAAGCCTTCAGGGCTAAAATCTGACTGTCAGATTTTAGCCCTGAAGAGCTTATGCGAAACTAATAGTAAAGGTTCGTCTGACTCAGTAGGATATCCTTATATATATATATAATATATATATATATATATATATTTATTTAATATATGTGTGCGTGCGTGGTATCTCCTTCTTTTTTTTT
>CM042170.1:9031248-9043748 GCA_023376005.1 Doryteuthis pealeii
ACAGACTACAAAATTCTAAAAAATTAAAAATATATATAAATAAAAATCTGTTTTCAAATGCCTTTAAAGTAATAAAAGATTTCATCATTCGCATGTATGAGTCGGGAGAGTTAGAACTTTTGTCTAAGCTCCCTGGAATAGACTTTAATGCTAAATCTCTAAGTCTTTTGTTATTTCTTTACTTATATATATATATATATATATATATATATATATAATATATAATAAAGAAGTTTGGCATGTACGTGTCGACGTATAACTCCAAAACGGAGGTCACTCGGATTCGAAATCTTGCATACACCCTGATATTCTTCTAACTAAGAAACACGCCAAAATTTGTTATTGATTTTTACTTATTAAGGATATAATTAATAATTAAACAAAAATCAAACTTTTTAGGAAAGTATCGTAAGCTGCTCCTGCTGGTGTTTCAGCAGAAGCTTGAATTCTACTAAAAAAAATGTCAATATTTAACAAAATTGTTTCAAAACACTCAAAAATTCAGGTTATAACATAAAAAAAATATTTCAAGGTTTAAAAAAAGAATTACCTAAAATAAACAAAATTTTCGGTGATTTTTTAAAATTATTTTAAAAATGTTTTCGTCCGGTGATGCACGGTACCTTTGCTAGTATATATATATATATATATATATATATAATATTCGTTACGTAGATCGTGCTCTCGACGAGAAGTAGAGAAGTAGACAACGGCTAATACTCTAGCACCAGATGAACTTCGCTTAGTTTTGGGGAAGAGCTTCTTAACTGGTGGCTAGTATTGGCCGTTTACGTTGTAGTCAAGATGGAAATGGAAATCCAGACGAGTTAATGTCCTTGGCAAGAAGAGAGATGCTTATTTTGGAGGAAAGAGTCTGAAGTGGCAACATTCGAAGAAATAATGAGACACAATTATATACTTGTATACTCTCTTTTTCTTTAAATTAATCATGTGGTCTGCTTTCCAAAATGAAATATTCAATTATTTCACACATTTTTCGATTCTTAGCGGGATCATTTTGAGGTATTGCCTCATACCCACTTGTATGGCTCGCACAAGCCTCGTTTTAACGTGGCCACCTACAAGCCGAAGCTCATGGGTAGGAAAGAACAAAATTGCGTCGATCCCTTCGGCATTTCCCCTCAAGAGGAGCACCTCAGGCGATGGGCATAAACTCAGCCCTGCCCTTTAATCGAGTGGCAGGTATTGCCTGCGGGAGAGTCCCTGGGATCGACGCTATTAACTTGTAAGGTCCAGCGGGCCGAAGCTCACTGACCCCCGGTCGAAACCGGAAGCTCGATATGTTGACATATCTACATGATCATTTTGATATAATATATGAATTTTTCCTGGCAGAAAATCAAAAGTCGACGGTAAAACGTCCTATCATAATTACAAGACATCCCCTAATCAAGACTTAAACTAAAACTATAAACAACGTGTATTACAGAATAAAAGAACGATTCCGGTACCAGATTAAAGGTAGACCTGTACACGATACATGTCATAAATGAAATTTCCTCACCATTAAGCCCAGTGCCTTAACTTGTACGAGGTATATTCAAAAAGTATCCGGACTAAAGTTGTGTTCACCAAGACAAAATGAACAATAAATGAAACGTTAATTTCCTAAAAATAGTCTTCCTGGCATTCAATATACATATTCCGGAGAGTCTTCCATTGGTAGAAGCGCCTTCGAAACCTCTTTTGATATGTATGAAGCTGATTCACCTTATTGTTTCAATGTCTTACGTGTTGTAAAAACCTGTTTAAAAATAAACTTCCAGAATAACTTTTCAAAATAAGCGTCTTCATTTCTTTTTACTCATTTCTATCTATCTATCTGTATTTTCCTCTCTTCTTCCTTCCCCTCTATTAGAGCAGACGATAAGTGCCTGATGTATAGCTTCTCTATCTGAAACAAGCGTTCTTCATTTTCTTATTTTACTCATTTCTATCTATCTATCTATCTATCTATCTATCTTTTCCTCTCGCTTTTCCTTCCCTTCTTTAATTTCATTCTATTAGAGCAGACAATGTGCCTGATGTATAGCGTCCTCCCCCTCTCTCTCTCTTCTCTCTCTCTCTCTCTCTCTCTCTCTCTCTCTCTCTACACGAGTACTTGCGTGAATAATAAATGTACTTATTACTCATAGCTATCTATCTATCTATCTATCTATCTATCCATCTTTTCCCCTCCTTTCTTCATTCCTTTCTTCAATTCCATTCTATTAGAGCAGACGATAAGTGCCTGATGTATATCGTTCTCTGTCTGTCTCTCTCTCTCTGTCTCTGTCTCTCTCCCTTTCTCTCCCTGTCTGTCTGTCTGTCTCCCCTCTCCCTCCCCCTCTCTCTCTAGACGAGTATTTGCCTGAATCACAAATGCACTTATTTTACTCATAGCTATCTATCGATCTATCCCTCTTTTCCTTTCCTTTCATTCCTTTCTTCATTCCTTTCTATTAGAGCAGACGATAAGTGCCTATGTATAGCGTTTTCTGTCTCTCTCCCGGTCTCTGTCTCTCTCCTTTTCTCTCCCTTTCTCTCCCTGTCTGTCTGTCTGTCCGTCTGTCTGTCTGTCTGTCTGTCTCTCTCTCTCTGTACATGAGTACTTGCGTGAATCACAAATGTCCTTGATTTTTTGTCGATTATTGAAGAATTGCAAAATTATTAGCAGTTTCGAGTCATACTCAGGACATTATATTTTTGGTGTATGTGTGTTGGGGTCTTACCTCTCTGCAAGGAGGATACAGTCGGCGTATTTTAAGCTTCGCTGATTGAGGAAGTGAATTGATGTTGCGTTTACATAAAACATGATGAAAGACGATAATTAACAAAGAACGAAAATCAATGTGAATTCGGTTCGTCAAATTGTGAAATATTGAAAGGTAAGAAAAAGCATTAAATAGAAATCAATGAATTTTATTGAAATTTTGGAAGCCAAGGTTCTTTGGAATTTGATTAAAATGGTTCCGCTTCCTCCAGCAATTCCATTGGAATGTGAATTATTTTGCAATTCTTCAATAATCGACAAAAACACTCAAGGACATTTGTGATTCACGCAAGTACTCATGTACAGAGAGAGAGAGACAGACAGACAGACAGACAGACGGACAGACAGACAGACAGGGAGAGAAAGGGAGAGAAAAGGAGAGAGACAGAGACCGGGAGAGAGACAGAAAACGCTATACATCAGGCACTTATCGTCTGCTCTAATAGAAAGGAATGAAGAAAGGAATGAAGAAAGGAAAGGAAAAGAGGATAGATCGATAGATAGCTATGAGTAAAATAAGTGCATTTGTGATTCAGGCAAATACTCGTCTAGAGAGAGAGGGGGAGGGAGAGGGAGACAGACAGACAGACAGGGAGAGAAAGGGAGAGAGACAGAGACAGAGAGAGAGAGACAGACAGAGAACGATATACATCAGGCACTTATCGTCTGCTCTAATAGAATGGAATTGAAGAAAGGAATGAAGAAAGGAGGAAAAGATGGATAGATAGATAGATAGATAGATAGATAGCTATGAGTAAAATAAGTACATTTATTATTCACGCAAGTACTCGTGTAGAGAGAGAGAGAGAGAGAGAGAGAGAGAGAGAGGAGAGAGAGAGAGGGGAGAGGACGCTATACATCAGGCACATTGTCTGCTCTAATAGAATGAAATTAAAGAAGGGAAGGAAGAAGCGAGAGGAAAAGATAGATAGATAGATAGATAGATAGATAGAAATGAGTAAAATAAGAAAATGAAGAACGCTTGTTTTCAGATAGAGAACGCTATACATCAGGCACTTATCGTCTGCTCTAATAGAGGGGAAGGAAGAAAGAGAGGAAAATACAGATAGATAGATAGAAATGAGTAAAATAAGAAAATGAAGAACGCTTATTTTGAAAAGTTATTCTGGAAGTTTATTTTTAAAACAGGTTTTTACAACACGTAAGACATTGAAACAATAAGGTGAATCAGCTTCATACCATATCAAAAAAGAGGTTTCGAAGGCGCTTCTACCAATGGAAGACTCTCCGGAATATGTATATTGAATGCCAGGAAGACTATTTTTTAGGAAAATTAACGTTTCATTTATTGTTCATTTCTGTCTTGGTGAACACAACTTTAGTCCGGATACTTTTTGAATATACCTCGTACAAGTTAAGGCACTGGGCTTAATGGGTGAGGAAAATATTCATTTATGACATGTATCGTGTACAGGTCTACCTTTAATCTGGTACCGGGAATCGTTCTTTTATTCTGTAATACACGTTGTTTATAGTTTATAGTTTAAGTCTTGATTAGGGGATGGTCTTGTAATTATGATAGGACGTTTTACCGTCGACTTTTGATTTTCTGCCAGGAAACAATTCATATATTATATCAAAATGATCATGTAGATATGTCCAACATATCGAGCTTCCGGTTTCGACCGGGGGTCCAGTGAGCTTCGGCCGCTGGACCTTACAAGTTAATAGCGTCGATCCCAGGGGACTCTCCCCGCAGGCAATACCTGCCACCTCGACTTAAAGGGGCAGGGCTGAGTTTATTGCCCATCGCCTGAGGTGCTCCTCTTGAGGGGGAATGCCGAAGGGATCGACGCAATTTTTGTTCTTTCCTACCCATGAGCTTCGGCTTGTAGGTGGGCCCACGTTAAAACGAGGCCTTGTGCCGAGCCCATACAAGTGGGGTATGAGGCAAATACCTCAAAATGATCCCGCTAAGAATCGAAAAATGTGTGAAATAATTGAAATATTTCATTTTGGAAAAGCAGACCACATGATTAATTTAAAGAAAAAAGAGAGTATACAAGTATATTCAACTTGTGTCTCATTATTTCTTCGAATGTTGCCCACTTCAGACTCTTTCCTCCCAAAATAAGCATCTCTCTTCTTGCCAAGGACATTAACCTCCGTCTGGATGTTCCATTTCCATCTTGACTACAACGTAAACAGGCCAATACTAGCCACCAGTTAAGAAGCTCTTCCCCCCAAAACTAAGCGAAGTTCATCTGGTGCTAGAGTATTAGCCGTTGTCTACTTCTCTACTTCTCGTCGAGAGCACGATCTACGTACACGAATATATATATATATATATATATATATATATATACTAGCAAAGGTACCCGTGCCATCACCGGACGAAAACATTTTTAAAATAAAATTTTAAAAAATCACCGAAAATTTTTGTTTATTTTAGGTAATTCTTTTTTTAAACCTTGAAAATATTTTTTTTTAATGTTATACCTGAATTTTTGAGTGTTTTGAAACAATTTTGTTATAATATTGACATTTTTTTAGTAGAATTCAAGCTTCTGCTGAAACACCCAGCAGCAGGAGCAGCTTACGATACTTTCCTAAAAAAGTTTGATTTTTGTTTAATTAATTAATTATATCCCTTAATAAGTAAAAATCAATAACCAAATTTGGCGTGTTTCTTAGTTAGAAGAATATCAGGGTGTATGCAAGATTTCGAATCCGAGTGACCTCCCGTTTTGGAGTTATACGTCGACACGTACATGCCAAACTTCCTTTTATATATATATATATATATATATATATATATATATATATATAAGTAAAGAAATAACAAAAGACTTAGAGATTTAGCATTATAGTCTATTCCAGGGAGCTTAGACAAAGTATCTAACTCTCCCGACTCATCACATGCGAATGATGAAATCTTTTATTACTTTAAAGGCATTTGAAAACAGATTTTTATTTATATATATTTTTAATTTTTTAGAATTTTGTAGTCCTGTGATATGAATTCCAAATGTAATCCTTAGAGAGTATTCACTTAGATTTTTTTTAAATTAGCAGTAAATAAACTAATAACAAATAAGACGCATTTTTATTTTCCTTCAATAGCTGAATATTCAAGTTTCTTAAAATATTCCTAAAAAAAAAATAGATTAAACCATTTAACAGTTTATTTGGTAATTTTCTATATGTTACTAACAAAATAACAAAACACCCTCCTGATGATGTAAAATTAATTTTAGTTAGACATTGTCTGAAAGAGGCGGTTAAAAATTCAATGTCCGTGGGTGTGTATCATAAGTAAGTAAAGAAATTTAAAAAAAATTCTAATTTTATCCATTCAAAATTTTATTTCCTTTATTTATGCTTTTAACATATTGTCGGATTCATTTCCATTTTTTAACTTTATATATATATATATATATATATATATATATATATATATGTGTGTGTGTGTGTGTGACTTTCGTCTCTGCTCTTGATACTATGGAGTATAAACAAGCTCTGAAGATGATTTTTATAAATCGAAATATTGTTTAATATTAGCTATGAATATGTTATAAAATGTTTTCACTTTAACAGCATATTGTGTTGTTTTTCATATCCTTTCATCTATACTTATATACATACATACATATATATATATATATATATATATATATATATATATATATTATATATATATATATATATATGTACATAAAAAAATATATTAGTAAAAAGAATTTGAATTGCTGTATTAGTATTGTAGGTCCTGATGTCTAATATAAATGAGGAAACATTTTGTATGTAATGAGTAACCCCCCCCCCCAAAAAAAACCCAGTTTGAATTGGAAACTTAGTTCTTCCCCCCCCCTCAAATAGAATGTTGCGTAAATCTATTAATTAATAACTTAACTAACTTTAATTTGTAAACTAATAATCCGATTGGTCTCAAATTTTGAAACGTGCCATTTTAAGGTTAGTATTTTATAAAAAGCATATAGATTTTTATTTATTAGTGGCGCCATCTATATGTCAGGCCTGGAACTTATTGAGTAATGTGTTAAATCAATGGTATAATTTTTGTCCCAGCCATGCAGAGGAAAATGTTTTTTCTCACTCAATTCATTGATTTTTCCCTCAAGATAAGGTAATTCTATAATATTTTCCTCTGCGAGGCGTGGAAAAAGTATTTAAAAATGGCTATTAAATCTATTTTTTGTAATATCTTATGAAGCCGGAATGTTCAGCTATTAAATAAAAAAATATCTTATGTCTAATCTGTTACTAGTTTATGTACTGCTAAATTAAAAATCAAATCATCTAAGTTGGCCAATTCTATATTATTTTCAGACGGTAGTTGCTCAAAAATGTGTGGAACAATGAAAAGTATTCACCTCAGAAATTCGTACAATGTTAAGGATTGCGCCAAATTGCAGAAAGAAACAAATATATTAATTTAAAAAATGCGTGGAATAGTGAAAAAACGTTATCCCAACATTTCAGAAAAATTCCCCGGAAATTCGAGCAATTTTAAACATTGTACTAAAAGATAATCAGAAATAAAGATTCTAATGTAAAAATGTATGCAAAAACCATCACCTGCGAAATTTGTGCAATTTTAAGTATTGTGTTAAATAACAAGAAATAAAGATTCTAATCTAAAAAATGTGCAAAATAATAAAAACCTTCAATTCAGAAATTCGTACAATTTTAATTTTTATATTAATAACAAGAAATAAAGATTCTAATCTAAAAATGTGCAGAATAATAAAAACCTTCAATTCAGAAATTCGTACAATTTTAATCTTTATGTTAAATAACAAGAAATAAAGATTCTAATCTAAAAAATGTGCAAAATAATAAAAACCTTCAATTCAGAAATTCGTACAATTTTAATTTTTATGTTAAATAACAAGAAATAAAGATTCTAATCTAAAAAATGTGCAGAATAATAAAAACCTTCAATTCAGAAATTCGTACAATTTTAATGTTTATGTTAAATAACAAGAAATAAAGATTCTAATCTAAAAATGTGCAGAAATAATAAAAACCTTCAATTCAGAAATTCGTACAATTTTAATGTTTATGTTAAATAACAAGAAATAAAGATTCTAATCTAAAAATGTGCAAAATAATAAAAACCTTCAATTCAGAAATTCGTACAATTTTAATGTTTATGTTAAATAACAAGAAATAAAGATTCTAATCTAAAAAATGTGCAAAATAATAAAAACCTTCAATTCAGAAATTCGTACAATTTTAATCTTTATGTTAAATAACCAGAAATAAAGATTCTAATCTAAAAATGTGCGGATTTCTGAAGTGAAGGATTTTATAGCCATCACCTCATAAATTTATAAAATGTTAAGCATTGGGCCAAATGGCAGAAAGAAACAAATATCGTGATAAAAAAATGTGTGGAATAGTGAAAACATGTTAACCCAGAACTCCAGAAAAATTCAGGAGCGTATTAAAATTCTAAAACTTTGGTTCCTCTTGATCCCGCACGACTTGTCTCTTCCACTGACTCGCTAGGTTTTTAGACTTCTCCTCGTTCGGCCAGGGAACAGGTCGACTTATTTCAAACAAGTTGCCGCCTTTAAACACGGCTACGGGGACGACACGCTTTTTAACACGGCGTCGTTGACCAGCGCTATCCTCCAGCCAAACATCACAGTTTTCGAGTTTCACAATTGTTATGTCAGCTTCTCGACCTGGGGCCAAAACCCCGACCTTGTCGGATATTCCAAGGGCCCGGGCCGGTTTTATGGTAACCGCTTTTACCACTTCAACAAAAGGCATCCCGACATGAAGAAGTTTCGTCATCACCGTTGGTAAATCATAGGCCGGTCCGTGAACACTGTCACTGTGAAGGTCAGTGCTGATGGTGTCCGGCCAAAAACCTTCGGCAGCGCATTTTTCCAGAACGGTCCAATTAAATGACCCTTGACCGTGACCCACATCAAAAAGGACTCCGCGATTCTTGGCCTCCCACACCGTTTTAGGGATGGTACCTGTGTCAGGATCCAAAATTGTGCTTGGATAGCCATGGAAAGTGTGAGTGTAGATATCTCCCGCAGCCAAGTCTCCTGGACAGGATAGCCGGTCACCTGTGAACAAAGAAAAAGATTATTATTATTATTTTGTTTTTCACACCTGCCGTAGCTGGTGGTTCACTGGAGGCTGAGTGACAGCAAGTCTCCTCAGGTCTCCAGGACTCTTCTGAGTATTCTAGCCGATCCCAACAGTGCCGTAGTTTGGATAGTCTCGGTTCTTCCTCTGATTTATAGTTCACCCAAATTATTTTCCAGTGCTTTGGGGATCGTTCCAAGGGCACCAATTACAATTGGTACGACCTTCACCTTCATGTTCCATAGCTTCTTCAGTTCTCTGACAAGGTCCAAGTATTTGTCTGTCTTTCTGCTTTCCTTCATTTTCACTCGATGATCAGAGGGGACAGCAAAATCCACAAGATGGCAGGTTCTTTTTTTCTCGTGAATTATTATTATTATTATTACTAGCAAATATATGCACCCTCCGGGTGCAAGTATCTAAATTTTGATATAGTAAAATATCATGTTAAATTAGAAAGGCTAATTAAATAAGAATGCAGATAAAAATATTTGGAACAGAGGGGGTATAATCGAAAAATAGAATAACTCTGAAACTAACTCTTCCATCATTTTCCATTACTCCCGTCTTTCATTGGTAAATTTTCCTAATTCAATTATTTAGTTAAAATAGGAAGAAAAGGATAATGTTACAGTTATTTCTTCTTGTTAATGGATTTCTTTTAAGATTTATCCCAGAGATATTTGCTCATATTCAATAAGATAAAACCAAACAATTAGAATTCAATAATACTAAGCATATATTTATTAAAATCAAATTTTTAAGATCAATATGCAAATTAGCCTTCCCATTCACACTGTAAACTGCTATTTTGTTGTATATATAAATACAATTGCATGTTATTTGTATGTAAATATGGTCAACAGTCTTAATGATGTAAACAATTTTATTAATAATTGAGGTTTAAATAAAAAATAAAATCAGAGAGAATGTGATGTAAATAACAAAGGGAATTGTGATTTGTATAGTAATATAGTTTCGGTTACAGACAGACAAGCCCACAATCTCCATTATAATAAGATTATTATTATTATTATTAGCAAATATATGCACCCTCCGAGTGCAAATATTTAAGATGTAATGTAATGAAATAGTATATTAAATTAGAAAGGCTAATAAAACTAAATAAGAATGCAGATAAAAATATTTGAAACAGAGGCGGGTATAATAAAAAACCCAGATCCACTGAAACTTACTCTTCCATCACTCCTGTCTTTCATTGCTAAATCTTCTGAATCTAATTATCTAGTTAAAATAGGAAGTAAAGAATGAAATTATAGTTCTTTCTTCTTGTTAATGGACTTTCTTTTAAGATTTATCTCCGAAATTTTCGCTCATATTCAATAAGATAAAACCAAAAAATTTGTAATCAATAATACCAAACTCATATTTATCAAAATCAAATTTTTGATATAAATATGCAAATTAGCCCGTTCACACTGTAAACCGCTATTTTGCTGTATATATAAATACAAGTACATATTATTAGTATGTATGTATGTTCAACAATATTAATAATGTAAAACAATGTTATCAATAATTGAGGTTTAAATAAAAATGATATTGAGAATATGACGTAAATAACCAAGGGAATTGTGACTTGAGTAGTAATATAGATTCGGTTACAGATTGACAAACACACAATCTCTATTATAATAAGATTATCATTATTATTATTATTATTGCGAGTTTTTCACATCAATTTTAACTGGTGGTATTACATTTGGATAGACATAGCGTATCATTCTCGTAAGGAAGTGTAGTATAGATTTTCAAAATCTACGGTAACTCGGAGGAAAATCACTGTGTATTTGATTGACAAAGCTTCACCTTAGGTTCATCTGGAACGGCTAACAGAGTCACGTGATCAGACGAGTCTAAGAAAGTAGGATTTGTATTCAAGGAGTTGAGGCTGGCGCCCGTCGGGGCCAGGCATACTTTTATATGTCTTATTCCCTGCGCGCGAGATTTTAAAAAAAAGTGTTGGGAATTTGGGGAAATAAAAAAAAGTGTACACGAAAGTATGTCTCTGTGTTTCATGATTAAAGAACAAAGATGGAGTGCAGAGAAACAGACACACCCGATGAAGGAGACGTCGAACCCGATATGACACGATGGCGGTGAGAGAATATGAACTTAAGAATGAGTATATAACAGTGTTTTTTCTTTTTCCGGATTTGTATGAGGTAGTATTTATCTAATATGCAGACCTCAAAAGAATGCTACAGGGAAAGAGATTTGGCTCTAATGAAGAAGTGATATCGGAAAATGAGGCGAATTCTGAGACGAAAGACAAATCGTTCAACAAAAAAGGCATCGAATTGTTAAAGAAGCGTTGGAATCAGTGTATCACCCTATGTTACATAATCTATGCGGTTGCATAAGATTATTGTCAATCCCCTGTAATTCTGAGGGGATGACCCTTTTCATATCATGGCCGGGTCCTTCCATGGAAAATTACAGAAGCCCGCCAAATATGTGAAGTCACGTGGGACATTTTTCAGAGTCCCCAGTTTTCAGTTAGACGTCAGGCAGAGAAGTCGGCCATTTTAGGTCCTGCGTAAACTGGAACTCACGCGCGCTATGTTAGTTAGCAGATGTCTGGGTTGGGGATTGAAAATAAAGTAACATCAAAATAAATCGAAGTCTTGTGTTTATTATCTAAAAACTAACAATGACACAGGGCTTCTGATAGAGAGAAATCCCTAACAGAAAACCAGACCGAAGTCCCCAAGTCAACTCCAGACGCTAGGCCTTACAAGAAATCCAAGATCTTAAAAGATGCCAGACCAAGTCAAGATGTTATAAGATGTCAAAGACGGCCAGAAGAATTGAGTAAGAAAGAAGTAAGTAAAGAAGAAGGGTATGCAACACCTAGAAGAAGACTCTGTTAATGAATAAAGTCGAATTTTGCCTAAAAGTTGTTTTATTGGTGTTATAGGTGATATACCCTATAGACAAATGGAATGCGCCGACGGTTACTATAAGTAACAGGGACAATTATGGCTTGAAGAGTAAGCCAATGCGAGTCAGCTCATAACTCTATTTGTCGGACGTAATTCCCACTTCACTGTACTGTGATTGTCTACTCTTTTGTTAATACATTTTCCTACATTTGTTACCCGTCGTTTTGTTCTTATTTGACCCCTTAAAACCCCACAACAATTAGTTAGGCCCGGGACTTATTGAGTGATATGTTATATTTCTTAAAAAAATATTTCTATGCCTTTTTTCCGTTGTAATGAAATGAATTCCCTCTTAGAAGCTCGACACCTGGTTGCCACAGGGGGGTTTCCTGTTAGTGTTCCATCTATAAGTCAAATAGATATGTTTGAGATAATGTTTAAAATGACTTTAAACTATAATACATTGGCTCTTGAGTAATTGATATTGATAAATGCTTGTATGTATTACAACAAATATACTTTTACCTGTCTTTGTGGTAGGAATTGTGGATATCGCATGATGTACCATGAGGGGTACCTGCGCTTGCCTGGCTGCCTGTAGAGCTCTCCTGTGAAAGAAAACACAGATTTTTAAAAAAAGCAATCGCTTATAGGAGAATTATAAGTCATTCATCAATTTTTCTTTATTAAAATTATTACATGTAAACATGGTTTTACAGCAGAATCAT
>CM042170.1:9048748-9078748 GCA_023376005.1 Doryteuthis pealeii
AACACACAATCTCCATTATAATAAGATAGGCTTTTACAAGAACTTAATTGATCACGATGTCTCCACGCCAAGTAATTTTTATTTGTGGTATACTGGCTTTGTTGTGAGATACTGTTATATTTCTGTAATGCTTTGAAATGTTAATGTTAAATTCAAGAAATTCGCTGAAAATAAACTTAGGAAAAGTCGAGGTTGCCCCAACCCTATTGCCCTTATGGCAAGCCCCAACCCTTTTTATCATATGGGTGCTAGAAGGCAGTGGCTGCGGGTCTACATGTCCTGGGAATGACGTTAAACTCTATCTGATGGTTAGGTTCCAGTTTCGGAGGTTTGGGGAATGTGGAGCACCTCTTCATCACTATTGCTCCCTGGTCCACTCTGACCCGGAGGGGTATTACCTGTTGAGATCCCATCTATGGGTTAAATAGAAAACATGAGTTTATAAACAAAATTGTATTATCCATTAAAAAGGAAATTATTTCAAAACTTTGTTAGCATTAAACATTTTTTTACCAATAGAAGTATTCGGCATAAAATAACCCAAGGGATTGACATGCCGTAAAACCCAACCAACCAAAAGTCGAGGTTATCATTGAAGGAGCGTGGTGTAATGATTAGAGTCATGGGAAATAGACTCGTCGACCAGAGTTCAAATCCTGGACGAAGCTACAGTTCTCATAGCGCTAATACCCTTGGGAAAGGTATGAATCCAATTACTTTCCCTCCAGCTATGGGTAAGTAATAGGGCGAACTGGACTCTTTAACCTTGGTTAGACAACTACTCTAGGAGAAGGAAAACTCTGAATTAAAACCTGTTAAATCCGTTTGGGGTAGTCAATACTAGAATAGGCTCAGTCCTAATTAGTGATCTATTTAATTAACTAATTTACATTAAACATTAAACGTCGGGGTTATCGGTTTTGTAAAACCTTAAAATAGTTACGTTAAAGTTAGGAAACTAGTTAAAGTTAGGGTTATTATCGGTAATTTATGAGGAAGTGCGTCCCGGTCTCCTGCCTCAAAAATTGCTATCCAGTGACTATCAAAATAACAACCCCAGCTCGTCGTAATTCTTGTTTATTTATCGTAATTTGTCGTAATTCTTGTTTAGATATGAAGATGGATATATAGTTTGGAATAGACTGAGATAGATAGATAGATAGATAGATAGATAAACAAACAAAATAATATAGATAGATATGAACAAATGGAGATAGATATTTTCGACAAGTAAATGTATTTTGGGGCGGGGTCGCATCTTTTTTTGTCGTAATTCTTGTTTATTTAAACTAAAAACAAGACATTAAACAAACATGAATAAAAAAATCTTAGTATTTAAAGTAATATAGATAAGTTGTAAACACGGTTTGTTTAGAATGGCTTTTTGCCGATAATTTTTTGGAGAATAAGTGCTTAATTGGAGTCGTACCTAATTTTGAAAATTAATTAATTAATAATGAATTAGGCGGCAATACCTATTAAATGTATGGCTAAACAAATCGAGAAAATTTGTTTAGCCATACATTATAGATAAATATGAACAAATTGAGATAGATAGATAGATATGAAGATGAATAGTTTTGAATAGACTGAGCTGGGTCGTTATTTTAATAGTCACCGGGTAGCAATTTTTGAGGCAGGAGACCGGGACGCACTTCTTCATAAATTACCTTATTATCTTTATAAGGCCTTGAAGTGGTTTTTATTAAACTTCACAAACATCAGTTATAATTTTTGTAAGACATTTAAGTGGTTACGTTAAACTTATGAAACGTCGGACTTATCATTTTTGTAATGCCTTAACCAGCAGACGATTGTGTTTTCACACACTCTCTCTCTCTTTCTCTCTCTCTCTCTATATATATATATTCGCTCACTATCTCAATAGATATGTATATGTCTGTCTCTGTCTTTCCGTCTGTCTCTCCCTCTCTCTATAAACACACTTCCTCTCTCCCTCTCTCTATCTCAATCTGCATATCTATTCATCTATCTTGGTCAGTTTTTGTCTGCTATCGGTCCGCCTGTGTGACTTTCTGCCGCTGTCTGTCAGTTCATATCTATAAATTCATCTATTTTGATTAGTTTCTATCTATCTATCTATCTATCTCAGCCTATTCATATCTATCTATCTATTTTTCTATCTATATATCTATCTATCTCAGCCTATTCATATCTATCTATCTATCTATCTCAGCCTATTCATATCTATCTATCTATTTTTCTATCTATATATCTATCTATCTCAGCCATATCATATCTATCTATCTATCTATCTCAGCTATCTATCATCTATCTATCTATCTATATTTCTATCTATATATCTATCTATCTCAGCCTATTCTATATCTATCTATCTATCTCAGCCTATTCATATCTATCTATCTATTTTCTATCTATCTATCTAATCTATCTCAGCCTATTCATATCTATCTATCTATTTTTATCTATCTATCTATCTATCTATCTATCTCAGCCTATTCATATCTATCTATCTATCTATCTATCTATCTCAGCCTATTCCATATCTATCTATCTATTTTCTATCTATCTATCTATCTATCTCAGCCTATTCATATCTATCTATCTATCTATCTATCTATTTTCTATCTATCTATCTATCTATCTCAGCCTATTCTATTCTATCTATCTATTTTTCTATCTATATATCTATCTATCTCAGCCTATTCATATCTATCTATCTATCTATCTATCTATCTATCTCATCTATTCATATCTATCTATCTATCTATTTTCTATCTATATATCTATCTATCTCAGCCTATTCATATCTATCTATCTATTTTTCTATCTATATATCTATCTATTCCTCAGCCTATTCATATCTATGCTATCCTATCTATTTTTCTAATCTATCTATCTATCTATCTCAGCGTTATTCATATCTATCTATCTATTTTGTCTATGTATAATATCTCATCTCAGCCTATTATATCTATCATCTATTTTTTCTATCTATATATCTATCTATCTCAGCCTATTTCATATCTATCTATCTATCTATTTTCTATCTATATATTCAGACTCTATCTCAGCCTATTCATATACTATCTATCTATCTTTACTATCTATCCTATCAGATCTATCTATCTATTCTCAGCCTATTCATATCTATCTATCTATTTTTCTATCTATATATCTATTCTATCTCAGCCTATTCATATCTATCTATCTATTTTTTTTCATCTATCTATCTATCTATCTCAGCCTATTCGAATATCTATCTATCTATATTCTATCTATTCTATCTATCTATCTATCTCAGCCTATCTATCATCTATCTATCTATATTCTATTATATCTATCTATCTCATCTATCTATCTATCTCAGCCTATCTATCTACTATCTATCTCTATCATATCTATCTATCTCTATCTATCTATCAGTTTTCCACCTATCTCTTTACATCTCAGCCTATCATATCTATCTATCTATTCTATCTATCTCAGCCTATTCATATCTATCTATCTAATTTTTCTATCTACTAGTGATCGACTATCTATCTCGCTATATATCTTAATAATAGGCCATATATCTACTCTATTCTATCTATCTATCTATCTATACTACATCTATCTATCTATCTCAGCAATCTATCTCACTATCTATCGTATCTATCTATCTATCTATCTCAGCCCATATCATATCTATTCTATTCAATATTATTCTCGTAATCTATATATCTTATCTAATCTCAGGCCTATTCATATCTATCTATCTATCTATCTATCTATCTATCTTCAGCCTATTTCATATCTATCTATCTATCTATCTATCTATCTATCTATCTCAGCCTATTCATATCTATCTATCTATTTTTCTATCTTATCTATCTATTCTATTCTCAGCCTATTCATATCTATCTATCTTCTATCTATTTTGTCTATCTATTATCTATCTATACTCAGCCTATTCATACATCTATCTATTTTTCTATCTATTATCTATCTATCTCAGCCATTCATATCTATCTATCTATCTTTTTCTATCTATCTATCTATCTATCTCAGCCTATTTCATATCATCTATCTATTTTTCTATCTATCTATCTATCTATCTCAGCCTATTCATATTCTATCCTATCTATTTTCTATCTATCTATCTATCTATCTCAGCCTATTCATATCTATCTATCTATTCTTTCTATCTATAATATCTATCTATCTCTATGCCTTTCATATGTATCTATCTATTTTTCTATCTATATATCTAGCTATCCTATCTCAGCTAACTATTCATATCTAATCTATCTATTTTTCTATCTATATATCTATCTATCTCAGCCTATTCCATATCTTATCTATCTATTTTTTCTATCTATATATCTATCTCTCCTCATCCTATTCATTATCTATCTATCTATTTTCTATCTATATAGCTATCTATCTCAGCCTGATTCATATCTATCTATCTAATTTGTTCTAATCTATGCTATCTATATATCTCAGCCCTTTCATATCTATCTATCTTGATTTTTTCTATTCTATCTATCCTATCTATCCTCAGCCATTCATATCTATCTATCTATCTATCTATTTTGTAACAACAACGTTAATAAGTAAACAGTAGACACCAGAAGAAATTTTCTTTTCATTTCGAGTAGTGAAAAAACATCAATTCCAATTTCATCTGAAAAATAACTGCCGTTTTAAGAAACATTTCACTTTCGTCAATTTCGATTCAAACATTTTTGATATTTCCATATATTTTTTCACAGCAAATAAATCTCTACTGGATTTGTGTTGATTTCGGTTCCCATCGTAACAAGGTTTTCTTAATATTCAATAAGTGGTATCAAAGATATTTGCTCAAGGGCTGATAACACTGGTTTACAAAGAAATTGAGCAAGCACAAACATAGCTGTTTCTAACCTAATTTGGAGGTGCTGAATTCAGATTTGAAATCCGTTTTTACTCATCACCTCTACTTTTTTTTAGATATGCATACTGTACATAAAAGCGTATATGCATTCAGGCGTTAATTTCTAAATTGTGTGACTTATGTCTTCTTTTTTAGTTATTATGCAATAAATGTACAGTGATAGCATTACATTATATATGCAGACTATATATTAGACGGATTGGGGTAGTTAAGCGTAGCCAACATGTCTCAATCAACAGCCAGTAGTGCACTGGCAGTCAAGCGCAAGAGGTTGTCGTCCCTTCGCAGCGCAGGAGAAAGTTGTCCCTCGACAATTGTGTTACACAATCTTTTGGGTATATATTTGTATTACAATTTCCAACGACGACATTTTTATTGCCTTACATATTGATAAATTTTACTGTTGTTTTTTTTTTTCATATTCTCCAAATGGGTTCGACCTCGTCAAAAACTCGAGGATGCCTCAACAAGTCCAATCTTTGCTGAATTGTGTACATTGTGTCATCCGTCCAAGTACTGTTTATTCCGTCAATGTTCTCTTTATCTATTCCTGTTTTATCTGTAATAAGCTACTGCAAACTGTTGAATAAGCACGTTATATACTCGTGTATTACTAAAATGAGACTATTTAAAAGAAGAAAACTAGAGGTGATAGAGCAAAACTGTTTATAAATTTGAATTAGCACACCCAAAAGTAAAAAAAAAAAAAAAAAAACAGCCTATTTCACATTCTTGCCTCAGGACAAAAAATATTTTTTTGTAAAACCAGAGTAGAGTAATCAGATAATCTCCCATGTACCAATCCTAACTTGAAATGAAATGAGGTTGTGTTTTCTTTAATTATATAAATTCATATTTTCTTTAAATTTGGCACATTGCTAGCAGGAAATATTGTTTTTTCATTATAAATGTGTTCAATATTTTTATTACGAAAAACTGGTATTAGTTAATTAGCTGTGTGGAAAAAATAAATGGAGAATATTAAAAATTAAATATAGTAGTCCATATATGGGCAGACTATTATGGTGAGAAGGGTGATAACAATTATTCAATATAGTATAAGATAGATAATAGTATAATAGAATAGGATAGATAGATAATAGGTAGTAGATAGATAATAGGTAGATAGATAGATAGAGATACAATAGGAAGGTAGTGTAGTGTAGGTAGGTATGAATATATATTGTAGATTAGATAAATAATTAGGAATGAGCTGGTATAAATAGAATTAAGAGAGAGAGAGAGTAGAAAAAAAAAAACGGACATAGAGAAGAGAGGAACTGGCAAAAACAAACAAGTTAGAAGAGAAAAAATAAATAGATATGAACCAACTGAGATAGTAGATTAGATAGATAGATAAGAATAGATATGAACAAATGCGATAGATAGATTGATAGAGTAGATAGATAGATAGATAGATATGAAATCAAACTGAGATAGATAGAATAGATTAGATAGATAGATAGATATGAAGAAAACTGCGATAGATAGATTGATTAGATAAGATAGTAGATAGATAGATATGAATAAAACTAGGGATTAGAATTAGATAGATAGAATAAATAGATAGATAATATGAACAAACTGCGATTAGATAGATTGATAGTATAGATAGATAGTAGATATGAATCAAACTGAGATAGATAAGATAGAAGATAGATGTTAATAGAATGAAAGAAACTGAGATAGATAGATTGATTAGATAGAGAATAGAAGATTATGAACAAACTGCTGATTAACTATAGATTGATATAGATAGATAGATAGATAGATAGATATGAACCAACTAGATAGATGAGATAGATACATAGATAGATAGATTATGAACAAACTGCCGATAGATAGATTGATAGATAGATAAGAATAGATAGATATGAATCAACTGAGATAAATAGATAGGATAGATAGATATGAAAAACAGAATAGATCAGATTGCATAGATGAATAGATAGATTAACAAATCTTGCGTATAGATATTGAGGTAGAATAGATAGATAGATAGAGCATGAACCAACTGTAGACTCAGCCACATAGAGTAGATAATTAGATAGATAGATATGAAAACAAAAACTGCGATAGATAGATTGATAGAAGATAGATAGATGATGATGAATCAACTGAGATAGATTATGATAGGATAGATATGATAGTATAATATGAAGAAAATGAATAGATAATTTGATAGATAATAGATATTGAAACAAACTGATGATAGATAGATAGCATAGATTATGTAGTTAATAGATAGATATAGATAGATAGATATATGATACCAACTGAGAAGAAGATAGATATATAGATAGATATGAAGAAACTGAGATAGATTGACAGATAGATAGATATGAACAAACTGAGATAGACAGAATGATAGGAGTAGATAGATAGATAGGATAGCATATAACCAAATCTGAGATAGATAGATAGATAGATAGATAGATAGATATGAAGAAACTGAGAATAGTTGATAGGATATGATCAATCAGATAGTATCAATGAGAGACAAACTGAGACAGAATAAGAAGATAGAAATAATAGATTATGAAACCAACTGTAATGAGATAAGATAGATTAGATAGATATGATAGATATGATAGAAAAACTGAGATAGATTGACAGATATATAGATATGAACCCAAACTGAGAATAGACAGATAGATAGATAGATAGATAGATCATGAACCAACTGAGATAGACTAGATAGATAGATATTATAGATAGATATGAACCAAACTGAGATTAGATAAGATAGATAGACTAGGTAGATAGATATTGAAGAAACCTGAGCATGATAATATCAGACGATTCTTTTACTAAAATGAATTATTCATATTTTAAACATTTGAAAATTATAATTCCTATCATGTCAAGTCTATCAAACTTTTGGCATTTTCTTTTTACTTTTTCTCACTGGTCCAAACCGTCTTTATGTCTCTTCCTCTTTGCTTAAGTTTGATCTTAATAATCCAAGCGGAAAATTGTCACTTTTCTGTCTTTAAAAACCCTGCCCTGATCTCCTTTCAATCTCTAACTGATACGTCGTTTAATTTCTTGTTACATAATTTGATAGGTTACCCATCAATGCGTACAGGTAGCTGTAGTTAAAATCAAACTACACGGTACAAGGAAAAATACAGGTAATTTGACTTGAACAGATTTTGACCTATATTTTGACCTCCTCGGCGCGCTGATACGCCAGAGCTGTGAAAATTTAATTTTTAGAAAATCGTTTTGCTGAGGTTGCGATATAAAGACAGACACAATGACAGAATCTGTCCGTTAATAGACAAAATTCTCAAACAGTTGTCAAATGGATTCTATAAAGAGAACTCTAAGAGAAAACAACATCCAAACTTTCTTGTGTCGTAATGAAAAGCAAGCAAACGACAAATGACAAGGAATCCACCAAGAAGAAATTCTACAATAAGATAAAATACAAGAGACCCAAGACAAGATTAAGTCTAGCTACCAAGCCGAGATATAAAGCAGAAAGTCTGATCGATTGATTCTCGGACCATGCAATAAAGCATAAGCAGGCGTACCCAGAATCTTGATAGTAGAAGGGAGATAAGTAGTACAATATGATGAATATACGGTACCACAAGCGTATATCGCTTAAACTGTACTTTCATAACTACCTTATCTTCGAATTAGAAGGTTTTGTTCTGTCTATTTATTTGGATTTTTCTGACTTTGGCTCTTAATGTTATTACCGTTATCTCGAATTATTGTGAGGTTGAATTTTAGTTAATTTTGATATATTCAGGATTATTCGGTGACTTTGTTCTCATCTTTAATTGATTTATATCATACAAACATCATTCTTTTGCTTAATTTTTAAGATGAGGCTTATAATTATAGTATTTTATTTGGATTAATCGGACGTTTTGTCTTCATCTTATTGTTTATCTACACATATTTCTCTGAATTTTTAGGATGAGCTTGTGGATAATTAGTATTATTTGGATTCATTCGGATTTCTCGTAGTCTCATTCTTTTGCTCCATCCACTATTCTCTGAATTTTTATATGAAGAGGGCTTGTGATAATATTAAGTATTATTGGATTATTCGGACTATGTGTCAACTTTTCATCTTTATTGTTATTCTACGACTAGGTAATTCTGCTTGAATGTGATTTTAGATGAGGTGTTGATAATAGTATTATTTTGGATTATGTGCGGACTTTTAGTCTCATTTTATTGTTTATCCTACACTTTATACTGCTGAATTTGAGATGAGGCTTGATAATTTAGTTTATTGGATTCATATCGACTTATTGTACTCATTTTAATTGTTATCTACACAATATTTTCTCTGAATTTTTAGAGCATTGAGGTGCTGATTATATTAGTATTATTCGAATTTACTTCGACTTTTGTTATCCTCAAATTATACCACACTATTTCTCTGAATTTTAGATGAAGATTTAGAGTTATGATAATTAGTATTATTTGTGATTATTCGGACTTTCTCATCTTTATTGTTATCTACACTATTTCTCATTTTGGATGATTATAGATTATATTTGATTTTGATAATGCCAATTATTATGATGGGACTATTTCAGATTCCATTTTTTGTAACAATGGAGGCAATTGATATTAGTAATTATATTGCGATTATTCCGGACTTGTTCCTCATCTTTATTGTTATCTACACTATTTCTCTGCTAATTTTTTGATGAGTCTTGATAATTAGTATAGTATTTTGTTATTCGCGAACTTATTGTCCTACATCTTTCATTTGTTTATCTACACTATTTCTCTGAATTTTTTATGATGAGGTCTTAGATAATTAGATATATTATTTAGGATTATTCGGAACATTTGTCCATCAATCTTTTATTGTTAATACTACACTTTATTCTACTGTAATTTTGATTGATGAGGCTGTATAATGTATAGTATATATTGATTATATCTGGACATTGTCCGTCATCTTATATTGTTATCTACACATATTGTCTCTGGAAATTTTTAGATGGTAGGTCTTGATAATTAGTATATTATTTGGATTATTCGGAAGCTATTTTCCATCAATCTTTATTGTTATCGTCACTATTTTCTGAATTTTGAAGAGGCTTGATAAATTGTAGTTATATTTGACCAATATGTGGTGAGGGGATAACATAGGAAAATTTATATAGTCCGAGATTCGTATTCTCATTTTAGGTTAATCTCGTCATATAGATTCATTGTTATCTGATCAAGTGGCATCGTAGCCTCCCATTCTTATTACTGCTATCTGGATCACCTTCTTCTTAAGGAGACTTTTTTGAATCTGGAACTATTTGATACCACTCGTAGAATTCTGTCTTTATTTGGATGTAAATCGCCGAACTTTGAACCTACGCGGGTATCTTTTATTCGTAATAGCTGGGTACAGGTATGTTGAATTAATTTTAGACGTTGCACGGCCTGAAAAGTTACAAAGTCCATATTAAATAGAGTACAAAAAGTCACCAAATATTGGACTATAAACTAATCAAGTGATCAATACGGGTCCGATTTATATGATTATGTCTCATGCTTTTTGTAATGGCTGTATACACCCGTTTCACGATGGGGGCCGTTACCCTGACAATTACTTAACATCTTTCAATAGTTGGATAGAACTTCCAGGATCGGATTTTTTATGAATACAACTATGTTGCTAACCTTTTCGTAATGGAGCCTCCGGTCATTTAGAACAATCAGTATAGTTTACTATAGTGGTATTATTCGGTTTCGTTATACGTATTTTAATTATTATCATGTTATGATTACATCCGAAAGTTATTTGTTCGGAAAGTTATAATATAAGAGGGGAATCTTATTTGTATCTTATTTTATTTAATGGTCTAATATTAAATGAAGTGCATATTGTAATAATATACTTTTCACGTACGATTAAAATAACTGTACACGTTTAATATCTTGATGAATTGGTATCTGTTTCTTACCTGGAAAATACAACTAACCTAATTTATGTCGTAAATCGGTTTGCAATAAAAAGAGATGATCAATGTATATTCCGCTGTACTATTGACCGTTATAAAAATAACTAGAATAGAGCTATTATTACTTCTATCTATTTAAAATTAGCGTTCATATCTTCTAATAATATATAAAAGTTAAATATTTTTGAGAATGTTATAGTATTTAAATAGGGCTACCTTTGTGATGCTTTCTTTTTGGAATGGATACCTATATAAATAAAAAGTCAATATTTAATCATCGTCGACTTGATAAAACAAATTACTGCTAGGAGATAATAGCTAACGATGTAAAAGAAGCCGACCACGTTATGGGAAAGAAGCAGTAAACATAAAACCTCTTATATTGCAAAAACAGGAACATAGAAATAGGTCATGTTTATTGATTTTCTATATACAAATAAGAAGGTTATATAGCATTATAAAAAAGAATAAATAGAATATATTTATGATTGACTATAAAAAATTCGGTGCAATTACTAAAATATAGTATATCATTAATAGCAAAAACACGCATAAATACCTCGGCATTGTGGTTTTCTTATTTTTTGATGGTATCGCAATTTACTGAAGTATCTTACTGTTCAGCTTTATCCCAAATCTCTCAAACTTCTTTCTCGTCTAATTCCCTCTCGCGTTGTTTCTCTTCCATTCATTTCTCTTCCTCTCCCTCTCTCTCTCTGCCTCTCTCTTACTCTCTCTTATTCAAACTCTCTCTCTCTCTAACTCTCTCTCATCTATGCTATCCATCACTCTTCTCTCTTTTCTTTCTTCTTCTACTCTTCACTCTATTGTTTCCTACACCCCCTACTCCTCTCCCCCGCCTTTCTCTCTCTCTCTCTCTTCATTCTTTCTCTTTTTTCTTCCTCTCTTTTCAAATACTCACCCTTGTTCTATCTATCCTCCTTCATTCCTTTTTTTCACAATTTTTATCTTAATCCTGTCAATCCCAAATATACAATTCTCTTTATATGTTAATTATTTGTCTCTCCTGACTGACATTATTTCGAAAACTGTACTTCCCGACCTGAACATTAATGATTGATGTATTGTAGAAGTCTTCAAAGTAAGATGTCTCTCTTTTGCTACTTCACTCATCATAACATTTTTCTGCCACTGCTTACTCTTCTTCTCTTCTTCTCTTCTTCTTCTTTCTTGCTTCTGTCTTCTTCTTACTTCTTTCTTTTTCTGCATTTCTCCTCTATTCAGTTCTTCTCTTCTTCAATTTCCTCTATTTACCCTTCCTCTCTCTTCATTGCATTCTATCTTCTTCTTCTCTTCTTCTTCTTCTTCTCTTTCTTCTCTTACTTCTTCTCTTCTTCTTCTTTCTTCCTATCTTTCTTCCTTCTTCTCTTCTTTCTTCTCAATTCTCTCTAACTATCTTCTTCTTCTTTCTTCTTTCTTCTCTTCTTTCACTCTTCTTGTCTTCCTTCTTCTTCTTCTTCTTCTTCTCCTTCCTTCCTTTTTATCTGCATTCTTTTCTCTCTTCTTCTTCTCTCTTCGTTGTCTCTATTCTCTCAGTCTATCTTACTGTCTTCTTATTACTTCTTCTTCCTCATTTCTATTCTTCTTCTTTCTTTCTTCTTCTTCTTCTTCTTTCTTCCTCATTACTATCTTCTTCTTCTTTTCTCTCCTTATTCTTCTACTTCTTCTCTCTATTCTCATCTTCTTCTTCTTCTTCTTCTTCTTCTTCTTTATACCTCTTCCTCACTTCTTTCTTCTGCTCTTCTTCTTTCTTTTCTGCACTTTCTTCTACTTCTTCTCTCTCTTCTTTCCTTCTTCTCTTCTTCTTCTCTTCTTCATCATCTTTACCTCTTCCTCAATTTCTTCTTCTTCTTTTCTTTCTTCTTCTTTTACCGCATTCCTCGTTTGTCTTCTCTTCTTTTTCTCTTCTTCTTCTTTTAGATTCACTCCGGTTATCCTTCTTTATTTTGCACTTCTCTCCTTTTCTGTTACTGTATGTCGTTGTGTTGGTTGTTGTTTTATTGTTGTTCTCAACCTCCAATGGGTCTCCTCACTACTTAGTTCCATTCTTTTTCGTTTTTCTTTTTTCAGTTACACAAATTCTGGTTTCACTCCTTATTCTTCCCCTCCCTCTCTCGTTCTCTTCTCTCTCTTTAGCCTCTCTCTCTCTCTCTCTACTCTTCTCTGCTCTACCTTGTATTATATATATAATATATACCTCTCTATCTGTACAAATCAAATCCAGTTGTTTGTGTCTCTCTGGTTCTCGTTTGTGACACCCCTCCCCTCTCTCTCTCTCTCTCTCTCTCTCTCTCTTCTTCATCTCTACTTCTCTTCTCTCTGCTCTTTTCCCTTTTGATATTTTTTCCTCTTACTTTTCTCTCTTCTCCAAATTTTTCTTATCCAACTTTCCTTTTTTCTTTCTTTCTTCGTCTTGTCATCAGTCTATCTCCTTTTGTCACCTCAAATTCATTTTTCTCTGTTTCTCCCTCTGACTCCCCTTTTTCTTTCCCTCATCACTTTCCACATTTGATTCCCCTTTTTCTACCTCTCCCTTCTCCTCTTCCAACTCCCCCCCTGCCACTCCATATTTCCTTATACTTTCATTCTCATTTTTCATCGCTTACAATCCCATTCTCCATCGTCGTTGGTATTTTTATTTCATTACTCCCACGTTTCTTTATCTTCACCTATATGACAATGCAGACGCGGCTCTGACGTCAAGAGGAGCTCATGAAAAGGATCTTGTTTCGAGACGTGGCGGGCCGAGCTTTTTATGTATTTAACAAACATGTGAGGCTAACGAGATTCAAGTGAAGGAAAATCAAGTCTTACTCCAAATTACACTAACACAACATGACACATATATAATAGTATATATATATAAATAATATAATATATCAATATATATTATAAATACATATAATATATATATACACATAATATATATATAAATGCATATATATACATATACAAAATACACACCAAACTAGGTCTATATATACATGCTAATTATAATTAACATATCAAGAATATACACACACATAAATAAATACTCTACATACATTATATATATTTATATATATAAGCATACATATTAGAATTACATAACATTCATTATATATAATATATATACGATCAGCTCATATATAACTATATATATACCACTATATAATATATATACATACATAACATACATAAAATTATACATATACAAAATATAACACACACTATAACTATATACCATACATACATATATATACACACACACCTAATATATATATATATATATATATATACACTATATATATATATTACATATTACATACATATAGTACCACATACATATATACTAACGATATACAAATACACACACAAATATGTATATATATAATACATACACATATTATATATATATATAAAATACTCACACACTATATATACAATCTCTCTNAGAGAGATCCCAAAATACATTTATACTTGTCGAAAATATCTATCTCCATTTGTTTCATATCTATCTATATTTACTTTGTTTGTTTATCCTATCTATCTATCTACTCCCCTTTAATTTTTCCCTTAATCCCCTCCAAAAAAAAAGTTTGCCCCCCCTTTTTTTAAAAAAATTTCCCCCCCCCCCCCAAACTTAATTAAAAATTATCCAATCTTTTCAAAAAAATTAAATTTTAAACAAGAAATTTTAAACGACCAAAATAAAAAAAACGGGAAATTAAAAAAATAAAACCAAGAAATTACGGAACGAAAGCCCTGGGGTTTTGTTTTATTTTGAATAGTCACTGGATAAGCAAAAATTTTGAGGCAAGGAGACCGGGGACGCACTTCTCCCACTAAATTACCGATAATAACCCTAACTTTAACTAGTTTCCTAACTTTAACGTAACTATTTAAGGTTTTACAAAACCGATAACCCCGACGTTTAATGTTTAAATGTAAATTAAGTTAATTAAATAGATCACTAATTAGGACTGAGCCTATTCTAGTATTGACTACCCCAAACGGATTTAACAAGGTTTTAATTCAGAGTTTTCCTTCTCCTAGAGTAGTTGTCTAACCAAGGTTAAAGAGTCCAGTTCGCCCTATTACTACCCATAGCTGGAGGGAAAGTAATTGGATTCATACCTTTCCCAAGGGTATTAGCGCTATGGAGAACTGTAGCTTCGTCCAGGATTGAACTCTGGTCGACGAGTCTATTTCCCATGACTCTAATCATTAACAACCACGCTCCTTCAATGATAACCTCGACTTTTGGTTGTTGGGTTTTACGGCATGTCAATCCCTTGGGTTATTTTAATGCCGAATACTTCTATTGTAAAAAATGTTTAATGCTAACAAAGTTTTGAAAAATTTCCTTTTTAATGGATAATACAATTTTGTTTATAAACTCATGTTTTCTATTTAACCCATAGATGGGATCTCAACAGGTAATACCCCTCCGGTCAGAGTGGACCAGGGAGCAATAGTGATGAAGAGGTGCTCCACATTCCCAAACCTCCGAAACTGAACTAACCATCAGATAGAGTTTAACGTCATTCCCCAGACACATGTAGACCCGCAGCCACTGCCTTCTAGCACCCATATGATAAAAAGGGTTGGGGCTTGCCATAAGGGCAATAGGGTTGGGGCAACCTCGACTTTCCTAAGTTTATTTTCAGCGAATTTCTTGAATTTAACATTAACATTTCAAAGCATTACAGAAATATAACAGTATCTCACAACAAAGCCAGTATACCACAAATAAAAATTACTTGGCGTGGAGACATCGTGATCAATTAAGTTCTTGTAAAAGCCTATCTTATATAAATGGAGATTGTGTGTTTTTCTGTCTGTAACCGAAACTAAATTCCTACTCAAGTCACATTCTCTTAGTTATTGACATCACATTCTCCATGATTTTTTTTATCTAAACCTCAATTATTAATAAAATTGTCTTACATTATTAATACTGTTAACTATGTTTACATACTGACAACATGCAATTATATTTATATATACAACAAAATAGCGGTTTACAGTGTGAACGGGAAGGCCAATTTGCATATTAATATTAAAAAAATCGAATTTAATAAATATGTGCTCAGTATTATTGATTTCTAACTGTTTGGTTTTATTTAATGAATATAAGCAAAAACTCTTCAATGAATCTTAAATGAAATCCATTAACAAGATAAAATAACTGTCATTTTATTCTTTACTGCCTCTTATAACTAAATACTTTAATTAGAAAAATAACAATGAAAGACGAGAGTGATGGAAGAGTAAGTTTCAGTTGTTCCATTTTTTATTATACTCCCTCTGTTTCAAATCTTTTATTACACCCCCTCTGTTTCAAATCTTTTTATCTGTATTCTTATTTAGTTTCATTAGCCTTTCTAATTTAATACGATATTTTATTACATTAAAATTTAAATACTTGCACCCGGAGGGTGCATATATTTGCTAGTTTGAATAATGAAAATAATTCACTTTTGAGCTTTGTCAAACCATGTGTTGGAAAACATTGGAATTTAGGTGAAATTCCTGTATCGCCATTAAGTATCAAATTAATTCATGTATAATCAAGCATAAGGCAAAGCGAAATAAATAGACCATATCGATGTCAGAATATTACACGGGTGGCTGATTTGACCAAGCTAGTTTATTTATTTTTTATTTTTTAGTAGATTAATAGCGTCTTTGAGGTGTGTCCAATGTTTCGATAATATGAGTGCTGCGGTCATTTGGGATTGAATTGCGACTCTCAACAATGGATAATGAGAGATCGAAAGGGATAAGAGACACCAATGAAAAAACATAGATAAATAGATATAAACATATTTTGAGTAGGAAGCGCGTGGTGTAATGGTTAAAGTCATGGGAAATGGACTCGTCGCTCCGAGTTCAAATCCTGGACGGGGTAATTGCATTTCACTTTTACGCTAATACCCTTGGGAAAGGTATGAATCCTACTCTCCCTCCAGCTATGGGCAAATAGTAGGGCAGACTGGGCTCTTTAACCTTGGTTAGGCAACCGGTCTAGGAGAAGGAAAACTCTGAATTCAAACCTGTTAAATCCGCTTAAGAAATTGACCTTGTGCGGAGGGATTGGTAAATATATAAACAGATTTTGATAGATAGATAGATAGATAGATAGATAGATAGGAGCGATCAAATTGAGATATGTATGTATGTATGCATGTATGTATGCATGTATGTATGTATGTGTTTTGTATGTATGTACGGTCAGCAGCATGATGGCAAAAGGCCACAGCTTAAACATTGGAATATATATATACATATGAGTATAGATAAAAGGATATGAAAACACAACAAAATGCTGTTAAAGTGAAAATATTTTATATCATATTCATAGCTAATATTGAACAATATTTCGATTTATAAAAATCATCTTCAGAGCTTGGTTTTACTCCGGACTTATCAATAGCGGAGGCGAAAATAATATGAATAATCTTTTCACTTTAACAGCATATTGTGCTGTTTTCATATCCTTTTATCTATACTCATACCATCGGATTCATTTCCTTCTCTCAAACTTATATTATATATATATATATATATATATATATATATATATATATATATATATATATATATATATAGTTTGTGTGTGTGTGTGTGTGTGTGTTTTGCAATTTGCTTGTAGCATTGTGTTTATATTGGTTGGTGGTTGGTTTTGAAGTCTATCACAATTCAAGTGTAAAGAAAAATAAGGTAAATGTGGTGTTGTTTGTTAACCCTTGATTTATTCTTAATATTTCGAAATATAATCAAAGAAATAAAGAAAGATAAAACGAATGAAAGATGAATGAAAAAAGAAAGAAAAATAATGAAAAATAATGGAAGAATAGGTAAAAAAAGAGGACATATCAATAATAACATAAAAATAATGAAAATGAATTTAAAAAAGACAAAAAGAAAAAAAAAAGAAAGAAAGAAAGAAAGAAAAGAAAGAAAGAAAGAAAAGAAGAAAAATTGTCGAAAGAAAGAAAAAGAAGCAATCGACTAAGAAAAGAAAAAGTAAAAATAGAAAGAAAGAAAGAAAGAAAGAAGAAAAAAAGAAAGAAAAAATGGATAATGAAAGAAAGAAAAGATGGAAGAAGAGGCAATCAACTAAGAAATAAATAAAGAAAGAAAGAAAGAAAGAAAGAAGGAAAGAAAGAATTGCCGAAAGAAAGAAACAAAAGGCAATCAACTAAGAAAAGAAAAAGAAAAAAAGAGAAATAAATAAATAAATAAATAAATAAAAAGAAAGAATGAATAACGAAGAAAAGAAAGAAAGAAAGAAAGAAAAAAAAAGATGGAATAAGAAGCAATCAACTAAGAAAGAAAGACGAAAGAAAGAAAGAAATAAGAAAAGAACGTAAGATGATGAAATAAAAAAAATAAAAAAAGAACGAAATAGTGGCATTCGACAATGAAAGACAAAGAAGAAATATCAACATAAAGAAGGAAATAAGAAAGAAACAAAGAAAGAAAATATAAGAATATGAAAAAACAAAGAAGAAATATCAACAATAAAGAAGGAAAATAAAGAAAGAAACAAAGAAAGAATAATATAGAATATGAAAAAACAAAGAAGAAATATCAACAATAAAGAAGGAAAATAAGAAAGAAACAAAGAAAGAATAATATAAGATATGAAAAAAAAAAAGAAGAAATATCAACAATAAAAAGGAATAAAAAGAAAAAAAGAAATAATATAAGAATATGAAAAAACAAAGAAGAAATATCAACAATAAAGAAGGAAAATAAAGAAATAAACAAAGAAGAGCAAAATTGAAATGACAAAAAGCTGAGTGTTCTTCCTGGCAAATCCGAAGAATCAACGATGAAGTCTTTTGTCTCCGTCTCATGAAAAATATATCCTATCGTCGACCAAGAAAAGAAAATAATCTCAACATGGAGAAATTTGAAAAGCGACAGTGAAATGGAGAATAATAGGAACAAAAAAACTGACTGCCCGACGAGCAAGAAGAGGAAGAAGCGTACAAAGGATTCTGGCCAGACGACCGGGGGGCATCACTACACAATGACATTAGACGACAAAGATGATGACTTTGACATAGCAAAAATGATGCTGGGGTTTTTGGGCGGAAATGAGTGAATTGGTAATGAAGAGTAAAGGAGAATGACTTTCAACTGACAAGAGAAAGAAAATTGAAAGATGAAGGAATTTCGCGCGGGAAGAAGGGGAATGATAGTTGATGAGGTTGCGGTGTCATCTTTGGTGAGGGATGAAGTCGGCTGGAGGGAAGATTCATTGTCGACATGAAGAAGACAGAGAGAGAGAGAGAGAGAGAGAGAGAGAGAGAGAGAGAGAGAGAGAGAGAGAGAGATTGGCGAGAGGGTTTGAATATTAATGCAGATATGTTATAAAGATAGATAGATAGATAGATAGATAGAATAGATAGAAATGGGAATAGACTGGTACAAAGAAAAGACAGACATACAGACAGATAGATAGATAGAATGGGAATAGACTGGTACAAAGAAAAGACAGACATACAGACAGACAGATAGATAGATAGATAGATTGATTGATAGATGTGAAAGATAGACGTAATGATAGATAGATAGATAGATAGATAGATAGAAAATACTGAGGCATACAGACACAAAAAGATAGATAGATAGATTTGGGTTGCTCAAATTCATTGCTTGATAGATAGATAGATAGATAGATAGATAGATAGACAGAAAAGAAAAGTCCCTTACTTATCAAAGGGGAGCAACTGTATTTTTGTTAGGTATTCCTAACAATTATTTAGACATTTCGGACTGTTGTTCTCATCTTTATTGTTATATAAACAACGTTTTGGCGAATTTACCTTCCTACCTTCTTCAGGTGTTTCTTGTGGATCTCGGGAGCATTTATGTCGTAATCGGGAGCCTTCACTCAACCCTTTATTTAATTCATTGTTGTAGATTGTTCGTTTAACCATCACCGGGTACAATGGTAAAGATATTTTCGCCAGTAGTCAGGATTGAACCTATAACCTCCAGATAATTCTCACTTACAACTGTACTAACACTTATACCCGTAACGCCATGTGTCTAACTGGATTGAATAAAGGGTTCGGTTCGAAGTTCCGTGAAGGCTCATGATTCCGACATGAAGGCAAGAGTTCGATAAGAAGGCTCCCGAGTTCGAAAAATAACACCCGAAGAAGACCGGAGCGCAAATCGTCCGAAATGTTTTGTATATAACAATAAAGATGAGGACAACAGTCCGAAAAATCTAAATAAATGCAAAATTATCAAGCCTCATCTAATAAATTTATACCAGAAATAACTTTATTGTATTCAACTGACGTTCATAAGAGGAATGGAGAAGATATTTTATAGAAAAAAAATCGAGTAGACCATTGTTAATGAGTTCGATTCTCCCTAAGTGCTCCATATCCCTGTCCCTGCGCCAAACTAAGTTAAGTTTGGTTTGTTTTGTTTTACGGCATATCAACCTCAGTGGGTCATTTAATGCCGATAAAGTTTTGAAATAAATCAATTCTTAATGGATAATACAATTTTTTTATAAATACATTTTTCTATTTAACCCATAGATGGGACCCTAACAGGTACTACCACTCCGGGTCAGAGTGACCAGGGAGCAATGGTGATGAAGGGGTGCTCCACATTCCCCAAACCTCCAGAACTGGAACCTCACCATCAGATAGAGTTTAACGTTATTCCCAGGACATGTAGACCCGCAGCCACCGCCTTCTAGCACCCATATGATAAAAATGGGTTGGCGCTTGCTATAAAGGCAATAGGGTTGGGAAAATCATATAGGTGCTAGGGCTTGACGTGACCAGCCGATTGATCGGAGGGGGCCTCTCCGACTGCCCGTCTCGCCCAAGATAGGGCCAAAGTGGAGTATTGCATGTCATGAACTGCTCATCCACCTGGGCTCTATCCTTGAGCATCACGGGTCGCTACCCACGGCCAACAGGTGGCCCCATTGCAGGAGTCTTACCCCTCTGCAGAGGTGCAGTCGGTGCATTCTAACGCCCCAGCCGACAGGGCAGAGACTAAGTTAAGCTTAGTAATTGATTCTGCTGTAAAACCATGTTTACATGTAATAATTTTAATAAAGAAAAACTGATGAATGACTTATAATTCTCCTATAAGCGATTGCTTTTTTAAAAATCTGTGTTTTCTTTCACAGGAGAGCTCTACAGGCAGCCAGGCAAGCGCAGGTACCCCTCATGGTACATCATGCGATATCCACAATTCCTACCACAAAGACAGGTAAAAGTATATTTGTTGAAATACATACAAGCATTTATCAATATCAATTACTCAAGAGCCAATGTATTATAGTTTAAAGTTATTTTAAACATTATCTCAAACATATCTATTTGACTTATAGATGGAACACTAACAGGAAACCCCCCTGTGGCAACCAGGTGTCGAGCTTCTAAGAGGCAATTCATTTCTTTACAACGGAAAAAAGGCATAGAAATATTTTTTTTAGAAATATAACATATCACTCAATAAGTCCCGGGCCTAACTAATTGTTGTGGGGTTTTAAAGGGTCAAATAAGAACAAAACGACGGGTAACAAATGTAGGAAAATGTATTAACAAAAGAGTAGACAATACAGTACAGAGAAGTGGGAATTACGTCCGACAAATAGAGTTATGAGCTGACTCGCATTGCTTAATCTTCAAGCCATAATTGTCCCTGTTACTTATAGTAACTGTCGGCGCATTCCATTAGTCTATAGGGTATATCACCTATAACACTAATAAAACAACTTTTATGCAAAAATCGACTTTATTCATTAACAGAGTCTTCTTCTAGGTGTTGCATACCCTTCTTCTTTACTTACTTCTTTCTTACTCAATTCTTCTGGCCGTCTTTGACATCTTATAACATCTTGACTTGGTCTGGCATCTTCTAAGATCTTGGATATCTTCTAAGGCCTAGCGTCTGCAGTTGACTTGTGGACTTCGGTCTGGTTTTCTGTTAGGGATTTCTCTCTATCAGAAGCCCTGTGTCATTGTTAGTTTTTAGATAATAAACACATGACTTCGATTTATTTTGATGTTACTTTATTTTAAATCCCCAACCCAGACATCTGCTAACTAACATAGCGCGTGTGAGTTCCAGTTTAGGCAGGACCTAAAATGGCCAACTTCTCTGCCTGACGTCTAACTGAAAACTGGGGACTCTGAAAAAGGTCCCACGTGACTTCACATATTTGGCGGGCTTCTGTAATTTTCCATGGAAGGACCCAGCCATGATATAAAAAGGGTCATCCCCTCAGAATTACAGGGGATTGACAATAATTTTATGCAACCGCATAGATTATGTAACATAGGGTGATACACTGATTCCAACGCTTCTTTAACAATTCGATGCCTTTTTTGTTGAACGATTTGTCTTTCGTCTCAGAATTCGCCTCATTTTCCGATATCACTTCTTCATTGGAGCCAAATCTCTTTCCCTGGAGCATTCTTTTGAAGTCTGCATATTAGGTAAATACTACCTCATACAAATCTGGAAAAAGAAAAACCACTGTTATATACTCATTCTTAAGTTCATATTCTCTCACCGCCATCGTGTCATATCGGGTTCGACGTCTCCTTCATCGGGTTTGTCTGTTTCTCTGCACTCCATCTTTGTTCTTTAATCATGAAACACAGAGACATACTTTCGTGTACACTTTTTTTATTTCCCCAAATTCCCAACACTTTTTTTAAAAATCTCGTGCACTGAGAATAAGACACATAAAAGTATGTCTGGACCCGATGGGCGCCAGCCTCAACTCCTTGGATACAAATCCTACTTTCTTAGACTCATTTGATCACGTGACTCTGTTAGCCAATAAAATCTCCGTTCCAGATGAGCCTAAGGTGAAGCTTTGTCAATCAAATACACAGTGATTTTCCTCCGAGTTACCGTAAATTTTGAAAATCTATACTACACTTCCTTACGAGAAGGATACGCTATGTCTATCCAAATGTAATACCACCAGTTAAAATTGATGTGAAAAACTCGCAATAATAATAATAATAATAATCTTATTATAATAGAGATTGTGTGTTTGTCAATCTGTAACCGAATCTATATTACTACTCAAGTCACAATTCCCTTGGTTATTTACGTCATATTCTCAATATCATTTTTATTTAAACCTCAATTATTGATAAAATTATTTTACATTATTAATATTGTTGAACATACATACATACTAATAATATGCACTTGTGTTTATATATACAGCAAAATAGCGGTTTACAGTGTGAATGGGAAGGCTAATTTGCATATTGATATTAAAAATTTGATTTTGATAAATATGAGTTTGGTATTATTGATTTCTAATTTTTTGGTTTTATCTTATTGAATATGAGCGAAAGTCTCGGAGACAAATCTTAAAAGAAAGTCCATTAACAAGAAGAAATAACTGTAATTTCATTCTTTACCTCCTATTTTAACTAGATAATTAGATTCAGAAGATTTAGCAATGAAAGACAGGAGTGATGGAAGAGTAAGTTTCAGTGGATCTATTTTTTTTATTATACCCGCTTCTGTTTCAAATGTTTTTATCTGCATTCTTATTTAGTTTCATTAGCCTTTCTAATTTAATATAATATTTTATTACATTACATCTTAAATACTTGCACTCGGAGGGTGCATATATTTGCTAATAATAATAATAATAATCTTATTATAATGGAGATTGTGGGCTTGTCTGTCTGTAACCGAAACTATATTACTATACAAGTCACAATTCCCTTTGTTATTTACATCACATTCTCTCTGATTTTATTTTTTATTTAAACCTCAATTATTAATAAAATTGTTTTACATCATTAAGACTGTCGACCATATTTACATACAAATAACATGCAATTGTATTTATATATACAACAAAATAGCAGTTTACAGTGTGAATGGGAAGGCTAATTTGCATATTGATCTTAAAAATTTGATTTTAATAAATATATGCTTAGTATTATTGAATTCTAATTGTTTGGTTTTATCTTATTGAATATGAGCAAATATCTCTCCAATGAATCTTAAATGAAATCCATTAACAAGAAAAAATAAGTGTAATTTTATTCTTTATTTCCTCATTTAACTAAATAGTTAAATAAGTAAAATTCAGCAATGAAAGACGGGAGGGATGGAAGAGTAAGTTTCATTTCTATTTTTCTATTATACCCTCACTCTGTTTCAAATCTTTTTATCTGCATTCTTATTAGACTTTCTAATTTAATACGATATTTTATTACATTAAAACTTAAATACTTGCACCCGGAGGGTGCATATATTTGCAAGTAATAATAATAATAATAATAATAATAATAATAATAATAATAATAATTGACAAGGAAAAAAGAACCTGCTATCTTGTGGATTTTGCCGTCCCAGCTGATCATCGAGTGAAAATGAAGGAAAGCAAAAAGACAGGCAAATACTTGGACCTTGCCAGAGAACTGAGGAAGCTATGGAACATGAAGGTGAATGTCGTACCAATTGTAAATCAGAGGAAGAACTGAGATCATCCAAACTACGGCACTGTTGGGATCGGCTAGAATACTCAGAAGAGTCCTGGAGATCTGAGGAGACTTGCTGTCACTCAGCCTCCAGTGAACCACCAGCTACGGCGGGTGTGAAAAACAAAATAATAATAATAATCTTTTTCTTTGTTCACAGGTGACCGGCTATCTTGTCCAGGAGACTTGGCTGCGGGAGATATCTACACTCACACTTTCCATGGCTATCCAAGCACAATTTTGGATCCTGACACAGGTACCATCCCTAAAACCGTGTGGGAGGCCAAGAATCGCGGAGTCCTTTTTGACGTGGGTCACGGTCAAGGGTCATTTAATTGGACCGTTCTGGAAAAATGCGCCGCCGAGGGTTTTTGGCCGGACACCATCAGCACTGACCTTCACAGTGACAGTGTTCACGGACCGGCCTATGATTTACCAACGGTGATGACGAAACTTCTTCATGTGGGGATGCCTTTTGTTGAAGTGGTAAAAGCGGTTACCATAAAACCGGCCCGGGCCCTTGGAATATCCGACAAGGTCGGGGTTTTGGCCCCAGGTCGAGAAGCTGACATAACAATTGTGAAACTCGAAAACTGTGATGTTTGGTTGGAGGATAGCGCTGGTCAACGACGCCGTGTTAAAAAGCGTGTCGTCCCCGTAGCTGTGTTTAAAGGTGGCAAATTGTTTGAAATAAGTCGACCTGTTCCCTGGCCGAACGAGGAGAAGTCTAAAAACCTAGCGAGTCAGTGGAAGAGACAAGTCGTGCGGGATCAAGAGGAACCAAAGTGTTAGAATTTTAATACCCTCCTGAATTTTTCTGAAGTTCTGGGTTAACATGTTTTCACTATTCCACACATTTTTTTATCACGATATTTGTTTCTTTCTGCCATTTGGCACAATGCTTAACATTTTACAAATTTATAAGGTGGTGGCTATAAAATCCTTCACCTCAGAAATCCGCACATTTTTAGATCAGAATCTTTATTTCTTGTTATTTAACATAAAGATTAAAATTGTACGAATTTCTGAATTGAAGGTTTTTATTATTCTTCACATTTTTAGATTAGAATCTTTATTTCTTGTTATTTAACATAAAGATTAAAATTGTACGAATTTCTGAATTGAAGGTTTTTATTATTCTGCACATTTTTAGATTAGAATCTTTATTTCTTGTTATTTAACATAAAGATTAAAATTGTACGAATTTCTGAATTGAAGGTTTTTATTATTTTGCACATTTTTTAGATTAGAATCTTTATTTCTTGTTATTAATATAAAAATTAAAATTGTGCGAATTTCTGAATTGAAGGTTTTTATTATTTTGCACATTTTTTAGATTAGAATCTTTATTTCTTGTTATTAATATAAAAATTAAAATTGTACGAATTTCTGAATTGAAGGTTTTTATTATTTTGCACATTTTTTAGATTAGAATCTTTATTTCTTGTTATTTAACATAAAGATTAAAATTGTACGAATTTCTGAATTGAAGGTTTTTATTATTTTGCACATTTTTAGATTAGAATCTTTATTTCTTGTTATTTAACACAATACTTAAAATTGTACAAATTTCTCAGGTGAAGGTTTTTGCATACATTTTTACATTAGAATCTTTATTTCTGATTATCTTTTAGTACAATGTCTAAAATTGCTCGAATTTCCGGGGAATTTTTCTGAAATGCTGGGATAACGTTTTTTCACTATTCCACGCATTTTTTAAATTAATATATTTGTTGTTTTTTTCTGCAATTTGGCGCAATGCTTAACATTGTACGAATTTCTGAGGTAAATACTTTTCATTGTTCCACACATTTTTGAGCAACTACCGTCTGAAAATAATATAGAATTAGCCAACTTAGATGATTTTATTTTTAATTTAGCAGTACATAAACTAGTAACAGATTAGACATAAGATATTTTTTTATTTTATAGCTGAACATTCCGGCTTCATAAGATATTACAAAAAATAGATTTAATAGTCATTTTTAAATACTTTTTCCACGCCTCGCAGAGGAAAATATTATAGAATTACCCAATCTTGAGGGAAAAAATCAATGAATTGAGTGAGAAAAAACATTTTCCTCTGCATGGCTTGGACAAAAATTATGCCATTGATTTAACACATTACTCAATAAGTTCCAGGCCTAACATATAGATGGCGCCACTAGTAAATAAAAATCCATATGTTTTTTTATAAAGTACTAACCTTAAAATGGCACGTGTCAAAATTTGAGACCAATCGGATTATTAGTTTACAAATTACAGTTAGTTAAGTTATTAATTAATAGATTTACGCAACATTCTATTTGAGGGGTAAAGAACTAAGTTTCCAATTCAAACTGTTTTTTTTTTACTCCTTTAATAAATTTTAGGATTTTACTTACTTATGATACACACCCACGGACATTGAATTTTTAACCGCCTCTCTCAGACAATATCTAACTAAAATTAATTTTTACATCGCCCGGAGGCCGTTTTGTTATTTTGTTAGTAACATATAGAAAATTACCAAATAACATGTTAAATGGTTTAATCTATTTTTTTAAAGAATATTTTAAGAGACTAGAATATTCAGCTATTGAAGGAAAATAAAAATGCGTCTTATTTGTTATTAGTTTATTTAATTTAATTGTAACCCATAAAGCTGAAGGATGGAATCCTAATGGCTGAGCAGACAATGGCATGCAATACTCCACTTTGGCCCTTAGGCTAAATGGGCAGTCGGAGAGGCCTCCTCTGATCAATAGGCTGGTCACGTCAAGCCTTAGCACCTATATGATAGTCCCAACCCTATTGCCCTTAAGGCAAGACCCAAACCTTTTTATCATATATGTGCTAGAAGGACCACTGGGAGACCTTATGTCTTGGGTATAACATTAAACCATCTGATGGTGAAGTTCCAGTTCTGGAGCTCTGGGAAATGTGGAGTACGCCTTCATCACTCTTACTCCCAGGTCCACTCAGGCATAGAATGGTGGTACCTGTTAGAGTCCCATCTATGGGATAAATAGGAAAAATTGAATTAAAAAAAACTAAGGGAAAACTCTCTAAATGTGCCAAATTCGTAATTTTTGCTACAGCTTGTATACTTTCTTATTAAAAAATTAATCACGTGGTCTGACTTTCCAAAATGAAATATTTCAATTATTTCACACAGTTTTCGATTCTTAGCGTGATCATTTTGAGGTATTTGCCTTATACCCCTCTTGTATGGGCTCGGCACAAGCCCTCGTTTTAACGTGGGCCCACCCACAAGCCGAAGCTCATGGGTGGGAAAGAACAAAAATTGCGTCGATCCCTTCGGCATTCCCCCTCAAGAGGGGCACCTCAGGCGCTGGGCAATAAACCCAGCCCTGCCCCTTTAAGTCAAGGGGGCAGGCATTGCCTGGGGGGAGAGTCCCCTGGGATCGAAGCTCACTGGACCCCCGGTCGAAACCGGAAGCTCGATATGTTGGACATATCTACATGATCATTTTGATATAATATATGAATTGTTTCCTGGAAGAAAATCCAAAGTCGACGGTAACACGTCCTATCATAATTAGAAGACCATACCCTAATCAAGACTTAAACTATAAACTATAAACAACGTGTATTATAGAATAAAAGAACGATTCCCGGTACCAGATCAAAGGTAGACCTGTACACGATACATGTCATAAATGAATATTTTCCTCACCCGTTAAGCCCAGTGCCTTAACTTGTACGAGGTATATTCAAAAAGCATCCAGACTAAAGTTGTGTTTACCAAGACAGAAATGAACAATAAATGAAACGTTAATTTTCCTAAAAAATAGTATTCCTAGCATTCAATATACATATTCCGGAGAGTCTTCCATTGGTAGAAGCACCCTCTCTTTTGATATGGTATGAAGCTGATTCACCTTATTGTTTCAATGTCTTACGTGTTGTAAAAACTAACCTGTTTTAAAAATAAACTTCCGGAATAACTTTTCAAAATAATCGTTCTTCATTTTCTTATTTTACTCATTTCTATCTATCTATCTATCTATCTATCTGTATTTTCCTCTCTTTCTTCATTCCCCTCTTCCACCCCATTCTATTAGAGCAGACGATAAGTGCCTGATGTATAGCGTTCTCTCTCTCAAAATAAGTGTTCTTCATTTTCTTATTTTACTCATTTCTATCTATCTATCTATGTATCTTTTCCTCTCGCTTCTTCCTTCTCTTCTTTAATTTCATTCTATTAGAGCAGACGATGTGCCTGATGTATAGCGTCCCCCCCACTCTCTCTCTCTCTCTCTCTCTCTCTCTCTCTCTCTCTCTCTCTCTCTCTCTCTCTCTACACGATCACTTGCGTGAATCACAAAATGCACTTATTTTACTCATAGCTATCTATCTATCTATCTATCTATCTATCCATCTTTTCCTCTCCTTTCTTCGTTCCTTTCTTCAATTCCATTCTATTAGGGCAGACGATAAGTGCCTGATGTATAGCGTTCTCTGTTTCTCTCCCTTTCTCTCCCTTCTCTCCCCGTCCGTCTGTCTGTCTGTCTGTCTGTCTGTTTCTCTCTCTGTACATGAGTACTTGCGTGAATCACAAATGTCCTTGAGTGTTTTTGTCGATTATTGAAGAATTGCAAAATAATTCACATTCCAATGGAATTGCTGGAGGAAGCGGAACCATTTTAATCAAATTCCAAAGAACCTTGGCTTCCAAAATTTCAATAAAATTCATTGATTTCTATTTAATGCTTTTTCTTACCTTTCAATATTTCACAATTTGACGAACCGAATTCACATTGATTTTCGTTCTTTGTTAATTATCGTCTTTTCATCATGTTTTATGTAAACGCAACATCAATTCACTTCCTCAATCAGCGAAGCTTAAAATACGCCGACTGTATCCTCCCTTGCAGAGAGGTAAGACCCCCCAACACACATACACCAAAAATATAATGTCCTGAGTATGACTCGAAACTGCAAATAGTTAAGAGAGATTTTGCATTCAGTTATATGATATCTAATACTAATAATTTGCACAGTTATATAGTATCAAATATTCCTATCTAATACTAATAATTTGCACACAGTTATATAGTATCAAATATTCCTATCTAATACTAATAATTTGCACAGTTATATAGTATCAAATATTCCTATCTAATACTAATAATTTGCACACAGTTATATAGTATCAAATATTCCGATCTGATACTAATAATTTGCACACAGTTATGTAGTATCAATATTCCTATCTGATACTAATAATTTGCACACAGTTATGTAGTATCAAATATTCCTATCTGATACTAATAATTTGCACACAGTTATATAGTATCAAATATTCTATCTGATACTAATAATTTGCACACAGTTATGTAGTATCAATATTCCTATCTGATACTAATAATTTGCACACAGTTATGTAGTATCAAATATTCCTATCTGATACTAATAATTTGCACACAGTTATATAGTATCAAATATTCCTATCTAATACTAATAATTTGCACAGTTATATAGTATCAAATATTACTATCTAATACTAATAATTTGCACAGTTATATAGTATCAAATATTCCTATCTAATACTAATAATTTGCACACAGTTATATAGTATCAAATATTCCTATCTAATACAAATAATTTGCACACAGTTATATAGTATCAAGTATTC
>CM042170.1:9086248-9093748 GCA_023376005.1 Doryteuthis pealeii
TTTCAAATTTTTTTATATTAATTATTAATCCAGATTTGGCTCGCCCTCTAAGCATTTTTTGTTTGTTTACAAACAGGCCCATCTGATCTCTTTAAAAAAATTGTTTTTCTATTAATATGTGTCTGAGATTAACATTCCAGATATCGTTTGATTGTTTATGGGTGCGGGTGTGTGAATTTATTCTATTATATTTGGAAGAAAGTCTGTGACCCTGGATTTTATGCATTCATCAGTTCATGATGATTGCACAAAAAGCAGGAAACGTCATTGTCACAGAATTACTTCCATGCAATAAATATGTATACTACGTATTATTAAATTAGATCTAATAAACTTCGTGAAACGAACAGTCGCGTAAAGGACATTTATATCTTAAGAATTAGTTGTTTTTTGGAGATTTCTTTTTTATTCATTTCGATAATTATTCAATTGGCTATTATTTTATAAAAGAAAAAAATATACATCGATGTTTTTTTCTGCTTAAAAGGGGAAGGGGATACATTTTCAATCGAGTTTTTCTTCAAAACTTATTGTTTTGGCGCCTAAAATAAGTTTTTCATTAAGTAGATATTTATTTTTAGAATCTAAAAATATAACATTTTAATCTTAACATCAGGATTTTAATATTTTAAATGAATTTTATATATTAATTTTTCATAGCAAAAATACTAAATTAAAGTTTTTAAATAAAATAACTGATGCATTAGAAAGTTCATTAATTGTTAAATCGATACTGAAAATTTCATTAAAATCGGATAATTACCTGATTTTAGGTAATTTTTTTGCAATCGCGAATGTTACAGTAAAATTGTAAACAAGCACTTAAAACCATCGAAAAAGAGGCTGAATGGCGGATATCGTCGAAATTGACCAAAACAAATAGTTTAAAATCTTTTAAAAATAAACTGCATATGTAATTATATTTTTCTTTTTTTAATGTTGGTTATTATGCTACTACTTATCGATTTAGAGAAAGTTTAACCTTAAATAATAGATTTAATTATTCTTAATTCGCTTTTAAAACTCGTAGTATCCGATTTTTTTTGCTACTCCCGAGTTTATATCCATCTTTCAGCATGCTCAAATCTATCTATCTATCTATCTATCTATCTATGTCTGTTCCTATCACTTTCCCAGACTTTTCATATCTATGAATCTAAAAGAAAGAAAGAAAGAAAGAAAGAATAAAAGAAAGAAAGAAAGAATAAAAGAAAGAAAGAAAGAAAGAAAGAAAGAACAAAAGAAAGAAAGAAAGAAAGAATGAAAGAAAGAAAGAATAAAAGAAAGAAAGAAAGAAAGAAAGAACAAAAGAAAGAAAGAAAGAAAGAATGAAAGAAAGAAAGAATAAAAGAAAGAAAGAAAGAATAAAAGAAAGAAAGTAGACCGAAGAAAATGATAGTCAAGGCTACACAATAACAAGGGAAGAGAGCGTTGTTGAAAATCGGGAGTTACAATCTAAACAGAAAAAAAAACACATTCAGGGTGAGTGTGTGTGTGTGTGTGTGTGTGTGTGAGAGAGAGAGAGAGAGAGAGAGAGAGAGAGAGAGAGAGAGAGAGAGAACCCCAGAAGACTCACTGGATTCTATAGTTTGGGGTGGGGAGGTAGGAGAAAGCGAAATGAGAAATACGATCAAGTGCACCCCACCCTTCAAACGTCTAAACCCAAACACCCTGAACAACCGCCCCTAAACCTGACAACCCTCAGCAGGCCCGTAAATCCAGACGCAAGTCACACGGAGCTTGATGTTAACCCCACTCAAATTCCCTTCCTAGTCAGTATCTGGTTCCACCCCCAACCCCACCCCCAATTTACATCAAGTCCAAATATAGCAACGATGAATTAAAAACAAGGAACTAGCAAAGAATGGCGGGATATAGTGAAGGTGAACCCATCTGGCTGAAAAGTACATCGACTGGCTCTTGTGAAGATTCTATATATTGCCTTCAGCTTACAGCTAATAAAAAAAGTTTTTTTTTTTAAAATATCTCTAGCTTGTGCAGTAGAAAGCTAACTTTTACGGTAGTAAAGGACTATTTGCTCGTAAATTCCTACCATAAAATAAACTGAACCCCCATTTTATGTCCGTGTTTTTGTATTAAATGTTTTATTTTTCTTGCACCCGTTATTTTACAATACAAAATATATTTTATTTATTTATTTTAATATTCATTTCAATGAGCATATTCTAAAAGTTTTTATTTTGTGAGAATTTTTACTTTTAAAGTGGGGGCTTCTGATTTTTAAAAATAAAATTTATTCTATTTTTAACACAAAATACGCATTTTCAAAATTTTGTAAAAACTGTTACAATAAGATATACATAATCTGATGACCGAGAAAAATGCGACAGAAGTGGCTCACATTAGAAATTATTGTATAACTTTTTTTCTTTTTTGCAACGTCAAGGTTTTTGTTTTGAACTCATATGACTTTTGTCTCCGCTCAACACGAAGTATAAACAAGCTCTGATGACGATTTTCATAAAATCGAAATATTGTTCAATATCAGCGAAGTTATAAAATGGTTTCACTTGAACAGCATTTTGTGGTGTTTTCATATCTTTTTTTATATATACTCATACCGTCGGATTCATTTCCTTCTCTTATATATATAATATATATATATATATATAATATATATATATATATATATATATATATATATATAAAGTAAGTCGACGGGGCGGCCTAAAGTCGGTATCAGCCAGTCAGCAAGGGAGTCTATCCCCTTTTCAATAGCGCTAGACCAAGGAGATTGTTTTAGCATCTGAGGTGGAGCGCCACACCTACCATCAGCTCCTTACTTTACCACACAGATTCCTGTGCTACTCATACGCTGAGTTGGCGGGGACCGGTATCGAACTAGGAACCTTGTGGTTTCTAGCCGAACGCTCTACCGACTGAGCTAACCCGGCCCCTACACTTTGTCATTATTTGTTTTATTTGTCATTATTTGTTTTATTTTCATTGTTTCCTCCGGACATAGATACACACGAACTGCCCTTTATATATGTACAGATAACAAGGTGAAAACGTCATCGGCATGAAATAACCCAAAGGGTTATCATGTCGTAAAATCCAACCAACCAACCAACCAGCCAACTTTGATATTGGAGCATGCAAGAACGAATCAAGGGAAATTATTTGATATAATAAGCGTTTTTCTGTTTTCAGGTTTGATGACTTTTCTCTCTCTCTTTCTTCCTTTCTTTCTTTCTTTCTTTTCTGTTTATCTCTCTTGTCCCTGACTGATACAGTGATAAAGTATGATCAAATCAATAACAGTCACGTGCGCAGACAACGAAAGATGCCTCTAGGCCACCGTTCTGATAACCTCCAAGATCGCCCACGAAGTCTGAAACCATAGCACCAAGATAAGACCGATGAGGCAAAAGGGAAGAAAAGTTTCTTCATCACCTTGAGCATTTGATTTGATTATTTATATTTATTTTTTTTTTTTTATATCAAGGTCCGCAGTTACGCCATTTTTTTTCATCTTATTTCTTCTCCTCCTGTCTTGTACAGACGTCTATTTTTGCCGCCCTTTTCAAGTAAAAACAAAATCCGGCCATTTTCTGTTTGTTCTTTTGGGTTGATGGACAGGAAGTCTTCTTACTTTTGTAAATGACGTACTCTCTACTTCGACCCCCCCTTTTTTTCTTCTTTTTTTTTGCTATTTTATTTATTTTCTTAATTTGTTCTTTTATGTTTTTTTTTTCTTTCTTTTCTTTTTTTTATTGTTTTTTTGGTTGTTTGTTTTTAGATGTTTTCATTATTTGTTTTCTTCCTTTTTTTCTTTCTCTTTCTCTCTCTCTTCTCTCTCTCTAATTTATTTCGGTTTTTTCTTCTTTTTTACTTTCTTCCCCCCCCTCTCTCTCTCTCTCTCTCTCTCTCTCTCTCTCTCTCTCTCTATCTATCTATCTATCTATCTCTTTATTTCTTCGGGTTTCTTTCTTTTTTTTCTTTCTTTCTTTCTTTCTCTTTTTTTGGTTTTCTGGAATATTTCTTCTTTTTTTCTTTCTTTTTTCTTCTTTCTCTCTCTCTCTCTCTCTCTCTCTCTCTCTCTCTCTCTCTATATATATATATTCTAATTTATTTCTTTATTTCTTTCTTTCTTTCCTTTCTTTCTCTTTCTTTATCTCTCCCTCTCCCTCTCTCTCTCTCTCTCTCTCTCTATAATATATATATAATATATATATATATATATATATATATATATATCGTGAAAGGTAGACAAACACGGGATGTTGTGCAAAATGGATGTTTATTGTGGGTAGTTTGTACAACATCCCGTGTTTGTATACCTTTCTCCCCATACTGTCGGATTAATTTCTTCTTATTTCTCCCATATATATATATATGGTTTTCTGGAATATTTTGTTCTTTCTTTCTGTCTTTCTTTTTGTTTTTTGTTTTTTTCTTCTGGGATTCCTTCATTACTTAACTTCTTCTTCTTCTTCTTCTTCTTCTTCTTGGTTTTCTTCACGGCTTTTGCTGGTTCTCAGATTCTTCTTCTTCTTCTTCTTCTTCTTCTTCTTCTTCTTCTTCTGGTTCTCAGACACCTCAATTTCTTCTTCTTCTTCTTCTTTCTTCTTCTTCTTCTTCTTGGATTCCTTCACGGCTTTTGCTGGTTCTCAGATTCCTCAATTTCTTCTTCTTCTTCTTCTTCTTCTTCTTCTTCTCTTCTTCTTTTTGTTATATTGTTATTTCAATTCTCTCTGCCCTTCTTCCATTCTCACTAATCTATTTTCCGGACCCTCCTACCCCCCTCTCCTCCCTTACCCCTACCACCACCACCACCATCACCACCACAAACGTTGTCTTCTACCATTCCCAACTCTTTCCACTTTGACTAACGATCACCAACGAGGCGTGCAAAACTAATTCGATTGTTTTCTTTTCTATTATCTGACAGCATCGGGTTAATTGCGCTCAGGAGACTCAGCATGTCGAGGCCATGACCGATTCTTGGATGACTGCCAATTTTGCCAGGGAATCTTCCATGATCTCCAGATAATCCAGCTCGTTCACCATTGCCTTCTCTTTGCAAGCGGGAACATCGAACTCTATTCTACCCAAGAAGATTATAAACAAACTTGACAGCACTGAAAATTCACCTCCAGTTGGAGTATTTTTTGTATATATCAGGTGTGCTGTGAATCACAACTTAAATGTATAGACTCTTCGAGGCTGCGGGGACTGAATGGGTAAATAAACAATCTCGAATACGTGGTTAGTTAACTATTTAAAGGCCTTGGTGAACTGGCGTTCAGTTGCTCGTGCTTAACACGGACGAACGGACCAACAAACGAGGATTCTGATTAACACGGGTCAAACTTAATGCCACAAATGTTGGCCGTGGTGGTGATCCGTGATGCTTAAGGACGGAGTCTTGGTGGATGAGCAGTCCATGACCTGCATCACTCCACTTAGATCCTTACTTAGTCTAGACGGGCGGTCGGAGAGGCCCCCTCCGATCAATCGGCTGGTCATGTCAAGCCCTAGCACCTATATGATTACCCCAACCCTATTGCCCTTATGGCAAGCCCCAACCCCTTTTTATCATATGGATGCTAGAAGGCGGTGGCTGAGGGTCTATATGTCCTGGAAATGACGTTAAACTCTATCTGATGGTGAGGTTCCAGTTTTGGAGATTTGGGGAATGTGGAGCACCCTTCATCACTATTGGTTTCTGGTCCACTCTGACCCGGAGTGGTAGTACCTATTAGGGTCTCCTCAACGGGTTAAATAGAAAAATGTATTTATTAAAAAAAATTGATTGTCCATTAAGAATTAATGTATTTCAAAGCTTTATCGGCATTAAATGACCCACCGAGGTTGATATGCCGTAAAACAAAACAAACCAAACAAAAAACATTCAAAGAAGAATTCGATGAAAGATAAACGAATGAGCAGTTCATAATGAAACGAAAAGGCACATTTATTACAATAGATTCAATGGAAACAATGAAGACAAAGAAGAACGTCATTTTCTTTTTATTCTTTTCGTGATTTTGATTGATGATAGGGAAATGCATTTAAAATACATTAAGAATAAAAGATGGCTGAACAATCGAATATTAAAGAGAATAAATGACATATCAGAATAGAGGAATAGCTATAATTTTCTGATCTGATAATTTCCATAAAAAAACATTTTTTTTTCTATTCCATTATTCTCCTATTCTAAAGCAATTCTTTCCTACCATTATTCTGCTGGCAAGCATTTCGAATTCATCAATCTCTTTTATGCTTGTTTAATTTCTATTCATTACTCTACAATGTAAGCGAAACCAATTTGTGTGTTTTTTTTTTAATTCTATTATTATTCAATTATTCCATTATTCTTATTCTCAACCAAATTACCAAACATGAACAAAAAATGGCTCAGGGCTCCGGTCACTTTCGGACAAACGGGACAGTCTGTAGCTGTACCCCAGAAAAAGAAAAAGAAAAAAAGTTTGTTTGGGTGGAGAAAATATACTGTTCGTATTTACCCAACCCGTTCGCCACGAGTAGGATGTGACAAGGTTACCAGGATGTGGCACCCAGTGAGGATCGAACTCGCTATTTAGCGACACAACGTTGCACTATTGTTTGAGGAAATAGCATCAAAGATCGTCTACTAAAATGCACTACAAATGCTCGTTTTCGAAAAACTAAATTTTGCGAAAACGTGTATTTCTAGTGCATTTTAGTAGATGGCCTTTGATGCTATTTCCCCTGTAAGATTCAAAGTTAATTGTTGAACAACAGCTCCGAGATACCCAGATACCCAAATGTACATAAAATATAAATGTTACAGACATGGAACTAAAGGATAGTCCATGCTGTATAAAAGACTTATAGTAATGTAAGGGGGGCGAAAGCCCCACCGAGAAGGGGGTAGACATAAGTCTAACCCATGTGCTCGTTCAGAGGCAGCAAAGAAAGAGAGGGAGAAGCATTTGAATCAGCCGCTTATATACCAGAGGTCCCCCGATGGCCACAAACGGTAACACAGCGGGAAGATAACTCTTCCAGGCAAAGGGAAGATAATCCCCTACACCTCAAACAATGGAGCAAGTAAAAGATCTAATTTCAGTTTTCATTATACTAACACACAACTTTGGCATAGATGGACAATTTGATATTTAAAAAAAGTGAAAAATCACCCTACCCTATTAAATAACCCAACAAGGTTTAAAAAGCCGCAAAACTAATTCAATAAGCAAACAGCCATAGTTATGGATAAATGACAGAATAAAGCAAAAATTTTAACAATTTTAAGTAAGGAAATCATAAAATCTGATATAAGAATTTCAAGTGGCGGTTCGATACGTATAAAAGCATCTGTCAGCAGCCGTAGGCGCAATTTGATTGCTGCAGAGTATCAAATATTGATAAGTGATCTCTGCGAGTTTACATGGGATTAGCACAGTAGTTCTCAAATTCATCAGATTCGGGGTGAACTTTAAAAATAAGATTACTTTGGTACACGTTGTACTTAAATCCACAACA
>CM042170.1:9098748-9101508 GCA_023376005.1 Doryteuthis pealeii
TAAACCAAACACAGGATGTTATGATCAGGGGAAACAATTTTATGTGTCAATACTTAAGTATTTCGCTATTATAACATCTTCATGACACTGTTAAGTAATGGTTTTGTGAGGGACAAAATTAACGGTTAATAACATCATATTCATACATTCACTATACACTTAACATCTTTCCTTTTGTCCCTCACATAAACATTACTTAACAGTGTCCTGAAGATGGTACAATATACCGAAATGCTTAAGTATTGACACATAAAATTGTTTCCCCTAATCATAACATCCTGTGTTTGCTTTATTTTTTAAATATTTTCTACTCATATTGTCGGATTAATTTCCTCACCGTATTTCCATATATATAATATATATATATATATATATATATATATATATATATACTATTTTTAAACCACACTCTAATAGAACACTCTTCACTTATGAATATAACAATATATATATATATATATATATATATATATATATATATATATATATTATTATGAGAGAGTGAGTAAATAAACAATGTGTTTATTTGATATGGCTTTTAGCCGACAATTTTTGGAGGATATGTGCTTAATTGAAGTTATACCTAATTTTGAAAATTAATTAGTTAATAATTAATGAATTTAGGCGGGCATATATGTACAAATGTAAGGCTGAACAAATCGAGAAAATGTCAATCCCTGAATGTACATTTCAACCTATTAGGTCTCATCAGCAAGGTTATAGACATGGGAGACTGCTCTGTGTGTGACTCAAAACCTCGACTGCCAAGCAAGGGATTCTAACCACTACACCAGCTGACCATTACCAGATTCTTCGTATGTTTTGAACTTATTTATATTCCACTTTTTATTGACTTGCTACACGACAGTATGAGAGTGAGTAAATAAACAACGTGTTTATTTGATATGGCTTTTAGCCGACAATTTTTGGAGGATATGTGCTTAATTGAAGTCATACCTAATTTTGAAAATTAATTAGTTAATAATTAATGAATTTAGGCGGGCATATATGTTCAAATGTAAGGCTAAACAAATTGAGAAAATGTCAATCCCTGAATGTACATTTTCTCGATTTGTTTAGCCTTACATTTGTACATATATACCCGCCTAAATTCATTAATTATTAACTAAATAATTTTCAAAATTGGGTATGACTTCAGTTAGCACATATCCTCCAAAATATATATATTATATATATATAATATATATGTCGTGTTGTGTTGTGCGTGCAAGCGTGTGTAAATTTTAGAAAATAATCTTGTACTTTTATTTTCTCCAGAATGAGTTCTTTTTTTTTTTCTTTTTTTTTTGTTCTCATATTCTATAACGAATATTCCACTTCTGTTCCAGTTTTGTGAAAAATGATGTGTTTACGACGAAGAAAAGTTGGCAAGGAGGTTCAAATTAATTTTTTTTAAATTTCAAGAATCAAAATATTCGTGACAACTCTAAAATTTCAAATGAACTTCATCTTACAAAACCAATTCTTTTTTTTTTTAAATTCATTTTCACACCATAACGTTGCCACAACGGAAGTAAATGTCGTGCGCATGCGTATTCAAGAAAAAAGAAGTTGGGATTGTTTGAATATAAATTATTATACATTCTGTATTGTTTAAGATATCGTGACAAAACCGTCTTGTTTTTTTTAAGACCCTACCCACTAACCTTAATACATAAATGCACACACACACACACACACAACACACACACACACACACACACACACATATAATATATATATATATATATATATATATATATATATATATATATATAATCACTCTATGTTAACAGATTGAAGAGATAAGTCGACTAAGCCAGAAACGAAGCGATCGAAGGAGCTTGTTGCAAGTAAAAACGACATATTTTTTTTATTTAGTTTTGATAATCCACGCAGATGCCGTCGAGAAGGAGAAGATTAGTTAGCGCCTAGCTTTGAAACAGATGGTTGCCTAATATAGAAATTATCATTTGAAATCTTGTTTTTCCTCTGAATTTGAATACGAACGAACTTCAGTTAATAAACAGATAACAGACAAAAAGAGAACGGATTACAAATAAACAGATATATATATATATATATATATATATAATATATATATATATATTATATATGAGAAGTAAATACACAAGCGATTGTGTTTTTGATATTGGCTTTTTTTTAGCCCGACAATTTTTTGGGAGAATATGTGCTTAATTGAAGTCGTACCTAATTTTGAAAGGTAATTAATCAATAATTAATTAATTAGTTAATTAGGCGGGCATACCTATTAAATGTAAGGCTAAACAAATCGAGAAAAATCAATCTCTGTATGTACATTTCGGCCTATTAGGCCTCATCAGCAGAGCTATAGATAGAAATTCGGTTTCGAATCACGCACAAGGCGGTCTTTCTATCTATAACTCTGCTGATGAGGCCTAATAGGCCGATATGTACATACAGAGATTGATTTTTTCTCGATTTTTTTAGCCTTAAATTTAATATGTATGCCCGCCTAATTAACTAATTAATTAATTATTAATTAATTAACTTTCAAAATTGGGTACGACTTCAATTAAGCACATATCTCCCAAATATATATATATATATAATATATATATATATATATATATATAATATAGAGAAGAGAGAGAAGAGAGAGATAGAGAGAGAGTTTTTTTATTATCCTCCGTCGGAGATAAAGTCTCACATGGAGAGTGATAAAATATTCGTCAAAGTTACCAAACGAGAATTATTTTCACTCTTTTGAGTTTTCAC
>CM042170.1:9101608-9106608 GCA_023376005.1 Doryteuthis pealeii
TTAAACTCTATCTGATGGTGAGGTTTCCAGGTTGGAAAGTTTGGGGGGAATGTGTGAGCACCCCTCTTCATCCCCACTATGGTTTCTGGTCCACTTCTGACTCGGAAGTGGTAGTACCTATTAGGTCTCCTCCAACGAGGTCTTAAATTAGAAAAAATGTATTTATTTTAAAAAAAAATTGATTGTCCATTAAGAAAATTAAATGTATTTCAAAGCTTTATCGGGCATTTAAATGACCCACCGAGGTTGATATGCCGTTAAAAACAAAACAAACCAAACAAAAAACATTCAAAGAAGAATTCGCGAATGATGAAAGAATAAACGAATGAAGCAGTTCATAATGAAACGAAAAGGACATTTTTTACAATAGATTCAATGGAAACAATGAAGACAAAGAAGGAACGTCATTTTTCTTTATTCTTTTCGTGATTTTGATTGATGATAGGGAAATGCATTTTAAATACATTAAGAATAAAAGAGTGGCGAACAATCGAATATTAAAGAGAATAAATGACATATCAGAATAGAGGAATAGCATTAATTTTCTGATCTAATAATTTCCATAAAAAACATTTTTTTTTCTATCCATTATTCTCCATTATTCTCCTATTCTAAGCAATTCTTTCCTACCATTATTCTGCTGGCAAGCATTTCCGAATTCATCAATCTCTTTAGGCTTGTTTAATTTCTATTCAATTACCTCTACAATGTAAGCGAACCAATTTGTGTTTTTTTTTAATTCTATTATATTCAATTATTCCATATTCTTATTCTCAACCAAATTACCAAACATGAACAAAAACTGGCTCAGGGCTCCGGTCACTTTCGGACAAACAGGACAGTCTGTGGCTATACCCCAGAGAAAGGAAAGTTTGTTGGGTGGAGAAAATATACTGTTCGTATTTACCCAATCCGTTCGCCACGAGTAGAATGTGACACAAGGTTACCAGGATGTGGCACCTAGTGAGGATCGAACTCGCTATTTAGCGACACAACTTTGCACTATTGTTTGAGGAAATAGCATCAAAGATCGTCTACTAAAATGCACTACAAATCCTCGTTTTCGAAAAACTAAATTTTGGGGAAATGTGTATTTCTAGTGCATTTTAGTAGATGATCTTTGATGCTATTTCCTCAGTAAGATTCAAAGTTAATAAATTAAAAAACAACAGCTCCCGACACGTTTGTGGTGAGACAAAACATTTAATAGGTGTTACAGCACATGGTAATGATAAGATACAAACATACATAGATACATAAGATACAAATAAGATATAAGAGTAGAGATAAAAAAGGACACATTCATGAAATGGTAAATACAAGATACAATAATTTAGGTATAAACGAGATACCCAAATTGTACATAAAAATATAAATGTTACAGACATGAAAACTAAAGGGATAGTCCATGCTGTACAAAAAGACTTACAGTAATTGTAAGGAGGACCAAAATCCCACCGAGAAGGGGTAGACATAAGTCTAACCCATGTGCTCGTTCAGAGGCAGTAAGGAAAGAGAGAGGAAGCATTTGAATCAGCCGCGCTTATATACCGGAGGTCCCCTGATGGCCACAAACGGCAACACAGTGGGAAGATAACTCTTCCAGGCAAAGGGAAGATAATCCCCTACACCTCAAACAATGGAGCAAGTAAAAGATCTAATTTTTCGTATCAATATTCAGTATACTAACACACAATTTTCGCATAGATGGACAATTTGATTTTTTTTTAAAGTGAAAAATCGCCCTACCCTATTAAATAACCCAACAAGGTTTTAAAAGCCGCAAAACTAATTCAATAAGCAAACCGTCATAATTATGGATAAATGACAGAATAAAGCAAAAATTTTAACAATTTTAAGTAAGGAAACCATAAAATCTGATATAAGAATTTCAAGTGGCGGTTCGATACGTATAAAAGCATCTGTCGGCAGCCGTAGGCGCAATTTGATTGCTGCAGAGTATCAAATATTGATAAGTGATCTCTGCGAGTTTACATGGGATTAGCACAGTAGTTCTCAAATTCATCAGATTCGGGGTGAACTTTAAAAATAAGATTACTTTGGTACACGTTGTACTTAAATCCACAACAGAAATTGTGTTTAAGAATAGAATTTTTAGCTTTAAACTTACCAAAAATAATTGTTTGTTTATTAAATAAATCAAACTGGTATTGATTAACAAGAAGAAGAAGAAGAAGAAAAAGAAGTGGGCTAAGAATAATAATAATAATAATAATAATAATAATAATAATAAAAGAAGAAGAGAAGAAGAAGAAGAAGAAGACAGAGAAAAGAAAGAAGAAGAAGACAGTAAGAAGAAGAAGAAGAAGAAGAAGAAAAAGAAGAAGAAGAAGAAGAAGAAGAAGAAGAAGAAGAGAAGAAGAAGGAAGATGGGAAAAAAAAAAAAAAAAAAAAAAAAAAAAAAAAAAAAAAAAAGAAGAAGGAAGAAGAAGAAGAATGAAGAAGTGGCATTGAAGAAGAAGAAGAAGAAGAAGAAAAGAAAGAAGAAAGAAGAAGAAGAAGAAAGAAGTGGGCAATTGAAAAAGAAGAAGGGCAATTGAAAAAAAGAAGAAGAAGAAGAAGAAGAAGAAGAAGAAGAAAGAAAGAAGAAGAAGAAGAAGAAAGAAAGAAGACAATTGAAAGAAGAAGAAAGAAGAAAGAAGAAGAAGAAGAAGAAGAAGAAGAAGAATGGCATTGAAGAGATTGTTGCTTATTAAAATAAATCAACCTAGTATTGATTAACAGAAAAAGAGAACTTGCTAACTTTGCAATCCCAGCAGATCACAGGGTAAAGGTGAAAGAAAACGAAAAGATAGACAAATACCTGGACCTTGCTAGAGAACAAAAAAAGTAGTAGAACATAGAAGACAGTGCCATTGGAACAAGCTATATAAAGGCAAACTATATAAAGGCAAAAATAGATAAGACGCAGCTGAATAGCAAGTGCAGAATATGTGGAGACAGAAACGAAACAGTCAATCATATGATAAGCGAATGCAGAAAACTAGCACAAAGAGAGTACAAGACTAGGCACGACTCCGTGGGAAAGGCAATCCCCTGGGAATTGTGCAAGAAATTCAATTTTCACCATACAACTAAATGTTATATGCAAAAACCAGAACCTGTCCTAGAGAATGAGACGCATAACATTCTGGGACTTCGAGGTACAGATGGATCACCTAATCCCGGCCAGGAGACCGGACCTTGTAATAATCGACAAGAAGAAGAGAATCTGTCATCTCGTGGATTTTGCCGTCACCAAGTGAAAATGAAAGAAAGCGAAAATATAGACAAATACATAGACCTTGCCAGAGAACTGACGAAATTTTGGAACATAAAGGTTGATGTTCGTACCAATTGTAATTGGTACCCTTGGAACGGCTCCCAAAGCTCTGGGAAAAAAATGGGAGAATTGGAAATCAGAGGAAGAATCGAGACCATCCAAACTACAGCACTGTTGCGATCGGCTAGAATACTCAGAAGTTTCTGGAGACCTGAGGAGACTGCTATCACTCAGCTTCCAGTGAACCACCAACTACAGCAGTGAAAGCAGTGAAAGTGATACCAATTGTAGTTGGTGCACTTGGAACAGTCCCAAAAGGATTAGAAAAGGGTTTGGAAAGTTTGGAATTCAGAGGAAGGATTGAAACCAGTAAGAACACTGCACTGCTGCAATCTGCCAGAATACTCAGAAGAGTCCTGGAGACCTGAGGAGACTTGCTGTCACTCAGACTCCAGTGAAAGACCATCAGCTAATGCTGATGTGAAAACTCAAAAGGAGTAAAATAATAATAATCTTATTATAATGGAGATTGTGTGTTTTTCTGTCTGTAACCGAAACTATAATCCTACTCAAGTCACAATTCTCTAGTTATTGACATCACATTCTCCATGATTTTATTTTTATCTAAACCTTAATTATTAATAAAATTGTCTTACATTATTATACTGTTAACTATGTCTACATACTGACAAAATGCAATTATATTTTATATATATACAATAAAATAGCGGTTTACAGTGTGAACGGGAGGCTAATTTGCATATTAATATTAAAAAACGAATTTAATAATATGTGCTTTAATATTATTGATTTTCTAACTGTTTGTTTATTTTAATGAATATAAGCAAAAATCTCTTCAATGATCTTAAATGAAATCCATTTAACAAGATAAAATAACTGTCATTTTATTCTTACTTCCTCTTTTAAACTAAAATACTTAAATTAGAAAAAATATCAATGAAAGACGGAGAGTGATGAAGAGTAAGTTTCAGTGTTTCCATTTTTATTATACTCCCTCTGTTTTCAAATCTTTTACTATACTCCTCTGCTTTTCAAATCTTTTTATCTGTATTCTTATTTAGTTTCATTAGCCTTTCTAATTTAATACAATATTTTATTACATTAAAACTTAAGTGCTTGCACCCGGAGGTGCATATATTTGCTAGTAATAATATAATAATAATAAACCAAGAAGCTGTTAACAATTTGTAATGGAAGTATAAAATTAAGAAACCATAAAATCTCAGTACACAAAGGAAATACGAAGACATCCCCCCCCCTTTTTTAGGGGGGTGAGGTCTTAGACCTCTGTCGGTGATATAATAGAGTCAGCGTAGTTTCTGAGCCACTGGGTTGAGAAAAAAAAATGTTCGCCTCTCCAACTTACTCCTACGTCACAAAATTCAGCTTGAATAACCGAATAATAGAATAATAAAATAAGGAATATTAATAGAACTACATAATAGCAGAATGCAAGAATTATGGAATAATAATGGAATTATTGATTATTCGCGCGGCTGCAGCTTTGTGTGAGAGAAATGTTACTGGGCTTGTTGCCTGGGGCAACGACCGTGCAGGGTATTCTTAATGAAGTGTTATTCGCACGGAAACAAAACAAAACCAAAAAAGAAAAGAAAAAGAAAAAAAAAAAGGTAGACTCAACGAATAGAAGAAAGTCGACATTGATGGCGGCTGGGGAGAAGATATTTGCCCGAAG
>CM042170.1:9111608-9131608 GCA_023376005.1 Doryteuthis pealeii
TTTGGGCCATATTTGAAAGTGATGTCAAGAGTGGATCTTCTTGTTTTTATAATTAATACTTCCAATATTTTCAAATTCCTTTTTATGTTTTAATCTATGTGGCTGAACTGTCTATGACATACTGGTCCTTACTTGCGCTAGGCCGCCGGTCGGAGAGAACACCTACGATCAATCGGCTGTCTGTTGGAATTTTTTATGTATATAAGGCATGAGGCAAATGGTCACCTCTACTTATAGACTCGTCGACTACCACGTGACCAGCTTTCTTGTCCAATCACTGGCAGTGCTGCTGCTGCTGCTGCTGTTGGTGTATTTATAGAGGCCTGATTCTAATCTTAATCATTCACACTTGGACGTCGGACCTAAAGGACACTCTCCCACAAGGATTATTGATTTACTTACTTGTTTACTTTAAGTTCTTTTACAACTGGAACCAAGGATGGCGGCCAGATACTCAACACTGTCCACATCAAGCCCTAGGTTCTATACGATTGTCTCAACCCAATAGCCCTTATAGCACACTCCCGACCCGTTTTATCATATGTGCTAGAAAGCAGTAGTTGAGGGTCTTAGTGTCTTGGGCATGACGTTAAACTGCATCTAATGGTAAGTTTAAATTCGGGAACGTTGGGGAGTGTGGAGTATCCTTGATCGCCATTACTTTCATGTCCTTTCTGACTCGATGTGGTATTACCTGTTAGGGTCCCATATATAGGTTAAAAAGCAAAGCAAAGAAAAGAAAAGAAACGTGTTTTAAAAAAATACTGTAATAAGTAATTGAGAGTTACCTCCCCGATTTTATTATTACCTCCCCTTTGTGGAACACTTTGGTGTTTCTAAGAGTATATAAACTCTCAGAAAACTGTAACATTATTATAATTAGAATAAAACTTTCTTAAGCATATTCGTGTGTTCGTTTATCATTACAAATATCCTTCGAGAATAGATAAACAAACGTCTTCGGCATAAAATTAAGAAATAATTTAAATTTTAAATTAAAATAACCCATCAAGGATTGACATGCCGTAAAATCCAAACAACCAGCTAGCCAGCCAAACTAATCAAGCAAAAAACTCGATAATCATGTCCTTGTACCAGACTAAGTTCGACTTTCTTAAGCATATCCGTGTGTTCGTTTATCATTATAAATACCCTTCGAGAATAGATAAACAAAACGTCTTCGGCATAAAATAACCCAACAAGGATTGACACGCCGTAAATCCAAACAACCAGCCAGCCGAACTAATCAAGCAAAAAAACTCGATAATCATGTCCTTGTACCAGACTAAGTTCGACTTTCTAAGCATATCCGTGTGTTCGTTTATCATTACAAATACCCTTCGAGAATAAATAAACAAACGTCTTTGGCATGAAATAACCCGACAAGGATTGACATGTCGTAAAATCCAAACAACCTGCCAACAAAACGTCTTCGGCATGAAATAACCCAAACAACCTGCCAGTCAAACTAATCAAGCAAAAAACTCGATAATCATGCCCTTGTACCAGACTAAGTTCGACTTAGACGTAAATGTTTCTAGAGAATCTCTTATTAACTCCATTTTGCGTTTTCTCGCTTGCCTTTCTTCGCGATTTCAATTTGCGGATATTTTTGGTGGCCGACAAACAAGGAAAATCGATTGTCGAAAAAGAGTGGTGAAGAGTTCCGCAGCCAAGGGCGATAATCCGGTTTTCTACCGCCTCGATTATTTCCCGTAATACAATTACGCAGCAAGCAATAAAAGGAAGGAAAATTGGATATTTCGTCCGAAATAGAACTTTGGACATGGAAAGAAGGGGGGAAAGCTTTTCGGAGACGACTCGTAGGTCAGGTGGGGGGGGGGGGAGAGATACTGAAAGTTCTACGTCCAACCAAGAAGAGAATTGTTGTTTAATATGTATAGCTATCTCCCTTGGTTAATATCAATCAATATATCGATCTATCTATCTATATATATATCTATATCCATCTATATATATATCCATCTATCTATTTACGTATCTATCTATGAGAGTAAGTAAATAAACAATGTGTTTATTTGATATGGCTTTTAGTCGACAATTTTTGGAGGATATGTGCTTAATTGAAGTCATACCCAATTTTGAAAATGAATTAGTTAATAATTAATGAATTTAGGCGGGCATATATGTTCAAATGTAAGGCTAAACAAATCGAGAAAATCGTCGAAATTTACATTCAGGGATTGACATTTTCTCGATTTGTTTAGCCTTATATTTGAACATAAATGCCCGCCTAAATTCATTAATTATTAACTAATTAATTTTCAAAATTAGGTATGACTTCAATTAAGCACATATCCTCCAAAAATATCTATCTATCTATCTATCTATCTCTATCTATATCTATCTCTAACCATCTATCAATCTATGTATATCTATCCATATCTATTATCTATATATATATCCATCTAACTCTCTCTCTCTATATATATATATATATATATAAATATCCATCTATCTATCTATCTATCTATCTATCTATCTATCTATATATATATATATATATATATATATATATATCCATCTATCTATCTACATCTATATCAATCTATATTCATATATCCATCTCTTTATATATATATCTATGTCTCTGTATCTGTCTTTCTGTCTTTCTCTGTCTCTGTCTGTCTGTCTATTATCTGCCTCTCTCTTTCTCTCTCCCCCTCTCTCCCTCTCTCCCCCCCCTTCTCTCTCTCTCTTCTCTCTCTCTATATATATATATATAATATATATATATATATATATATATATATATATGTGAGTTAAGAGTGAGGAAATATTTCGATTTTGATTTTTTATGAATCGAAATGTTGTCAATATTAGCAATGAAATGATATAAAATATATTCATTTTAACAACATTGTGTGTTTTCAGACCCTTTGATCTATCTATCTATCTATCTATATATCTATATATATATATATATATATATATATATATATATATATAAAGAGACTGAAATATATAGATACATAGATAGTAACATATATATAATATATATATATATATATATATATATATATTATATATATATATATATGTTACTATCTATGTATCTATATATTTCAGTCCCTTTATACCAATCGGATTAATGGCATTTTAAAAGATTTTCCCATAGAAGAAGGCAGAAGAGTGAAATGGCTGAAGTGTGAATAGTCGGAAAAGGATAGAAGTTTTTTTTCTTTTTGTTGTGATGTTAATCCAACAGTAAAAAAGAAGTCAAGTCGAGGTAGGGTAAAATAAGACAAGTGTATTTACAATAATGGTACAGGAACGGCTAGCTTGCCGTTAACGGTAACAGTACCACCTTTTCACTCGGTGTCTCACTATTTATAGTGAGAACCGGTGTATATTCTCCACTGTAGGAACGGCCGGTACAACACTTTTTTAAATGAGTCTTGCAATAATGATAGGATTCCATTTCAAACTTTAAAAAAATAATTCACTGATTAAAAATGTTGAGTCTGAGAATAATTGCGTTTCGGCATTTAGAAAATTGGCAGAAAATGGTTCCATAAATGGTTCCATGAATGATAATCTGCTTAAAGAACATTTTCAGGGGGAAGGAGGGGCATTTCGTGCAGCATTTGTCGCATTTGATGAAAATACTTCAGTTTGTAGAATTAAGCTAATTTGAGGAAGATCATTTCCTAGAATGAGACCATTTTGGAGTTGTGTTGTCAACATGCAAGGCAGGTATTTCATATAGTTATAATTCAACGAGAGAGAGAGAGAGAGAGAGAAGAGAGAGAGAGAGAGAGAGAGAGAGAGAGAGAGAGAGAGAGAAATTGATAGACATATTGATAGATAGATAGATAGAAAGATAGATATATGCATATAAACATATTCAGATTGATATGAACATACTGAGACATATATATATATATATATATATATATATATATATATATAATATATATATATATATATATATAACTGTGTGCAAACAAATCATTATTATTTTCACTCCTTTTGAGTTTTTCACATCAGCGTTAGCTGGTGGTATTTCACTGATTTTACTCTGAGTGACAACAAGTCTCCTCAAGTCACCAGGACTCTTCTGAGTATTCTGGCAGATTGCAGCAATGCAGTGTTCTGAATGCTTTCAATCCTTTCTCGGATTTCCAAACCCTTTTCTAATCCTTTTGGGACCGTTCCAAGTGCACCGACTACAATTAGTATCACTTTCATTTTCATATTCCAATTCTTTGGCAAGGTCCAGATATTTGTCCATTTTTTCATTTTCCTTTAGCTTCACCCTGTGATCTGCTGGAACTGCAAAATCCACCAGTTGACAAGTTCTTTCTTTTTTGTTTATCAACACTAGGTCTGGTCTTCTTGCTGGGATAAAGGTGATCCGTTTTTATTTCAAATTCCCAGAGAATTTTATGCGTTTCGTTCTCAAGAACAGATTCTGGTTTATGCATATACCATTTTGTTGTATGGTCAAAATTAAATTTTTTGCATAATTCCCAGTGGATCACCTTCCCAACCCAGTCGTGTCTAGTTTTGTACCCCCGTTGTGCTAGTTTGCTACATTCGCATAGTACATGGTTTACGGTCTCATCTCTATTCCTGCAAAGTCTACATTTACTATTTTGTTGGGTTTTGTCAATTTTTGCTTCGATATAGTTTGTCCGTATGACATTATTCTGTGCAGCAATTATTAGTGATTCAGTTTCTCTTTTAAGGTTTCCTTTTCTTAACCACGCCCAGGTTTTTTTTTCATGTGCAACCTCTTCGATTTGTCGTTTGAAGTGTCCATATAATTGTTTTTCTTCCCATTTTTGTTTTCTAGTTTTTGTTGTTTTTCTGTTTGTCCATCTGTCACATCTACTATTGTTGGCCGCCATAAGTAATCTGTCTTTGCTCTTTTTTGAGTAGTCTTCGAGTTGTTGGATTGCGGTTTCTACGCATTCCTCAATGTTGGCAAGAACTTTATTATTATTATTATTATTATTATTAGGTACTCGAAATTGCTTGTAAAAATGCCATATTTCGGCATTTCGTAAAGTTTGAAACATTTCATACGTATCAATGAATATCAATGGGTGCAATTTTTTCAGTGAAATTCAGTGACGTACCTATGATTTCATATCTGACGGCATTTTGCCAGACTGGCATTCAGTTGCTTTTTGTAACAGAGTAAAAATAAAGATTAGTCTCGACTGTGATACCACCAACGTATATATATATATATATATATATATATATATATATATATATATATATATCCTTTTACCTTACCTTATACTGTCGGATTTTACTCCAACCCTCCTATTTTCATATATATATATATATATATATATATATATATATATATATATATGTGTGTGTGTGTGTGTGTGTGTGTGTGTGTGTGTGTGTGTGTGTTTTGTGAGTGTGTATGTGTACTATATATGAACTATATACATGCGTACATTTGGGGCACTCAATGAGAAACGCCCTCACAAACAATGTCGTTCTTGATAACCATTACCCCACATGAGGCGCGCTTAAGTTGACATTTACTAAGCTTACACTACTTTGGCACAGAGTTAGAAGTTGAGGACATTATATATATATATATATATATATATATATATATATATATGTATATATATATATGTATATATATATATTGAATTGACTATTAAGTGATCTGTTAGTCTGGCTCGTTAACCATTACGTCTCGCGAGCCGCCCTCGACATATGTTGAGCAGTGTCGTTCTGTAAACAGAGTTCCGTGTATAAAACATAGATAACAAGTGCGTGATCTATTATCTAGATAACGTCTACTACAGTAAGAACTTAAGGAAGTTTGTAATATTAACAGACTCCACTGGAGTTGTTCTACCATCTGTTCGAACGCAGACCCCACCCCTGTTTTATAAATCAGTATTTATTCGTAGATAAAAATAAAATAGATTTCTGGATACAGGGTGTCGCAAAAAATAAATAACATATTTATTTATTCATTATCTATATCGGCTGGGGCTTTGGAATACACCGACTGCACCTCTGTAGAGGTGTAAGAACCCCCAATAGAGCTACCTGTTGGCTGTGAGTGGCGACCTGTAATGCTTAAGGACGGAATCCTGGTGAATGAGTAGTCCATGACATGCAACACTCCACTTAGGCCCTTACTTAGGCTAGACAATCAACCGGCTGGTCATGTCAAGCTCTAGCACCTATATGATTGCCCAACCCTATTGCCCTTATGGCAAGCCCAACCCCTTTTTATCATATGGGTGGTAAATAGTGGTGGCCGAGTGTCTACATGTCCTGGGAATGACGTTAAACTCTATCTGATGGTGAGGTTCCAGTTCTGGAGGTTTGGGGAATGTGGAGCACTCCTTCATCACCATTGCTCCCTGGTCCACTCTGACCCGGAGTGGTCGTACTTGTTAGGGTCCTATCTATGGGTTAAATAGTAAAATGTGCTTTCTAAAAAATTTGAGTATCCATTAAGAATGAATTTATTTCAAAACTTTATCGGCATTAAATGACCCACTGAAGTTGATATGCTGTAAAACAAAACAAAACAACTGCGTTTTGTTTATTTACTCGTGTTAGAAAGTTACTGATATGTAATGTCCCGCCATTAGCGGAATTCTGGAGGTTTGACAGACAGGTGACGTTAAAGCTGATTTAAACTGACACATATTCAATGAGAAAGTTTGCATTTTAAGTTTTAGTAGTTATATTTCTTGGATACTACAGAGTGGTCGTGTGTTTTAGGGTTTTCTAATTTAGAAGACCCTTTTGAGACGGTTTGGTAACTCACGAAGATGGCCGGTCTGAATTATTAACACATCAATGTCTATTTCTTTAATTCCTGGGATCAGTGACAACATATTCGTCTCCTCAAATATTTATTCGATACATTTCTTCAAATAGAAAAACTGTGGAAAAAACTGTGGAAAAAACTGTGGAACATTGATACCAATTGTTGTTGGTGCCCTTGGAACGGTGCTCTAGAATTTGGAAAAAAATACTGGAGGAATTTGGAAATCAGAAGAAAAATCAAGACCACTGTTAAGACACTTGTGGCCATTTTTAGGCTGCAGGTGAGAGCACTTTACAGTGGAGATCCCTTGTGGTATTAGGTTTGATCCGTGTTGAGTGGAATCCTATGATTCTTGTGTTTTCAATGTTAAGTGGAATCCTTGTGTTCCTCAGCGTTAAGCAGAATCCTTGTGTTCCTTAGCGTTAAACAGAATCCTTGTGCTCCTCGGTGTTAAGCAGAATCCTTGTGTTCCTTAGCGTTAAGCAGAATCCTTGTGTTCCTCAGCGTTAAGCAGAATCCTTGTGCTCCTCAGTGTTAGGTGGAATCCTTGTGTTCCTCAGCGTTAAGCAGAATCCTTGTGTTCCTTAGCGTTAAGCAGAATCCTTGTGCTCCTCAGTGTTAGGTGGAATCCTTGTGTTCCTCAGCGTTAAGCAGAATCCTTGTGTTCCTTAGCGTTAAGCAGAATCCTTGTGCTCCTCAGTGTTAGGTGGAATCCTTGTGTTCCAGCGTTAAGCAGAATCCTTGTGTTCCTTAGTGTTAAGCAGAATCCTTGTGTTCTTCAGCGTTAAGCAGAATCCTTGTGTTCCTCAACCACGAGCAACTGAACGCCTTTCCGTGTAGGCCTTTGAATAGTTAACCAACCACGTATTCGAGCGTGTTGATAGGGTAATTGAATCCACGGTGCCATGAAGAGTCTATAAATTTAAGTTGGGACCGCCGCCAGCACACATTTTATGATAAAATATTCCAACGATCACCAAGACAACAGCATTCTTAAGATCGACTAGAATAGTCGGAAGATTCCTGGAGATCTGAGGAGACTTTTTGTCTCTAAGTTTCCATTGAAAGACCACCAGCAAATGTTGGAGAAGAAATCTCAGAAGAGAAATGATAATGATAAAAAAACTAGAAAACAGAAATGGGAATAAAAACAACTGTACGGATACTTCAAACAATAAACAAGGATAGTCATGCTACCCTTTTAGAGTTACCTTCCTTGGCGGTCTACTTTTACCGGCGGGACAAAATCCCTAAAGTCACCGTTTCGCTCCGTTTCACCGCCTAGCCTCACAATTCATTCTTTTCACGTTAGACGTCGCTCAAGAAAGGGGTAGATTCTTCATCTCTGTCCAACTTAGCTTTATGCAGCCCTAAGCTTTTTACACCTTCGTATAGTGAATAAACCTGTCTTGTAACTACGGTATTTTGTCAGAGTCTTCATTGTTCGAGGGAGTTTACCTAAACGCAACGAAGCATATCGCTGACGCCTGCAGAAAGGATAAGAGCTGTGTAACGTGGAGGCGTGATAAGGGTGATTTCCCACGAGAAGACCTGAGCATGCCTAAAAAGGGAAACCTCATGAGAAACTGAATCTCTTTTAATAAAAGGGACACCCCCACCTTTTGAAATACAGCTGTAATAATTGTGCCCACGGATCCAGGTGTGGATGTCAGAGGATGTCATTATACATAAAATTCTGCTTCTAACGGTACCAAATAACGAAGTGTTTTATTCACTTCTAGGTCAAAACTTAATTCGGTCAGACTATAATAGCAGCACAAAGTAATACCATACGTATAGATTATATCAAATCTAAAATTGCTATGCGCAACAGAATAGCAATTATCGTCATATATATATATATATATATATATATATATATATATATATATATATATATATATATATATATATATATATATATATATATGCCTAGACTACGTACTCCGAACATCATTAGATACATAAAAGAAAAAGGTTTCACATTGAAAAGGGCAAGAAGCAGGCGATATCCCGCACAAACAATCACAGATGCGGACTATGCCGATGACCTTGCACTTCTTGCAGATACACCGGCACAGGCTGAATCACTGCTACATAGCCTAGAGGAGGCAGCAAATAATATAGGCCTCTATGTGAACTCCGGTAAAACAGAGTTCATGAGCTTTCAAAATAAAGGAAACATCTCCACACTCAATGGCAAGCCTCTTAAGCCAGTGGAACAATTCACCTACCTGGGAGGTAATATCTCCTCCACAGAGAGCGATGTTAATACACGGATAGCAAAGGCATGGTCGGCCACAAATAGATTATTAGTCATATGGAGGTCCGATCTCCCTAACAGGCTTAAGCGACAGTTCTTCCAGGCTGTGGTTGTGTCGGTGCTGTTATATGGCTGCACCACCTGGACCCTAACTAAACGTCTTGAGAATAAGCTAGATGGGAGCTGCACAAGGATGCTGCGAGCAGTGTTGAACAAGTCATGGAAACAGCACTCCACAAGGAAACAGCTATACGGTCACCTGCCCCCCCCCATCTCACAAACTATCCAAGTGAGACGGACAAGGCATGCAGGACACTGCTGGAGAAGTAAGGATGAACTCATAAGCGACGTTCTCCTGTGAAAGCCAACACATGGACATGCAAGTGTGGGGCGCCCAGCAAGGACCTACATTGACCAGTTATGTGAAGATGCTGGCTGCCCCGCAGAGGAGCTTCCAGGTGCAATGAATGATAGGGAGGGTTGGCGTAAGATTGTTGTCGACACCCGTGCTACATGCGCGACATGTGATGATGATGATGATGATATATATATATATATATATATATATATATATATATATATATGACCTACAATTGCTATTCTGTTCCGCATAACAATAGGAAGCGCGTGGTGTAATGGTTAAAATCATGGGAAATGGATCGTCGCCCCAAGTTCAAATCCTGGACGTGGTAATTTCATTTCACTTAGCGCTAATACCCTTGGGAAAGGTATGAATTCTACTCTCCCTCCAGCTATGGATAAATAGTAGGGCAGACTGGGCTCTTTGAGCTTGGTTAGGCAACCGGTCTAGGAGAAGGAAAACTCTGAATTCAAACCTGTTAAACTCCGCTTAAGAAATTGACCTTGTGTCACATCCTGCTCGTGCGGAGGGGTTGGTATATATATATATATATATATATATATATATTGAGAGAGAGAAGAGAGGAGAGAGAGAGAGAGAGAGAGAGAGAGAGAGAGAGACGAACTACCCTTGCGGAAAATAAGTATTGATACTATTTAACCCATAGCTGATGGAAGCGAGATTTACACAATGAGCAAATAAAGCTAACTGACACAAGAGTAAGCATGACTGATCGGGAAAGGTGATCAACTGGGAATTGTGCAAGATATTAAAATTTGACCATATTGACAAATGACATATGCACAAACCAGAATCTGTCCTAGAAAATGAGACGCATAAAATTCTCCTGGACTTTGAGATACAAATGGATCACCCAATCCCGGGCAGAAAACCAGATCTAGTATTAATTAACAAGACAAAAAGAACTTGTCACCTGGTTGAGTTTGCCTTTCCAGAGTGAAAACCAAAAGAAAGTGAAAAGAAAAACAAATACTTGGATCTTGCTGGTGAACAGAAAAATCTGTGGAACATGGAGGTGATTGTAATACCAATTGTAGTTGGTGTGCCAAAAACAGTCCCAAAGACTGGAGGAATTGGAAATCAGAGGAAGACTAAAACTATACGGACCACAGCATTGTTAAGATCGCCTAGAATACTCAGGTGGCTTGCTGTCCCTAAGACTTCAGGGAAAGAAGAAGAAGAAGAAGAAGAAGAAGAAAGAAGAAGAAGAAGAAGAAGAAGAATATATCATGGAGGGAAGAAATTGACGAAGAAGAAACAGAGAAGAATAACCAGCGAAAGTTATATATATATAGATTAAAAGGAAAAAAGGAAAGGAAAATATTCAGTGAAAGAAGAAGAAGAAGAAGAAGAAGAAGAAGAAGGGATGAAAAAAGAAGAAGAAGAAGAAGAAGAAGAAGAAGAAGAAGAAGAAGAAGAGGGGGTTACAAAAGTGAAGAAAACAATGAAAAATCCTTTTTCAAGAAGAAGAAGAAGAAGAAGAAGAGAAGAAGAAGAAAAGAGAAGAGAAAGAAACCCCTTTTAAAAAAGAAGAAGAAGAAGAAGAAGAAGAAGGAAGAAGAAACCCCTTTTAAAAGAAGAAGAAGAAGAAGAACCCCTTTTAAAAGAAAGAAGAAGAAGAAGAAGAAGAAGAAGAAGAAGAAGAAACCCCTTTTAAAAGAAGAAGAAGAAGAAAACCCCTTTTAAAAGAAGAAGAAGAAGAAGAAGAAGAAGAAGAAAACCCCTTTTAAAAAGAAGAAGAAGAAGAAGAAGAAGAAAGAAGAAGAAGAAACCCCTTTTAAAGAAGAAGAAGAAGAAGAAGAAAACCCCTTTTAAGAAGAAGAAGAAGAAGAAGAAGAAGAAGAAGAAGAAGAAGAAGAAAACCCCTTTTAAAAGAAGAAGAAGAAGAAGAAGAAGAAGAAGAAGAAGAAGTGGAGAAGGAGAAGGTACAAAATTGAAGGAGAAAATGAAGAAGAAAAAGAGGATAAGGAAGAGGTGCAAAAGGGAAGAAGAAGAAGAAGAAGAACAACAACAACCAACAACAACAACAAGATGGGGTACAAAAATGAAGAAGAAGAAGAAGAAGAAGAAGAAGAAGAAGAAAGAAGAATCCTTGAAATTCATATCCCAGTGAGTAGAAGTCGTTGATGGTGACGGGGGAGGAAGCAATTACGAATCTAATGCGTGGAGTTGGGTGAGGGCGACGTTGGAGGAAGCTTAAAAATTCAGGAAAGTAATTTTAGAAGCTTTTTATGCAGGTAAACCCAATCTCACCTTGGCACGAGAATTTTTTCGCATCGATAGAGCAAATTTAGTTAAAGGCATCGAGTTTCCCACTCAAAGGCGTCGGATTTGCCTTTTTTTTTTCTACTCAGCTGGTTTCTGAACCACACCCAGAAACTCTACCCCCCACCCAGCGCGCATTCAACGATTATGACATTCAGGAAATTTACAGGGTATTTACAAAAAAGAAAAAAGAAAAAAAAAGAAAGTCGTTCTTTGGCAATTTCACATTTAAACTATTTCAACTTCTTTGTAATTCTAAAAACAGTAGTTATAGACAGCCCAGTATGCTAATATATATATATATATATATATATATATATATATATATGTGTGGATTTGCGTCTCCGTATGCTTCTGGTGCGTATATATATTTGAGGTGAATGTTAGTATTTGTATCCGTTGTAGGAGATACTTATACCGGAGTTTGGGCTTAGGTGTGAAGCATTAACGTACTTATTATGCTTATTGTTAGCGTAATATGTTAGTTGAGGAATAAATATCTGAAGACTCTGTGGTTTGTTTTGAGTTTCATTTATTTAGACTGGTAAGTTTTCGGGACTGCTACGTCCCTTCGACTGACCGTGAATAGTAGTAGTGATCTTGTGGTGATTGCCGCGTGTTTTAGGCTGGACTGTGAGGCCTTGTTTCTGGTTGGTTCGTAGGTGATTGATGAGTTTGTACTCTGTGTGTGGTTGTGTGGAGGGTGTCATGGAGTTGGAGGTGTGGGGGTGTTGTAGAAATATGTATACGGGTTTAAAGTTGCTGTATCTTTATTTAGGCCGTTTCTGGTGAGTGCCAAGTTTAATGATCCATTTCAATTCGGCTAATTTTCTTGCTTGTGTGTTTGTGAAGCTGATCTACCGCTTGAGCTACAAGAACTTTAAAAGATGATAGAAAATAAAGTCTAACCAATCAAATTAGCCGTTCATTTTTCCCTGATCGTTCAGTCATATAATTATACGAGCAGGACCTGTTGATATAACACAGTACGATAATTTGATTATTACAACGTTTGATATGTTTACTTAAGAGCTATAGCATAATAGTTTGATATGTTTACTTAAGAGCTATTGCAATTATTCAATATGTAAAAATATAATAATCTTGATTTAACTCTCTGTCTCTGTCTGTCTGTCTGTCTGTCTCTCACACTCGTTTATTCTTTCTTTTCATTTTTTCATTATTTTTGATTGAAACAAATTAGTGTTATCGCTTACGCACGCTCACCCATCTCTCTATATTTCCCCTACTTACTTTATTTCTTCTTATATATTTCTGTATAGCATGTCCTTTTTCTTCTCTTTATTTCTTTCTAATAAAAACGGAATGGTCATTATTTTGCTTGATAATCAGGATTTACATTTTTGTATTTCATCTTGGACGACTTGGATGGTCTCATTTTTTAGCCAGAGGGTGTTGCAAAATAATAACCGTCGGAGATTTAAGAAACATGAGGATTATTATATATATTTTTCATATAGTTATTTACTAAGCTTAGCTTAGATGAGGCACAAGGCCAGATGTATTGGGCGCCTAATGAGAAACTCACTAACAATGGTCTGCAAGGTTATTATTTTAACTACATTATAAGTCTTGCATAGACATTTTAGTTTAAAGTACATGAAATAATAAGAAGTATGGTGCACCCTATGAGAAACTCACTAACAACGGTCTGCAAGTTTAGTTTCCTAACCATTACACCACGTATGGGGCACATATATTTTTTTTATATGTGCTTTTAGTAGTAATAATAGTAATATCATCTTTAATTTTCCTGAATTCTAATTTTAATTGTTATAAAGATTTTATTCAGAGGGCATATATGATGGTTGCAGGGAATTATTTACAGGGTAAATATATCTAGAGAAAGACATCATTCATAGTAACACACTTAGTATATATGTGCGTGTTTTATATTTTTTGTTAGGTTTTCTTCAATAATTTCTAATCACAGTGATTATGTCATCAATTGAATTACCGTATTTGACGGCATATAAGACGCACGGGCATATAAGACGCACCCACATTTCAGCAGGTCAGATTTAAGAAAAAAAAGGTTTTAGTGTATTTAAACATATATTGTTGAAAACAGTCTAGCTGTGCATTACACAAGCAGAAACATAGCTGTATAAAAGCAATTTGGCAGTACAGGCAAGCAATAAGCATACACAAGACATCTCAATAGCAGGAAATAATAATAATAGTAAAATTGATAATAATAATATAATATAATAATAATAATAATAATAATAATAATAATGCAAAAAATGTAATTTTGACCATACAACAAAATGGTATATGCATAAACCAGAATCTGTTCTTGAGAACGAAACACATAAAATTCTCTGGGAATTTGAAATAAAAACGGATCACCTTATCCCAGCAAGAAGACCAGACCTAGTGTTGATAAACAAAAAAGAAAGAACTTGTCAACTGGTGGATTTTGCAGTTCCAGCAGATCACAGGGTGAAGCTAAAGGAAAATGAAAAAATGGACAAATATCTGGACCTTGCCAGAGAACTGAAAAAGTTATGGAATATGAAAGTGAAAGTTATACCAATTGTAGTCACAAAAGAATTGGAAAAGGGTTTGGAAAGTTTGGAAATCAGAGGAAGGATTGAAACCATTCAGAACACTGCACTGCTGCAATCTGCCCGAATACTCAGAAGAGTCCTGGAGACCTGAGAAGACTTGCTGTCACTCAGACTCCAGTGAAAGACCATCAGCTAATGCTGATGTGAAAACTCAAATGGAGTAATAATAAACGGAGGTCTTAAACTTCACCCATGATGTATAAGACGCAGAGCAATTTTTTTAGCCAGAATTTTGGGAAAAAAAGTGCGTTCTATATGCCGTCAAATACGGTAGGTTATTTTGTAAACTACATCATAAGTCAAGGGCCGAGTTAGCTCAGTCGGTAGAGCGTTCGGCTAGAAACCACAAGGTTCCTAGTTCGATACCCGCTCTCGCCAACTCAGCGTATGAGTAGCACAGGGATCTGTGCGATAAAGTAAGGAGTTGATGGTAGGTGTGGCGCTCCATCTCAGACGCTAAAATAATCTCCTTGGTCTAGCGCTAGTGAAAAAGGGATAGACTCCCTCGCTGCATGGCTGATACCGACATTAGGCCGCTCCGACGACTTTACTTACTTTTATAAGTCATTTTAGTTTAAAATCCCTAAAGTAATTTCTTTGCTATGTCTGAAACAATTTTTTACTCAACTCCAGATGAGGGGACCAAAAAGATGAGTGGATTAAAAAAAGAATCTTCCTCGTTAAATAGTCAAGATCGTGATGGTGTTATTGGAGGGTTAGGTTGAATTAGACAAGAAGAAAAGCAGCCATATTGGATCTCTGTCAGCCATATTGGATCTCTGTCAGGGCGTATTCCTTTCATATTGCCCGTTTATTAAATGTCGACATGCAAACAAAGTCGGATGCAAATCAGGGTATTCGGTTAGAAGAGGTGAGATGTTGTGACTTATGCCGGATCTAGTTTGTCTTGTGACTGTCATTTCTGCTAATTTAGCTTTTCAGACGACCTAGAAACATTTCAATGAAGCCGGTGAAATTCAAATTAGTTAGAGGAGAGAAATGATCCATCGTCTTTCTTTCTATCTTTCTTTCTTTCTTTCTGTCTGTCTGTCTTTCTTTCTATCTTTCTTTCTTTCTTTCTTTCTTTCTACAAAAGTTCTTTCTTTCTTTCTGTTCTTTCTTTCTTTCTTTCTTCTTCTTCAAAAAGTTCTTTCTTTCTTTCTTTTTTCTTTCTTTCTACAAAAGTTCTTTCTTTCTTTCTTTCTTTCTTTCTTACAAAAGTTCTTTTTCTTTCTTTCTTTCTTTCTTTCTACAAAAGTTCTTTCTTTCTTTCTTTCTTTCTTTCTTTTTTTCTTTCTTTCTTTCTTCAAAAGTTCTTTCTTTCTTTCTTTCTTTCTACAAAAGTTTTTCTCTTTCTTTCTTTCTTTCTTTCTTTCTTTCTTAAAAGTTCTTTTCTTTCTTTCTTTCTTTCTTTTCTTTCAAAAGTTCTTTCTTTTTTTTCTTCTTCTTTCTTTCTTTTTTCTTTCCTTTCTTTCTTTTTTCTTTCTTTCTTCTTTCTTTCTTTCTTCTTTCTCTTTCTTTTTTCTTTCTTTCTTTCTTTCTTTCTTGTCTCTCTCTTCTCTTTTTCTCTATTTTCTTCTTCTTTCTTTCTTTCTTTCTTTGTAATGTTGTTTATCTTTCTCACCCTTCTTCCACCCTTCCGTTTCTGTCCTCTGTCTGCGTGTTTGTCTGTGTCTCTGTCTCATTTTTCTTCCTTTCTTTCTTTCTCTTTTTCTTTCTTTCTTTCTTTTTCTTTATTTCTTTATTTCTTTCTTTCTTTATTTGTAAAAATTTGTTTATCTTTTCACTCATTCTACCACCCTTTCTTTTCTGTCTCCATCTGCGTGTTTGTCTGTGTCTCTTTTTCTCTTCCTTTCTTTCTTTCTTCTCTTCTCTATTTCTTTCTTTCTTTCTTTTGTTCTCTCTTTTTTCTTTCTTTTGTTCTTTCTTTCTTTTTTGATTAAAAACTATCTTTCTTTCTCTGTCGCTTTTCAGCCTGAAGAAGTTTATGAAACAACAGAGAACAAATATTAATTGAATGAATGTTTGGCTATAGAATTAAATTATTTTCTTCCAATATTTATATTGAATATTATTCAGAAGTTAAAACATAAAATATTAATAATGCCCTGATGATGATGAGATGAGATGATGATGATGATGATGTGTGTTGGTGGTGTGTGTGTGTGGTGTGTGCGTCGGCGTGGGTGTGTGTGTCTATAATGTATATTATTTGGAATTTAGTATGAAGCATTGGGTGTGAAATAAAAGAAACTCAGTTTGGGATGTTTAAGTTTCGTTTTATTTCTTACTAATATATATATATATATATTATATATATATATATGTTTGTGTTGTGTGTGTGTGTGTGTGTGTGTTGTGTGTGTGTGAATAGATTGTGGTACGAGCATACCGTGACACAAATGTTTGTACGAGGAATAATGTGTAAAATCCGCAGATGTGGAAGTAAAAAAAAAAAATGATGAGACGTGCCGAAAAAAAAGATATCTTTTTCAGAAGTAAAAAAAAAAAAATTTGTGAAATTGTATTTATTATAACATCTCACAATGCACACGTTTTTTAAAACCATTTTCAAATATTATATATATATATAATATATATATATATATATATATTATATATATATATATATATATTCTAGGCATGTGTTATTGAACAACACGGAGTATTCCTTCTTCATTTTTGGATTAGTATTTTTCCAGTCTTCTTTTTGAGTCTGGATACAATTGATTTAGGATATCTCCCATATAATTATCCGAGAGCTTTCGACTGTTTCGCCAGTCGTCATCATGGGGTACATAATTTGGTTTTAAGTTCATTTCTTAGTTCTTTTGTCTATCGCAAGAAGACTGGAAAAAATACTAATCCCAAAAATGAAGAAAGAATACTCCGTTTTGTTCAATAGCACATGCCTAGAAAATAACTTGCTGCTAAAATACACAACATATATATATATATATATATAATATATATATTATATAATATATATATATATTATATATATGAAAAGTAAAATGGAAATGAATCCGACAAGTAGTGTGGAAGTTTGTAGAAAAAACAAGAGGTTATAGTTTGCTGACAGAATCTGTTTCGACCATATAAAGCGGTCTTTATCAAAGCCAACTATAATAATAGGAAATACGAAAATGAATAGATCGTTAATCACGAGCACAAAACGCTCTCGATCAGGCCGGAAATTTTCAAAAAAAATTTAAAAATGCGTATTCTATGAAAAATAAAAATACATTTTAATCCTTTCAATCCTTTCTAAATAGAAGCATCAATATTATCAATGGACATCCTGTTAATTATGAAATGTTAATTAGAATCATTCACTCCTTCCTAATAGAAGCATAAATATCACATCATGACAGTAAAACCTGTCAATTATGAAATTTATGATATCATAATAAAACTGAAATTTATGATATCATTCATAACTTTTTCCGCATTCTTGACGAGAAAGGGCAAAATCCCCAATATGCACTACATTCCAAGAGAGATTTACAGGGAACATATACTGCTAGAGTGTCTAGACTTTGATAGTAGTGCAAACAAAATTCTACCAAGCAAGTAATTTGAAAAAACTTTTCTGAAAATAAGACCATCCAGGATTTATACATTCCTAAAAAGAATTGGGATTGTACTAAAAAATTATGAGTAAATTGAACGAGTTAAAATCTATACATATATACCATTAGTTTTTCTACCAACCTATTGCTATGAATCCAAACTTAGTCGGGCATTAAAATGACCACCCGAGGTTGATATGCCGTAAAACAAACCAAACCTAACCTAACTTTTCTCTGCCTCTCATCTCTGTCTCTGTGTCTGTCTGTCTGTCTGTCCTGTCTGTTATCTCTCTCTCTCTCCTCTCTCTCTCTCTCTCTCTCTCAAATCGTTTTCGAACTTTCTTTTTGTATTATTTAGATTTTTCGGATGTTGTGCCTCAGCTTTATTTTTAATGCATTTGATTCTTATCTTTTTTTCTTCTTCGGGTCTTTTCTTGTTTCTTTTGTGACTAGAGAATTTATTTCATTCGTCCGTTCGTTAGGCTTTCTTCCCTGCTTCCTCCCTTCCTTCCTTCCTTCCTTCCTTCTTCTCCATTCCTTCCTCTTCCTTCCTTTCTACGAATTCGACGTATCTATTTTTCTCTGTCCAATTCTTGGAAGTAGATCAATATTAGTGTTAGCCTAATGTTAGTAGCATCGGTATGTTTTTTTTGTTATTTCTTTTTATCCTGCATCTTGCTCTTCCTTCTCTCTCTGACCAAACTTTGTTCCTCCCGATCTTCTTTGCTGAATCTGCAGGTCGAATCTGACCGTCTTTGTGACGTACAAACGGCTGGCACCAACATGGCCAACAGTTGAAGTTTTTCTACCTTTCGGCCTCTTTAGCTCCGCCGCTGGTCAATGGAATCAGACGACATGAGGCCAATTCTAACTAGTTTCATTTCTCTTTCATCTCTCTCTCCTCTTTCCTCTCTCTTCTCTCTGCTCTCTCTCTCTCCTCTCTCTCTCCTTCATCTAATATGTTTTTTGAAATCTTTTTTTCTTTATTTCTTCCTTTCTTTTTTATTCCCCCGGACCCTTTTTTCTGGTTTCCATTTTCTCTTTCATCTCCCTGCCATTTCTACCCACTTTCTTCTCTCTCTCTCTCTCTCTCTCTCCTCTCTCCTCTCTCTCTCTCTCTGTCACACACACCACACACACACTCACTACTCTCATCTCTCTCTCTCTCTCACTCTCTCCACATCGTCTCTCTCTCTCTCTCTCTCTTATTATTGTTTTCGACATGTTCTTTTCTTTCTTTATTTCTTTTTTTAGGGCCAACTCACTGGTTTAACTTTCTTTTCATCTCCTCCCATTTCCCCTTCTCTCTCACACAACTACACACTCTCTCTGCCTCCCTACTATTTCTCTCTCTTCTCATTCTCTCTCTCTCTCTTTATTCTCTCTCTCATTCTCTCTCCCTCTCTCTCTAATCAGTCTCTCTATCTATCTATCTATCTAAACACTCTACCTTTCCTATGTTCGTCTCTTCATTCTCTTCTCATCTATTCCTTATCACTATACTTCTGTCTCTCGGCCATCTCCTCTCTCTCTCTCATCTCTCATCTCTCTCTCTCTCCTCTCTGCATCTCTCCCTCTCATCATTGTTTTCGAAACATATTTTTTCTTTATTTTCATTTTATTTTATTCTTGTCCTTTAGGTTTTTCTTTCGTGACGTACATAATTTATGTTCTTCCCCACTCCTGCTTCACTTACCTTTCATTCTTCTCAGAATTTGCCCGTATTTATTTTTTTTCTTTTTTACTTTATTCTTCTTTGACTTTTAATCAATTTCTTTCTTCTTTCTACTTTTCTTTCACAGAATCGTTCGTATCTACTTTTCTTTTTTCTTGTTTTTTTTCTTTCTTGTATCTTTAATTCAATTTCTTCCGGTCTTCCTCCATGCCTTTCTTATTTCTAACTTTCTTTCTGTGGAATTTCTATCTATCCTTTTTTCTTTTTTCTTTTTTCTTTTTTCTTTTTTATTTCTTATTTTTAATTTCATACGTTTCCTATTCGTTTTTCTTATCCTTCCTTCTCTTTCCTTCCTTTCCCTGTCTACAGAATTCTTCGTCCATTCTATTCTTAATTTTCTTTCTTTACTTCTTTTCTCTTTGATTTCTAACCTTCTTATTTTCTTCCTTTCCGTCTGTC
>CM042170.1:9136608-9139108 GCA_023376005.1 Doryteuthis pealeii
TGGTTGGTTGTTGATTGGTTGGTTGGTTGGTTGATTGGTTAGGTTTTATGGCATATCAACCCCTTGGGTTATTTTATGCCGAATACTTCTATTGGTAAAAAAATGTCTAATGCTGACAAATTCTTGAAATAATTTCATTTTTAATGGATAATAACAATTTGTTTATAAACTCATGCTATTTAACCCAATATGGACCCTAACAGGTACTACCACTCCGGGTCAGAGTGGACCAGGAGCAATGGTGATGAAGGGGTGCTCCACATTCCCCAAACCTCCAAAACTGGAACCTCACCATCAGATAGAGTTTAACGTCATTCCAGGACATGTAGACCCTCAGTCACCGCCTTCTAGCACCCATATGATAAAAAGGGTTTGGGTCGGTTGTTGGTGTCAGAAGAGTAGGGAGTGTATCAAAATGGATTTTGGGAATAGTGCCACAGGTTTTAGGTGTTTGGAGATGTGGTGATTCATGTGTGTGTTTATGATGGATGGCAGAAGGGTTGGTTATGAGTGTGTTCACTTCCAGTCACAACATTGGACACTACTACAACAGTACCAACAGTCAGAAGCAGAAACACCAAGTTTAACGTCTCCAGAATGTGATGTTATATGTGCTACACCTGCAGTAGAGCCAGATGCTTATACAACAGCACAAGAACTTTTTATTCTAACATTTTTAAGTAAGATTTATCCAGATGACTTACCAGAGAAAAAGCCATTAAAAACAACCGACATTTTAAAAACAGAAAAATCACAATCTACAGAAAAGTTTGACGAAAGAACATCTTCATTAAGTAAAACTGAAATGCCAGAAATCCATGCAACAAAATTTGAATGATACATATCATACAGAATCATATTATTCATCAAGAAAAACAAATATGTCAACTCCTGAATTGATTACACATCATAGGTTAGATGAAAAATCAATGTCCACCCCAGAAACACAAACATTACAAACTCAAACAAAATTTATAACAACACAAACTATAGAAAAAATAACTACTATGCATTTGACTGATAGACAAAAAAAAATTCACTAAAGTGCCTTTTGTTTGTTTTTTTTATATATGGGGAAAAGTATTTTGAAAGATGGATTTACTATTAACATTCTGTTTGTTGGTTGGAATATTTGTGTACATTTTGGTCGTAAGTGCTAAAGATATGTTTTACTTTATATATACTAGCAAATATATGCACCCCCCGGGTGCAAGTATTTAAGTTTAAATGTAATAAAATATTAGATTAAATCAGAAAGGCTAATGAAACAAATTAAGAATTCAAATAAAAAGATTTGAAACGGAGGGGGTATAATCGAAAAATAGAACAACTGAAACTTACTCTTTCATCACTTCCGTTTTTTCAATGCTAAATTTTCCTAATTTAACTATTTAGTTAAAATAGGAAGTAAAGAATAATATTACAGTTATTTCTTCTTGTTAATGAATTTATTTTAGGATTTATTGAAGAGATTTTTACTAATATTCATTAAGATAAAACCAAACAATTAGAAATCAATAATACCAAGCACATTTTTATTAAAATCATTTTTTTTAATATCAATATGCAAATTAGCTTTACGTTTTACACTGAAAACTGGTATTTTGTTGTAATTATAAATACAATTGCATGTTATTGTTATAGGTAAGGCCAACAGTATTAATAATGTCAAACAGTTTTATTATTAATTGCGGTTTAATAAAATAGAATCATGAAGAATGTGATGCAAATAACATATGTTAATTGTGACTCAATTAGTAATATAGTTTCGGTTACAGACAGAAAAACACACAATCTCCATTATAATAACTAACAAAATATATGCACCCTCGGGTGCAAGTTATTTTAAGTTTTTTATGTAATAAAATATTAATTTAAATTAGAAAGGCTAATGAAACTAAATAAGAATACAGATAAAAAGATTTTGAAACAGAGTGGGGTATAATAAAAGATTTGAAACAGAGGGTATGATAAAAAAATGGAACAACTGAAACTACTTCTTTCCATCACTCCCGTCTTTCATTGTTATTTTTTCTAATTTAAGTATTTAGTTATAAGAGGAAGTAAAGAATAAAATGACAGTTATTTTATCTTGTTAATGGATTTCATTTAAGATCATTGAGGAGATTTTTTCTTATATTCATTAAAATAAAACCAAACTGTTAGAAATCAATAATACTAAGCACATATTATTAAATTCGATTTTTTAATTAATATGCAAATTAGCCTTCCCGTTCACACTGTAAACCGCTATTTTGTGTATATATAAATATAATTGCATGTTGTCAGTATGTAGACATAGTTAACAGTATTAATAATGTAAGACAATTTTATTAATAATTGAGGTTTAGATAAAAATAAAATCATGGAGAATGTGATGTCAATAACTAAGAGAATTGTGACTTGAGTAGGAATATAGTTTCGGTTACAGACAGAAAAAACACACAATCTCCATTATAATAAGATATATATATATATATATATATATATACGTTTAGTG
>CM042170.1:9141608-9151608 GCA_023376005.1 Doryteuthis pealeii
TTTTCTTTTTTTTCTTTTTTTTTTCATTTTTCATTTTTTTTTTTCTTTATTTCTTTTTCTTTACTTTTTTTTTCTTTTTTTCTTTTTTCTTTTTTTTTTTTTTTTTTCTTTTTCTTTTTCTCTTTTTTGAGTTTTCTTTTTTTTTCTTTTTTACTTTTTGTACGTTTCTTTCTCTTTCATTATTTTTCTTTTTTCCTTGTCCATTTCTTTTTTCTTTTTTTCTTTTTTTCTTTTTCTTTTTTCTTTTCCTTTATTCTCTTTTTTACTTGTACCTTTTCGTTTTTTTTCATTATTTTTCTTTCTTTGTCCATTTCCTTCTTGTCTTTATTTATTGCTCTCTTCGTTTCTTTCAAGAAAGAACGATGATAAAAATATTAATAAATAGTATTACATTTTTCTTTTTTTCCTTTATCATTCTTTTTCTTTCTTTCTGTCTTACATATTTTCATTTATTAGTTTCTTTCTTTTTCACTTTCTTTCTTTTTCTTTCACCTTCCTTCTTTTCTTTGTTTCTTTGTTTTTTTCCTTCCTTTTTATTTTCCATCTCTTATTATTTTGTTTTTCATTCATTCTTTCCTTTTTAATATATTTATCTATTACATTATCACTTTCCTTTCTCTTTTGATATTTCCTTCATTTCTTTCTTCCTTTTCGTTTTTTCTCTGTTTTGCACACAATATCTTCAATTTCTTCATCGCAAAATTTCCCCTTTCTTGTTTTCTTTTTTTTTCTTATTTTCTTTTGAGCAAATCCCCCAGTTTCCTCTTTCTTTCTTTTCTTTCTTCTTTCTTTCTTTTTTTTCTCAACCCATTAATTATTAATTTTCTACCCGAGTCTTCCTTTCTTTCTTTCTTTCTTTCTTCTTTCTTTCTTTATTTATTTTCTTAACTCTTTAATTATTCATTCGTTCTTTCTTTTTTTTCTTTTTTTCTTTCTTCCTTCTTTTTTCTTTCTTTCTTTCTTTCTTTCTTTTTCTCAACCCATTATTTATTTTATTTTCTACCTGAGTCTTCATTTTTTCTTTCTTTCTCTCTTTCTTTTCTTTCTTTCTTTCTTCTTTCTTTCTTCTTTAATTCTTATTTCTTAACTCTTTAATTATTCATTCATTCATTCATTCTTTCTTTCTTTCTTTTTTCTCAACCCATTATTTATTTCATTTTCTACCAGGATCTTCCTCCCTTCCTTCTTTCTTTTTTTCTTTCTTTCTTTCTTCCTTAACTCTTTAATTATTCATTCATTTCTTCTCATGTATTTATTTCTTCTTCCCTTTCCATCTTTTTCTTTCATTTCTTTACCTCCTCCCTCAATATTATTAGGAAACCAATTTATTTTACGCAAATAATATTCACTAAAACATAATTTCTTGTCTGTCGTTTTTATTGAAGATTCATTTTATCCCCTTTTATTTTTCTGTCTCTTGTTGCTAAGTAGAACGTTGTCCGTTTCTTTTGGCACGACCGGCCTTCCATACAATCCTCCCATCTCGCTTTCCGCTTCACCGATATTAAACGCCCACGTAGATTTCTGTTCCACTCATCCGAGCGAGCCATTCGAAAATTTCGGGTTGTTTTTTGGCCAAAATGTCTTCTTCGTACGAATGTCGTTAATAACAAAATCGACGATGATATCCAAGTCAAATAAGACGTTGTTATTTTCAGACTATGCGAGTTTTTCACAGCACTTTTAACTGGTGGTCTTTCACTGAAACCTGGGAAACAGTAAGTCTCCTCAGATCTCTAGAATCCCTCTGTTATTTTTTATCATGCTGATTAGGAGAAAAGACCGGCCGGTTTAGCTCAGTCGGTAGAGTGTTCGGCTAGGAATCACAAGGTTCTTGGTTCGATACCGGCACCCGCCAACTCAGCGTATGAGTAGCACAGGGATCTGTGCGGTAAAGTGAGGAGCTGATGGAAGTTGTGGCGCTCCGTCTCAGGTGCTAAAACAATCTCTTGGTCTAGCGCTAGTGAAAAGGGGATAGACTTCCTCGTTGTCTGGCTGATACTGACATTAGGCCGCCCCGACGACTTTACTTACTTTAGGAAAAAGAGTAGGAGGAGGGGGGAAGTGGAGCTCTCGAAGTAGTTTTGATTAACAAAAAGACAGTCCCTACTGTCTGAATTCAGAGTTTTCCTTCTCCTAGACCGGTTGCCATAAAAGGTTAAATAGCCCAGTCACTCCTGCTATTTAACCATAACTGAAGAGAGAATAGTTTGATTCGAGCCTTTCCCAATAGTATTAGTGGAATGTGAAATGCAAACAGCGGCGTTCAGGATTTGAACTCGTCTCACTGTGTCCATTTCCCAGGATGATAATCATTACACTACGCGCCCCCACAATATTTATTAGCATCATAAGCTGTTATTAATAGTGCTGTGGTCTGGATGGTCTTATTTCTTCTTCTGACCTCCAATTCCTGCAGTCTCTTTTCCAAACCTTAGGGTATTGTTCCAAGTACATCAACAACAATTGGTATTACCGTCACCTTCACCTTAAAGGTTGTTATTCTTACTATTTTTTGTTTTCTAGATATTTTTTACCTATTCGTCCTAAAGTTATTTCGTCGTTTACAACCCTTAACACTTTCCATATATATATATATGTATATATATATATATATATATATATAATATATATATATTATATATGGAATAGCTGTTATCTCTCTACGGATGCTTTCTTTCAGTTCCACTGTCGTGTGGGGCCTGCCTGCGTATACCCGATTTTTCAGGTAACCCCAGTTATATGCTAAACCACAGTTTACGTGCTATAAGAAATCGAGCTCTCAAATGTTTTTGTCATAATGATGACCATCTCAAAGACATAATATTCAAATCTTAGATTACATGTAAAACTCCGGTGTATCAGTTATATAATAAATATACTTAGTACTCTGTGTCACTTTTGTATTATGAGAAAATAGTATTTAAAATGTGTCTCATCATTATGGTCCATCGTATATATACGATTTGTTTAATAAATAATTTTCATTAACTCCACTAGCAAATATATGCACCCTTCGGGTGCAAGTATTTAGGTTTTGATGTTATAAAATATTGTATCAAATTATAAACTATTTAGAAAATGATAAACTGAGGAGGTATAATCGAAAAATAGAACAGCTTTAGATTTAACTCTTCTATCATTTTCTTTCACTCCCGTCTTTCATTTTTCCTAATTTATCTATTTAGTTAGATTATGAAGTATTTAATAAAATTACAGTTCTTTTGTCTTGTTTAGGGATTTCTTTTAAGATTTATCCCCGAGATCTTTGCTCAGATTTGTTAAGAGAAAACCAAACAATTAGAAATCAATAATACTAAGCATATATTTATTAAAATCAAATTTTAAATATCAATATGCAAATTAGCCTTCCCGTTCACACTGTAAACCGCTATTTTGTTGCATATATAAATACAATTACATGCTATTAGTAGGTAGATATGGTCAACAGTATTAATAAGGTATAACAATTTTATCAATAATTGAGGTTTAGATAAAAATAAATTCATGATAAATGTGACGTCAATAACTAAGGGAATTATGACTTGAATAGTGATTTAGTTTCGGTTACAGACAGACAAACACACAATCTCCATTATAATAAGATGTGTATTAATAAATTGGTAGAAATAATTTTCATTAAGTTCATATTATAAGACTTATACATTACCACATAAAGTGACACGGGTGTGCTTGCTGTAGGGTCAGAGTCGTAGGAAATAGACTCGTCGACCGGAGTTCAAATCCAAGGCTGTTTAATTTCATATAGTGCTAACACCCTTGGGAAAAGTATGAATCCATATATTCTCACTCCAGCTATGGGTAATAGTATGGCAGACTGGGCTCTTTAACCTTGTCTAGAAGTAAAACTCTGAATTCAAACCTGTTAAACTCCGTTTAAGTAATTGATCTTGTGCCTCATCCTGTTCGTGCGGAGGGGTTGGTAAATATACACACGGAGGGACATCAGGATTTTAGAGGTTATTAGGTGAGGTACGGCAAAAAAGTAGGGATCTCCTGGAACATATATAACATTAATCAAAATGAATCAACTGTTATGGGACAGGGGTAGACTTCTATTCCATAATGTTAATTACATGTACATTTCACAGACTAAATCCGCCCTGTCGGCTGGGGCGTTAGAATGCACCGACTGCACCTCTGCAGAGGGGTAAGACTCCCCCAATGGGGCCACCTGTTGGCCGTGGGTGGTGACCCGTGATGCTTAAGGATAGAGCCCAGGTGGATGAGCAGTTCATGACATGCAATACTCCACTTTGGCCCTATCTTGGGCTAGACGGGCGGTCGGAGAGGCCCCCTCCGATCAATCGGCTGGTCACGTCAAGCCCTAGTACCTATATGATTTTCCCAACCCTATTGCCCTTATGGCAAGCCCCAACCACTTTTTATCATATGGGTGCTAGAAGGCGGTGGCTGCGGGTCTACATGTCCTGGGAATGACGTTAAACTCTATCTGATGGTGAGGTTCCAGTCCTGGAGGTTTGGGGAATGTGGAGCACCCCTTCATCACCATTGCTCCCTGATCTACTCTGACCCGGAGTGGTAGTACCTGTTAGGGTCCCATCTATGGGTTAAATAGAAAAATGTATTTATAAAAAAATGGTATTATCCATTAAGAATTGATTTTTCAAAACTTTATCGGCATTAAATGACCCACTGAGGTTGATATGCCGTAAAACAAAACAAACAAACAAACAAACAGACTAAATGTACCAAATTTCATGGCATAAACGGTGTCTTAGGTATAACAGTAATCTGTAAATGGTGGTGAGACTACAGTTCTAGAGATCTTAACTGTTCTGAGTACTCCTTCAATGCCTTTACTCCCAGGTCCACTCTTACATAGAGTGATAATACCGATCAGGGTTCGATCTATGAGTCAAAATAGGTCTGTTTGAAAATGGTAATAATTGTGCTGCCTTTACTACCGTTTTAGATCTTATCAAATATTCTAGATTTTATCTAGCGGTGTGTTTACCGATCCTAATCACACACACACACACACACACACACACACATACACACACACACACACACACACACACACACACACAATATATATATATATATATATATATATATATATATATGTATGTTATGTATAAACTTTGTTCTTGCGAACGTTGTTTTTTTGTATTTTGAAGCATTGAAATAAAAAACAGAACAAGGAAACAGAATTTTAATATTCCATTGTTGTTCTGTCCCTGGTTCGATTAATTCCGATATTTCGGGTGAACCTTCACTATCTGGAGAAAAATGACATACTGTATATGAGAGAAAAAATGAATGAAGTGAAAGGATTTGGTGTTGTTTAGGCGTTATTTTTCTTTCGAAATTGTGTGACGTAACTTTTCCGAAATCGATCATGGTAATCGTTCAAAATTCGGCATGTCTTTGATATATATATACGCGCACAGTACCGTGATACAGACACACACTCACATTCACACACGTATATGTAAACACACACATACATTTATATGTATACACATATAGTCATACACACAACTCCCATGAACCCCACCCCTCACATATATAAAGAGCATAAAAAAAATAACCCACCTCATAGAGGTTCTTCACGGAACAAATGGACATGCTACTATTAACACACTCGCCTACCCGGATTTTAACAGTATGTCAAACCCACAAAAACACTTGAACTTTTATAGTTCTTCCATAATTCTCCATTTCAAAAAATCTATAAACAATTTCTTCAAATAAGAAATTTTCTCCTGACGATGACCTAAGGTCGAAACTAGTTGAGAATAAACAACATACAAGAAATATTCCTGATTGTCTTAATACTTTTTTCACACACACACACACACACACACACACACACACACATATATATATTATATATATATATATATATATATATATATATATATATATATATTGCATTGGCATTGCCATTGGCATTGAATATTCTACAAGTGTTGATATGCCATTAGACCAAACAACCAGCCAAACAACCAATCAACAAGCATATGTAAATGCAACAACTGTTACGAGACAGAGGTAAATATTTTTTTCCTTTTTAATAGCAGCCTCTAGCTTGTCTACGTCATAGTCTAAATACTCAGAATTTTCTGTGTAAGTGTGTGTGTGTGGGGGGGGGACATGTCACAAGTTTGACAAGATAAGTGCCATCTTATGTCGTGAGTGAGAGAAAAACAATCAGACGGAGAGAGCCACATGTGCTTTTACATCAACTAGCCGATCCTCTTTGTCACACACTCTCGGCATTAGCCGCTAATGCAACGTTTTAAGAATTCGACTTTGAAAATGGTAATCTACTGGAAGCACCGGATCCACTCCGAGCAACATATTTGACGTTTTAAGTTCTAATATATCGGCAATGTTTAATGTAGTGTAAAGCGGAAGTCAACAAACGTCAGACGGGCGGAAGTGCGGTTTTGATCGAATCAATCGTACGCTAAAGCGGAAGAACTTGCTATAATCTGATAACACTCTAAGTAGTTAGCAATAAGAGTTAACTTGCAGAATGGCTACCTGGGGTCAATTGCCGGTTCACGCATCAGGGTTTCGAATGACCCAGCCGCGTATATTGCTTTACCGGCGGCCAGACCACTGAAACAATCATTTCTGTACTTTCTAACTTTATTAATATATCATCATCATCATCATCATCATAATGACACGCTGAGAGTACGGATTCCCATGAATCTCTCTTGCCTCTTATATCAAACGTACATGGGAAGCGTGTGGTGTAATGGTTAAAGTCATGGGAAATGGACTCTTCGCCACGAGTTCAAATCCTGGACGCGGTAACTGAATTTTCACTTAGCGCTAATACCCCTGGGAAAGGTATGAATCCAATTCTCCCTCCAGCTATGGGTAAATAGTAGGAAAGACCGGGCTCTTTAACCATGTATAGGCAACCGGTCTAGGAGAAGGAAAACTCTGAATTCAAACCTGTTGAACTCCGCTTAAGAAATTGACCTTGTGTCACATCCTATTCGTGCGGAGGGGTTGGTAAATATATATATCAAACGTACATGGAGGTTGGTGGTGTCATGGTTAGAGGGGGAGGCAAGATTTTAAGTGTTAAGAAAAAAAAGTTTATAATAAATGTAGATTAAATTTTATTGTAAAAAAAAACAGATGAAAATCTTCTAAAGTTTTATACAAAGGAAAGAGAGAATAGACTCAGAGACCAGAGTTCAAATCCTTGACGAAGCTGTTTGCATTTCACATAACGCTAATACCCTTTGGAAATGTATGCATCCAACTATGGGTAAATAGTAGGACAGAATGGGCTCTTTTACCGTGGCTAGGTAACCAGACTAGGAATAGGAAAACTCTGAAGGAAAACTTGTAAAACTCCGCATCAGAAATTGACCTTATGTCACATCCTGCGGAGGAGTTGTCACGCCGTCTAACTCTTCATATAACAGATAATAGCTCCATTTCACATCATCTAAAATTACATTCATGTCCCCACTCTAATTACCGAAATATCCTAATGGAAAATACGCACATTCTGCACAAATAAAAAATAAACAAAAACTCCAAATACTAGAAGCAATACAAACCATCCTTAAATAAAATTAATTTTCAATGCAGTACTCACATTTTAAAATGCCTATAACACTTTTCCTATCAATTCTCCTACTTCTAGCCTCAACATCCATTAATATACTAACTTGGAAAGAAAACTGGAATACATCACCCCTGATGATGGCACTTCGAAGTGCCGAAAGTACTCGGAATACGAACTTCGGTGGACTAATCCACGGATTCCATCCAAATATTTAAAAAAGACTTCGAAGTGCCATCATCAGGGGTGATGTGTTCCAGTTTTTTTTTAACACATCACCCCTGATAATGGCACTTCGAAGTGCCGAAAGTACTCGGGACCTGAACTTTGGTGGACTTATCCACGAATTCCACCCAAATATTAAAAAGTTGGCCAGAAAACTCGAAAAGATCAAAAATAAAATTGTTAAACAGGAGATGCGTCTTTTGTTTAATTCTACACACACACACACACACACACACACACATATATATATATATATATAATATATATATATATATATTTGGGAGAATATGTGTTTAAATGAAGTCGAACCTAATTTTATGAAAGTTAATTAATTAATAATTAATTAATTAATTAGGCGGGATTACCTATTAAATTATATGAGGCCTAATAGGCCGAAATGTACATACAGAGATTGATTTTCTCGATTTGTTTAGCCTTAAATTTAATAGGTAACCCGCCTAATTAATTAATTAATTATTAATTAATAACTTTCATAAAATTAGGTTCGACTTCATTTAAACACATATTCTCCCAATATTGTCGGCTGAAAATAGCCATATCACAAACATCGTCTGTTTGTTACTTATAATATATATATATATATATATATATTTATTAGCCACCAGGATTCCGTTCTTAAGCATCATAGGTCGCTACCTCCGGCCAACAAGTGGCTCCATTGGAGTTGGAGTCTTACCCCTCTGCAGAGGTTCAGTCGGCATATTCTCTAGCCTCAGCCGACAGGCTGTACTTAGATGCGAAACCACTTAGTAAGAGTACTGTAAACAACCTGAGGCATAAGTACCTAAACAAAGCCTAGTAAATAATAACAGTGCATTTACTTGGCCTCCAGCCAATTCTATAGAAGTCTGAGTCATCATGGGAACTAAATTAATTTCCTGTTCTTCAAACTGGCCATTAATCAAAAGTGGCGTGCAAGGTTACCATAGTTTTGAAATTCAACAATTCATCGATAAAAAGAAATCGCTAATTTCGAAACACGCAACCGTTTCATGAAAATTGAAATATGAAACGGGTTGATTCGGTAGCGCATACTTCTCCACAACCAATTCGACCTGAATAGGACACTAAATTGCATCCAAGGATGAGGCTTCAATTATCGAAGGTTGGAAAGTATGGTTCTGGTTGGTTAGATTTTACTACATGTCAACCCTTGTGTGTGTGTGAGTGTGTGTGTGTGTGAGTGTGTGTGTGTATGTGTGTGTGAAAGAGAGGGACAGAGAGAGAGCAGAGATAGATAGATAGATAGATAGAGAGAGAGAGAGAGAGAGAGAGAGAGAGAGAGAGAGAGAGAGAGAGAGAGAAGAGAGAATTGGTTGGTTGGATTTTATGGCATGTCAACCCTTGTGTGTGTGTGAGATATATATTATATATATAATATATATATAGAGAGAGAGAGAGAGAGAGAGAGGAGAGAGAGACGAGACAGAGAGGCAGAGACAGAGACAGACAGAGAGAGAATTGGTTGGTTGGATTTTATGGCATGTCAGCGACACAAGGTCAATTTTTTAAGCGGAGTTTAACAGGTTTGAATTCAGAGTTTTCCTTCTCCTAGACTGATTACTTACAAGGTCCATTCTTACTTGTTTAGTGGTTCCATCTAAGGATCAAATAGATATGTTTAAAAATTATCAATGCAAGTTCTTTTTACGCAGGGATTTTAATGGGGTATCCTGTGAGGATTCAACTTTCGATAATGTATCTGCGAGACTTTTTGCCCCTCCTCTTCTACTCAGGCGACGCCGTGTAGCAGATTCTAGTACTACATAACGCACATTTGGATTGTATGACACATTTCTTAATTGGCTATGTTGTAAATGTATAGAAATTATCTATTATTCCCTTCGAACGTTGCTTTTGTGCCCCGGATAACAGCAAGTAACATAAATCGTGTTCCTGGATTGTATGTGATATTTTTTAATTGGTTATGTTGTAAAGGTATAGAAAATGGTCATTATTCCCTTCAAACTATATATATATATATACATATATACATATATATATATATATATATATACATATATATAATATATATATATATATATATATATTATATATATATATATATATATATATATATATATACATATATATATATATATATATATATATATATATACCTTTTTAGCTCAGTCGGTAGAGCGTTCGGCTAGAAACCACAAGGTTCCT
>CM042170.1:9159108-9226608 GCA_023376005.1 Doryteuthis pealeii
GAGGGGGGGGAGGGGGGGGGGGAGAGAAAGAGAGGAGATGTGGAGAATGAGGCGAATAGGGAAGGTAAGAGTGTTAGAATAGATATGATAGATAGAATAGATATAGGAGAAGATTTTGAAATATGAAAGAGAGTTGAACAGGAGAGACAGAAGAATCCAAGAAGTTGAGAGAGAGGCGACAGAAGGAGACAGAGAGAGACAGAAGACGAGACAGAGAGAGAGAGGGGGGGGAGATTTTTTGGAAATATGAAAGAGAGTATTGTATTGGTTATAATAGCAGACTAGAAAATGATATAGAATGTTAGATGAATATAGAAAGGTGCGCTGGGGGGAAGAAGGATCGATTTAATAGACAGAGAGATCTCGTTTCATACGTTTGCTTTTTCTGTCTCTTTCTCGACAAGATTTGAAGAAAGAAGCAAATGACTGAAATAATAAATAAATAGAAGAAGAATCTATAAGAAAGAAAGAAAGAAAGAAAGAAAGAAGAAGGAGAGAGAGAGAGAAGAAGAAGGATAATTATAAACAAAGAAGACTACTACAGAGAAAGAAGAAGAAAGAAGAAAGAAAGAAGAGAGAGAGAGAGAGAAAGTAAAGAAAGGAATACTATCTATAAAAAAGAAGACTATACAGAAGAGAAGAAGAAAGAAAGATACTAGAAGTAGAGGAAGGAAAGAATAATATATAATACGAAAGAAAGATCTATAAGAAAAAAAGAAAGAAGAAAAAAAGAAAGAAGGAAAGAAGAACGAAATAATAATGATATAGGAAAGAAAAAATAGATAGATAGAAATATAAGAAGTAGAATAATACTAACAAAAAAAGGAAAAAATATAAAAAAATAGAAGAAAAATCTATAGAAAGAAGAAGAAAGAAAGAAAGAGATACTACAAGAAAAACGAAGGAAAGAAGATAGAAAGAAAAGGAAGAAAGAAAGAAAGAAGAAAGAAAGAAGAAGAAAGAAGAGAAAGAAGAATACTAACTAAGAAGAAAGAAGATTGATGAAGAAGAAGAAAGAAAGAAAGAAGAAAGAGACAGAAAGAAGAGAAGAAATAAGAAGAAAAGAAATGAAAGAGATGCACCGAAAGAAGAAGAAAGAAAGATCTAAAGATAGAAGAAAGAAGAATGAAGAGAAAGGAAAGAGAGAAGACAGAAGAAGAAAGAAGAAGACATGAAGAAGAAAGAAAGAAAGAAGAAAGAAAGAAATAAAGAAAGAAAGAAGAAGTAAAGAAGAAAGAAAGAAGAAAGCAAGAAGAAGAATATAGAGAAAGAAGAAAGAATGAGAGAAGAAGACAGAAGACAGAAAGAAGAAAGAAAGACAGAAAGAAGAAAGAAGAAGAGAAGAGAAAGCAACAGAAGAATACTCAAGAAAGAAAGCAAAGAAGAAGAAAGAGAAGAATGAAAGAAGAAGAAAGACAGAAAGAAAAGAACGAAGAAGAAAGAAGATACTACAAAAAGAAGTATTCTGCAAGAATAAAGAAAGAAAGAAACTAAAAACGAAAGAGAGTGAAGAGAGTATGAAATATAAACAGAGATAAAAATGAAGCCAAAATGTGAGACGTAGTAAGAGTGAGAAAAAGAAGACATAAAAGAATAAAATGGTAGCAGGAGAGAGAGAGAGAGATCATTTAACAGAGAGACAAATCGAAGAAGAAGAAGAAGAAGAAGAAGAAGAAGAAGAAGAAGAAGAAGAGAAGAAAGAGGACAAAAGACGTCGAAAGATAATAAAAATTGGCTAGAACACAAGACAAATAACCAAAAAAAAAAAAAAAATGAGTGCATTAATTCCGACATAGAAATTGAGAATCGACTGAGTACCCAGCAACAGAGAAGCTGATACCGACGGCCAAAATGTGTGGGCGGTTTCAGTCGAACGCAACTCAGAAAATAAGCAAGAACACAAGAGAACCAATCAATGGACTGGATCTCTTTCTTGCCACGTGCAATTCTATCCACCGTTATTTTATTTATTAATTTTTTTTTTTGGAGGAGGGGGGTTTAGATTCATGGTGATGTGAAATTCAGACCGATCTCCTCACTCGATATGAACAGGTTCATTGGTATTGCGGGCATCGACTTTTTTTTAGCGCCAAAAACAAATTTTTACATTGAATGACCTTTCTACTTGTTTTTACCCCGACTCATATTCTGTTCCCTATTTTTTTCGGTAAAACTTGCAAATCATACTCAAAATTAAAACGGAGCGGGGAAAGTTCAATTATAGGGTGACCCAGAAAAAACAGAACCCAAATTATTTATTTATTTTCTTATTAAACTAACCCCCAACCCCAACCCAACCCTAAATCCTAAACCCTAACCCTAAACCCCCTAGTTAAAATTAACAGTTTTATTTCAAATTTTTTACATTGAATGGTCTTTCTTCTTGTTTTTACCCAGACTTATATTCTGTTCCCCAGTTTTTTTTAGGTAAAACTTGCAAATCATACTCAAAATTAAAACGGAGCGGGAAAGTTCAATTATAGCGTGACACAGAAAAAAAACAGAACCCAAATTATTTATTTATTTTCTCATTAAACTAACCCTAAACCCCCACCCTAACCTAAACCCTAAACCCAACCCTAATCCCCCTAATTAAAATTAACAGTTTTATTACAAAATTCTGTTTTTCTGGGCCACCCTGTAATATCATGTTACTCAACTAGGGGGTGGTTAGGGTTAGTTTAATGGGAAAATAAATAAATAATTTGGGTTCTGTTTTTTCTGTGTCACCTTGTAATTGAACTTTCCCGCTCCGTTTTAATTTTGGGTATGATTTGCAAGTTTTACCATTTTTTCTTCTTTTTAATTAAAAAAAAGTTGAAATATGAATTGAAAATTTAGTATCAGTGAGATTATGATTTGTCAAACAGAAAAAAATAATTAAAATGTGTTTCTTTCACCGACTTATTAATCAAATGCTGCAGGTGTTATTCGTTTGAATTTTTTTAGATGATTGGTTGGTTAATTGGTTTAACGGCATATCAACCCGTCTGGGGTTATGTCATGCCTAACGGTTAGGAAGTAATATATGTTGTGTTTTTATATTTATACTTTTTATTAATTGGTTTTAATAATGTATAGCACCATTGGGGATCATTATGTATGGTATTGATTAGGTTCATGTCTATATTCTATGGTATTATCAACCCGTCTGGGGTTATTTCATGTCTAATGGTTAGGAACTAATACAGTTGTGTATTTATATTTATACTTTGGTAGTAATTGGTTTTAATAATGTGTTAGCATCATTGGGGATTATGTTGTATGTTATTGATTAGGTTCATGTCTATATTCTATGGTATATAAACCCGTCTGGGGTTATGTCATGCCTAACGGTTAGGAAGTAATATCAGTTGTGTATCTATATTTACATTTTTGTAGTAATTGGTTTTAACAATGTGTTAGCATCATTGGGGATCATGTTGTATGCTATTGAATAAGTTATTGTCTATATTCTATGGTATAATTTTATTTCCTTCAAAAAGGACAGAATGTCTTCTATGTTGACTTTTTCAAATAGATCTTTCATATTGTTTGCATTAAAATAACGGTTTCTGATGTGAGCAAAAAACCCTGCATTCTATGAATAAGTGTTTAACAGTCAAAGGTGTTTGACATATTTCACATGGTGATTGTTGTTGTTGTTGTTGTTAAATTTGGGTTGGTAAATATATATATATATGCTTCTTAAGATTAAAGAATTGAACTCCATTTGAGCTGAAGAAGCTTAAAACGCCAATATATTGGTTTAACATCTGAAACATAAACTACATAATTATGTTGTGTTGTTAACAGCCTTCTGTCTACGAGAGACGATGGAGTAGTGTCAAAGTTTGTTTTTTCTCTTTGAACTACATAGCCAGGGCTTAAAAAATTGACCTTATATCACATCCTCCTCGTGCGTAGGGGTTGGTAAATATATACATCACGATAAAGATGAGGACAACAGTCCGAAAAATCAAAATGATACATACCAAGCCTCATCTAAAAATTCAGACAAATAATAGTTGGTAAATGTTCTGATTGCCAGGTTGGTTTATTTTACGGCATATCAACCCTTTTCGGGTCATTTACTGCCGAGTTATTTTGATATTTAGGTTTCTTACAGTACCTGATGTTACTTAAATGGTCACCCATCTAAGTATTGAACGGCTCATCGCTGCTTAACTTCGGTGATCTAATCTAATTACCTGGCTAATTGTCAAACCAATCTCTAACACGAAAGCTTTGAATTCATATCTTGTTTTTCGCCACAGGGAATTTCCCCAGACAACCGAAAGAGGATTTTAAATCCATTCACATTAAAGAGGGCAGCACTAAGTGCAAATTAAGCCTACCTGCCGTTGTCAACGAGATCTCGGCAATCAATTCACGTCAGGGCGTGACCTCATACGACTTGCTGTAAGGAAATGTTTCACAAATTAAACACCAGATGGCGCGAATCAGACAAAGATCAGGTTATCGCCGGTGGGTGACTCATGGCCGGACTGACCAAGAAATGATGTCTCATTGCCAACCACTTCACAAGAAATTGCGGTAAGTCAAATGATCCAGTGTCAGAATTTTTATGCTCAATCCCAAAATTTGTCGAAATTGGCGGGGTTTCGAGAAAAATGGCGACTTTTTGTAACATATTTCTGTCTGTAAAATAAATTCTAGAGCTTCCCTACTCCTGGAAATTGTTTTATAAAAGCATTCTTGCCCAAGGAATCAAGAAATGCTATAAAGAAAAGTCTTAAAGTAAACCACTTGTAAGTTATTGGGTGTAACCGTTGCTTACGAGTCCCTGTATAAGTGCTATTCCTAAATTCTGCTGCACATCCACTTCGGGGTAATTCCATGTCAAATGATCCAGATCATGTTCAATTTCTCTGAAATTTTGTCCAAGTATGGATTATGAATTAACATACCTAAGTAGTAATATCTTATCCTCGGAAAGCGATGTTAATGAACGCATAGGAAAGGCACGGTCGGCTATAAACAGATTATCAGGCATATGGAAATCCGATCTCATTGACAAGTTAAAGCGACAATTCTTCCAAGCTGTGGCTGTATCAGTGCTACTGTATGGCTGCACCACTTGGACCCTAACGAAGCGCCTTGAAAATAAACTAGATGGGAGCTGCACACGAATGCTGCGTACGGTCTTGAACAAGTCGTGGCAACATCACCCCACAAGGAAGCAGCTGTATGATTACCTGCTATAGACTCGGCAATAACCATGTGATCATACATGAGTTGGTGTCTTTGGAATGATCCCCAAATGTTTTGGGAAAAGACTGGGGTAGGAATTGGAAATCAGAGGAAGAATCGAGACCTTCCAGATAACAAATATTGTTAAGATTGGCTGGAACTCAGAAGCGTCCTGGAGTCCGGAGGAGACTTGCTGTGACTCAGATTCCAGTGAAAGACCACCAGTTTAAATTGGCATGAAAAACTTGCAAGGGGTTATATAATAATTATGTGGAACTATAGTCTTTCAACGAGTATATGAAATAAGCTTTGGAGAAATGACCTGTAAAACCGAAAATACTTTTGATACTCCGAACAAGATATTTCAAGCCAAGAAGTAAAAGCGGCTCGGGGGAGTCTCCGTGGCGTAGTGGCTAACTTGCTGGACTGCGACATCGTAGTAAGTGAGTTCGAATCCCAGTCGCGCGATTACGTTCACTTTAGAACTAATACACTTGGAAAAGGTATGACCCCCCCCCCTGACGGAGAACGAAAAAGAGCAAGACATTGTCTCGCCAGCCTGGATCGAACCCGCGTCCTCCCGCATGCAAAAACAGATGCGATTTAGGCACTGGACGGACGGCCAGGATGTTTTGGTAAATACGTACATAAATAACATGTGAGTCAAGCGCTGGGCAGTCAGGAGTCAGCAGTAGCAGGTTGACTGACGCGAACGACCGAGTAAAGAAATGTGATTTTGAACTGATAAAGATTATTTCGACTACGGTGACGGATTTTGCAGTTGCTAAACGAAAACGAAGAACGTGTTGACCAGGGCAAAGTTTGGCTTGCTGGAAGACTGTGGACTCGCTTGTTTTTGCCCCCCCTCTCGGCGGGAGCTTGTTGATACGAACATCTATTTCCCCCCATATATTTCCCCCCTTCTATAGTTATGAATTAAATAGTACAACAATTCTTCTTCTAAAAGAATGACTGGTATTAAATAACCCAGGAAGGTTGATATGCCATTAAGCAAAGAAGCCATTGTAGTATGAGTGGCTCTTGTAAGAAGAAAGGTCGTCAGTCGAAATAAGTTAAAGTTGAATCATGAAACATGATCAACGAGAAGTCCCTCAGTTTACCAACACCCACCCCTAGCCACCTACATTTTTCCGTGCACACTAGTGTGTTCCCGCGGTGGGTGGGGGGCGTTGGTAGGGCACTCGTGTGTAACTCTGGTCAGCCTCATTATTTATTCAGAAGGGCAGATTTAACAAGACTCGGAGCCGTCAAGTCCACTCCCACCGTCACATCCCTCCCAGATCGGTTTGCTAAGACTGGGGTTGAGTTGAAAAGGAGAGCAAGCGAGAGAAAAGGAGAGTAAGGAGCGCTAAGCTCGGATCAAGGATTTTGGACGTTGGGGGAATAGAGATTGACGGACGGAATCAGATAATCACTGGTCTCCATAGATTATTCATTAGGGTAAATGCTGTCCTGATCCGGTTCGGTTCCTCTGTCTATCATTTATTCGCGCGAAAACGTCGTGTTTCAATTATAAGCTTGTGTATCCCCCCTGGTCGGTAATTCTCTGAATGGCCGATTCGCACAGCGCAGATGTTCGCGACAGTGACATTTTCAAACGTGATTCATAGTTTCTTGGTCAACGATTATGGTCTAACGTTGTTTTCAAATATCGTTAAAGAAGAGGACAGTAAACGCATACTGTTAGTAAGGCATCGGTTATACAATCAAAACGGATATCATTATGTATCACTTATTACCAAATTCTACAACAATAAAGATGTATAGCAGTGCAAGAATAAGTACATCCTTTTATTCAAAATTACATCATCATCATCATCATCTGTTGGATTATTTTCTATATAAGGCTGGCTGTAGTCCAACACTTAAACTTATAGACTCAGCCAGGTCGCAATATTCCCAATTAGTTGTAATAAATATTTTACAATATCATCCTCCACCCGTGATAAAATACAAATACTTTTTCTTTCGCGAATACGTGGTTAGTTAACTATTTAATCGCCGATATCGACTGCTGTTCATTTGCGCGTAATTCGACATTACGTGATGGTGGTCTTAGTTGTGAGGCAAATTACATTTTTATAAGGGTTTTTAGAATTTGGTTGTAAATAATACCTAATAATATCTAATTTTATGATGATCACCAAAAATAATAACATCCTGGTATCTTTGGTTGAGAAGTAAATTACATTCTTATAACGGTTTTTAGAGTTCGGTAATAAATAATACCTAATAATATCCACTTTGTTGTGATCGTATAATATGCACTTGAAATAGTATCCTGCTATCTTCGATTGAGAAGAAATGCACTTTTTTTAATAATTAAAAACATTGGTAAGGGTGTACTTACTTATGGGCCATACTGTTTTAATTTTTTTTTTAATTGAAATAGAACACTATTCTAGTAGTGACCACTCAAGCGGAGATCTAAGAGGTTTGAATTCAGAGTTTTCCTTCTCCTAGACTGGTTGCCTAACCAAGGTTAAAGAGCACAGTCAAATAGATCACTAAGTAGGACTGAGCCTATTCTAGTAGTGACCAGGTTTGAATTCAGATTTTTTCTTCTCCTAGACTGGTTGCCAAACCAAGTTTAAAAAGCCCAGTCCACCCTACTATTTACATATAGCTGGAGCGAGAATAGTTGTATTCATACCTTTCCCAAGGGTATTAGCGCTATGTGAACTGTGGCTTCGCCCAAGATTTGAACGGGTCGACGAGTCCATTTCCTACGACTTTAACCAGTACACCCCCGCGCTCTCCCCATACTGCACTTTTTGTATGTTTAAATTTAGCGTCACGTGACACGTCTATTTTGTTTACGTTGAAGACGCTTTGTTACGAAAATATTTAAGAAACAGTGTCTTAAATTCTCATTGTGAGTCTGCGTCACAAATGATTCAAACTGGGTTGAACAGAGCGAAATGTCTTAATAAAAAGAACCCCCCGCCCCGCCCTGGGGAATTTTGGCTTGTTGGCTTATTGGACACATGGTACACAATGACTAAAGGTTAGTATATTGTAATAAAACACCCACCCACACACAGATACACACACACACACACACACATATATATATATATATATATATCTTATTATAATGGAGATTGTGGGTTTGTCTGCCTGTAACCGAAACTATATTACTATACAAATCACAATTCCCTTTGTTATCTGCATCCCATTCTCCATGATTTTATTTTTATTTAAACCTCAATTATTAATAAAATTGTCTTACATCATTAAGACTGTTGACCACATCTACATACAAATAACATGCAATTGTATTTATATATACAACAAAATAGAGGTTTACAGTATGAATGGGAAGACTAATTTGCATATTGATCTTAAAAAAATTGATTTTAATAAATATGTGCTTAGTATTATTGATTTCTAATTGTTTAGTTTTATCTTATTGAATATGAGCAAAATTCTCTTCAATAAATCTTAAAAGAAATCCCTTAACAAAAAGAAATAATTGTAATATTATTCTTTACTTCCAATTTTAACTAAACAGTTTAATTAGGAAAATTTACCAATGAAAGACGGGAGTAACGGAAAATGATGGAAGAGTTAGTTTCAAAGTTGTTCTATTTTTCAATCATACCCCCTCTGTTCCAAATCTTCTAATCTGCATTCTTATTCAGTTTCTTTGGCTTTTCTAATTTAATATGATATTTTATTATATTAAAACTTAAATACTTGCACCCAGAGGGTGCATATATTTGCTAGTATAAGTAAAGAAATAACAAAAGACTTAGAGATTTAGCTTTATAGTCTATTTCAGGGAGCTTAGACAAAGTGTCTAACTCTCCCGACTCATCAGATGCGAATGATTATTATTATAATAAATTTGCTCTACTAACGCATTGAGCACTTCTCATTTGTTATATCGCTGTCTTGCCTTTCTGAATTTTGCATCAACTAACCATTGTGACCATATTCACCGGTAAGTCACCTTTTCCATAATATATATATCTTATTATAATGGAGATTGTGGATTTATCTGTCTGTAACCGAAACTATATCACTATACAAGTCACAATTCTCTTAGTTATTGTCATCACATTCTCCATGATTTTATTTTTTATTTAAATCTCAATTATTAATAAAAATTGTCTTACATTATTAATACTATTAACTATATCTACATACTGACAACATGCAATTATATTTATATATACAACAAAATAGCGGTTTACAGTGTGAACGGGAAGGCTAATTTGCATATTAATATTAAAAAATCGAATTTAATAAATATATGCTTAGTATTATTGATTTCTAACTGTTTGGTTTTATTTTAATGAATATCAGCAAAAATCTCTTCAATGAATCTTAAATGAAATCCATTAACAAGATAAAATAACTGTCATTTTATTCTTTTAACTCAATACTTAAATTAGAAAAAATAACAATGAAAGACGAGAGTGATGGAAGAGTAAGTTTCAGTTGTTCCATTTTTTATTATACTCCCTCTGTTTCAAATCTTTTATTATACTCCCTCTGTTTCAAATCTTTTTATCTGTATTCTTATTTAATTTCATTAGCCTTTCTAATTTAATACAATATTTTATTACATTAAAACTTAAATACTTGCACCCGGAGGGTGTATATATTTGCTAGTATAAGTAAAGAAATAACAAAAGACTTAGATATTTAGCTTTATAGTCTATTTCAGGGAGACTAGACAAAGTGTCTAACTCTCCCGACTCATCAGATGCGAATGATTATTATTATAATAAATTTGCTCTACTAACGCATTGAGCACTTCTCATTTGTTATATCGCTGTCTTGCCTTTCTGAATTTTGCATCAACTAACCATTGTGACCATATTCACCGGTAAGTCACCTTTTCCATAATATATATATAATATATATATATATATATATATATATATATATATATAATCTAAGGGATTCGGAAAGAGAGAGAAAATATGTATAGAGGGAAAGTGAGAGGGAGTTTGTTTGTGGATTGAGAAAGGGGATTGTATAAGAGAAAGGAGGAACAGCTTTTTTGTTCTCAGTTGTGTCCTGTGAAAACTAATCTAGTTCAGTGATCATTCATTAATTTATATCCATAGAAGCGACACCAGTTCCAATAGAATCAAGTGCCGTTTTAGCTTCTTTGTCAAGTTCTTCTTAAACGGTTGCATTCCTGACTGACCCCTGGCAATCATTTTCTTCCTAATTTTAAAAGTATCTCCTGTGTAGCAGTACACTTCTCTAGTAAAATAGTTAGCAATGCATTTCTATAATAAAATTGTTAGCAATGCATTTCAGTGGTAAAATCATTTGTAATATATTTCAATAGTAAAATAATTTGCAATGCATTTCTTTAATAAGATTATTAGCTATGCACTAATGCATTTCAGTAGTAAAATCATTAGCAATGCATTTCCATAGTTAAATCAAAGCATTTCAATAGAAAACTCAGCAGCAATGCATTTCAATAGTAAAATTAATAGTAATGCATTTCCACAGATAATCATTAGCGATGCCTTTATAGAGAAAGACAATTCGAAATGCATTTTATATACCAAAATAATATATAATACATTTCTGTAAAAGCGAATGAGCATGGTGGAGAGTAAATGCTTGGGACAGATATCAAAGTAAAGTCATCACAGGGAGAGCTGGTGTGCTAATATCTAATTTCAGAACCATTTTATATACCAAAATAATTGACAATACATTTCTATAGTAACATCATTATCTATACACGTCTCCAGTGAAATGCGTTTATATAATAAAATTAAATCATTAGCAATTTTATGATAAATCATTAACCATGCATTTCAGTAGTAAAATCATTAGCAATGGATTTCTATTGTAAAAACCTTAGCAATGCATTTCCTTACTAAATCCTAATGATAAAACCATTAGAATAAATTTCAGTACTAAAAACAGTAGCAATGCATTTTTATGCTAGAATTATTAGCAACGAATTTCAGTAGTAAAATAATGATTAACACATTTCAATAGTAAAACAATTAGCGGTGCATTTCTCCTGTAATATTATTACTATTCCATTTTTTTCATTTTATTAAAAGCGTTAGCAATGCATTTCAAGTTTAATAAAATTGGATATGTACTGAATGCTTTGTATTTTATCCGGGGTGGGAAGCATTGTAAAATATCAACATTGATTTGCCGATAAAAAGTGAGAATGACCGCACGGTAAATATTGAAGTTTGTCTATTTTTACACCAGTCACTGTCAAGTAAAAACAAAGGGGAAGCACGGTTAGCACTGGTTAGAGTCGTAGGAAATGGACTCGTCGACCAGAGTTCAATTCATAGACGAAGCCACAGTTCACATAGCGCTAATACCATCCGACAAGAAATGCCCGAAGAAGTCCAGAGGACAATAGTCCGAATAATCCAAATAATACCATTGGGAAAGATATGAATCCAACTATTCTCTCTCCAGCTATACGTAAATAGTAGGGCAGACTGGACTCTTTAATCTTGGTTAGACAACCAGTAGATAAAGGAAAACTCTTAATTCAAACCTGGTCACTACTAAAATAGGTTCAGGCCTACTTAGTGATCTATTCACTGGGCTCTTTAACCTTGGTTAGGCAACCAGTCTAGGAGAAGGAAAACTCTTAATTCAAACCTGGTCACTACTAGAATAGGCTCAGGCCTACTTAGTGATCTATTTCACTGGGCTCTTTAACCTTGGTTAGGCAACCAGTCTAGGAGAAGAAAAACTCTGAATTCAAACCTGGTTACTACTAGAATAGGCTGAGGCCTACTTAGTGATCTATTTCACTGGGAATGGAATCACCCAAATCACCCAGATTCATGGATGGATCATTCTTGATTCCTATTTATACCAACTGTCTTGGACACTGCTTGAGTTCTACTTAGCTGGTGTTATTAAAACCAACAGTAGACTCACTGATTTCAATATATTATCAGTTTCCTTATTAACTGCGTTAATTTCAAGTGCTACATTTTCATTTAATCGGATGCCAGCAACTACCTGGTCTTTGATACTATCTTTTTCAGCATTTGTTAAGAGGTTGCTTTTAAGGATTGTGGGGATTAGAATAAAATTAAAATAAAATAGAATAAAAAATAACAAACTTCATAGGAGTTTATTATTTTTTATTCTATTTTATTTTTGTTTTACTTTTAATTTTATTTTTAATTTTATTTAAAAAAATCTTTTTGGTACAAATAATTTTCAATATATGTGAAATAATAATAGAAAAATATTTAGATGCAGTGCCACATCGGGATATTGATCTTGCTATGTAAAAATCAGAAATCATCAATAACTTTAGATTGGTTGGTTTTAAAACTTTTTTGATAGCATTTTTGGATTCCTTGAGCAAAAAATGTTTTTATAAACCAATTTTTAGGAGTAGGGAAGCTCTAGACATCATTTTACATACATAAATAGATTTTTAAAAAGTCGCCATTTTTCGCGACCCCCTAAAATTTCGAGAGCTAAAAATCAACATAACCCGCCAATTTTTGGAATTGGAAGCTCAAATTTTTGGGAATGTCTAACCTTAACATAGTCAATAACTATACAACATTTCAGAAAGATTGAAGGGGTGGCTGACATGGCCTGGATGATTTTACATGGAATTACTCTGCCAGTAGTTTACGGTAGAATTGTAGTGGTGGAAGTGCCGCTCTGAACGAAATAAGTAGGCAAAAAGTTAAAAAGAAATCTATAATTTATAATATTTATTCTAATAATAAATTTATAATATTAATATTTAAAAAAAATGTTATTATGAATCAGATTTGAATGATATATTAGAATTAAAAACTATATTAAATTCCTACATTAGAAATATCAACAGATTTATATAAAAATACAAACATTTATTTATCGTAACGCATTTAAAAAATATTTCATATTTCAAATACCGTATAATTATGAACAATAAAATGAAAGATAAAAAATATTTACTTAATAGAGACTATTTTTAATAATAATGTAAAGTTGAATCTAAAACGAACGGCAATAAATATTAACAACACTGACAGATTTCCCGCATGAATTTGAATTAATAAGATAAAAAGATTAGCAAAAATAAATGATTAAACGATAACTAATATCTTCTATTAATAATGGAGATTCGCTTCCGGTTTTTGTCACATTACCCAAAATCGTCATAAAAGTCGTCGGGGCGGCCTAATGTCGGTATCAGCCACACAGCGAGGGAGTCTATCCCCTTTTCACTAGCGCTAGACCAAGGAGATTATTTTAGCATCTGAGGTGGAGCGTCACACATACCATCAGCTCCTTACTTTACCGCACAGATTCCTGTGCTACTCATACACTGAGTTGACGGGGGCCGATATCGAACTAGGAACCTTGTGGTTTCTAGCCAAACGCTCTACCGACTGAGCTAAACCGGCCACTAACAAAAATAAATAAACTCAAAATTTGAATATGCAGCATTAAACAGTCCTCATTGTTTTTTAAAACAAGTTTTAATAAATACATGACTGGTATTATATATCTATTTATAGTTTGTTTTATTTTAATACATATTTAAAGTTTACATTTCAAATTGTTTTATTTTTTAATCCTTTAGTGAATTTGATGATTTTACTTACGTAGGGTACAAACTTGCTGACATTGAATTTTTTACTCCCACCCCTCAGGCAGTATGTTTCAAAAATCTATTTTTACATCACCCGGAGGGTGTTTTTTTATTTTGTACTAGTATTTATAATGCTAATAATAATTATTAATAATTATGCTGATGAATAAGATTTGAATTATCTATTAGAATTAAAAGCTACATGAATTTTTTTTAGAGAATATACATTGAAATTATTCTTTATGAATGTCAATTGTTAATCAAAATTAATAATCAATAATTTTATTTACTATTAATATGCTATTAAACAAATAAACCAAACTAATCTATCCAATTCAAAGAAAATTATCATGAAAGATAACCTGATAAAATTAATGTAAGAGTTAATTCCCTTGTTACATAAGTAATCTCCCTTGTTCTAAATAAATAACTTTATTCAAACAAGGGAGACTACTTACGTTAACAAGGGAAATAACTGTCAAAATCTTATTTTTATTTCATTTTTTTAATTATTTTTTTTAGATAACACACTTGTCTGGTCAAAAACCGAAATATGAGAAAGGTGTGGAAAGATGGTTTAGCACCAATATGTTAAATATATAAACTGTTTTAAATATCAGATTTTTAAACGCATGTTTTTTTTTTATCAAAAAGTGATCATGATGACAATGTCGAATACAGTAAAAGGTGTCCATAAAATTTCTTTACAACTTAAAAAAATATTACAAAAGCTAATGAACCAACAAATATGTGAACATTATTACAAAATGAAGAGTAGATATTGAAGTTAATTTGCCTAATTTAATACACCTCTACATGGGCGCCATTAGTTGCACGAAGTATATATAGAAAAATATGAAGACCTACGTGAACAATGCGTCAGAAACGGATGGATAACAGATGTATTTCCCATTGAAGTCGGATGTCGGGGATTTATTACCAACTCAACCTCGGCATTTTTGTCTAGACTTGGACTTTCTCCACCAGACAAGAGGAAATACTTAAAAAAGATTCAGGAAAAAGCTCTAACCGCATCAGCGTGGATATGGCAGTCCTATATTGTGACATCAAACCGACAAAGTCTGGTGGTATCGTGAGATACAGCTGGGGCGCTCTGGTTAGTGGTAATGATGCTTCGGCCCCGAAACCGTGCCTGAACCCAGAGTCATCATCTGATGAAGGCTTTGTTGGTTGCAATGCTACTGTGTAATTAGCAGTCATTGTATGAAGGTTATTTAGAAGGGGGGCATAGAGGGGGGAAATAGATATTTGCTTTAACAAGTTCCTGCTGAGGGGGGGGGGGACCAGAAAGAAGCGAGTTCACTGTCTTCTCGGAGGCAAAACTTTCTTTTGGTCAACACAGTCTTCGACCAGCAGCTAAAAATCCGTCGCCGTCGTCAAAATAATATTTTCTGACTGCCGTCTCACGTAAGCCGAAAGCTTCTCTGCCCGTCACGCACTCGCTTTGGTTATTTTATGGGCATATTACCCAAACATCCGGGCACATCAGTGGAACCTCGCGTCCGTCCAGTGCCTAAATCGCATTTGTTTTTGCATGCGGGAGGACGCGGGTTCGATCTCGGCAGGCAAGACAATGTCTTGCTCTTTTTCCTTTCTCGTTCTCCGTCATAGTATATTAAGACTGTACTCGATTTCTTACCATGTTCGATGTATCATCAAAGATCACAGTGGAATTAATCATCTTTTGCATTAGGTCAGTGATGTCCTGCATCTTTGTTCGATATACAATATCTTTAGCCTAACCGCACAGAAAGAAGTCCAGGGGGAGTGATATCTAGAGAACGGGCTAAAGTGACTTTATGGACACCCTGTATATCATTTTTCTCTGAATGTTTGAGATGAGGCTTGATGATTAGTATTATCTGCGTTATTCGAACTATTGTCCTCATCTTCTTTGTTATCTGTACAACGTTTCGGTCGATATGCCCTTCGGCCTTCTTCAAGTATTTCTTGTCGGACTCGGGAACCTTCTTTTCGGACTCGGGAACTTTCTTGTCGTAATCGGGAGCCACCACGGAACTTTGAACCTAACCCTTTATTCTGTCCATGGGGGTATCCTGTTCTCATTCCGCTAACCATAGCTGGGGTAGGGGTGTTAAGCTGTGTTAATTATTATTCTTGATAATAAAATAATAATAATAATAATAATAATAATAATAATAATAATAATAATTAACACAGCTTAACGCCTCTACCCCAGCTATGGTTAGCGGAATGACAACAGGATACCCCCATGGACAAAATAAAAGGTTGGGTTCAATGTTCCGTGGTGGCTCCCGATTCCAAGAAGGTTCCCGATTACAACAAGAAAGTTCCCGAGTCCGAAAAGAAGGTTCCCGAGTCCGAGAAGAAATACCCGAAGAAAGTCGGAGGGCATATCGGCCGAAACGTTCTACAGATAACAATGAAGATGAGGACAATAGTCCGAATAACGCAGATAATACTAACCCTGTATATCATTAAACAGGCAGGTAAGAAAATTAGGATATGTCGGCTGCAGAAAGTTAAGATCTCACTAAAAATAAATTAAATAATTCTGATTGATTTTAACGTCATATTAATCTGTCTTTGGTTATTACATGCCTAGAGGTTAGAGAATCGCGTTCACTGTACATGCAGATGTACATTTGTGTAGTTGTTTCTTAAAAGTACTTTTCTTTTCTTTTTCTTTTTGTGCTGTTATGAACAAACCCTGGAATCAGCACGCTGTAAAATAGAAGCTGTATAGCCACTTACCTCCCATCTCCCAAACCATCCAAATAAGAACAAGTCATCCTGGGTACTGCTGGAGAAATACGAACGAACTCATGAGTGACCTTCTATGCATGGACGCACCAGTGCTGTCCGACCAGCAAAAACTTATATTCATCAGCTCTGTTAGGACACTGGATGCCATCGAGAGGACTTACGACGAGTGATGGCCGATAGGGACGGAGAGTGAGACAATAAAATCTGGACTGTCATGATGCTATGAGGATAATGATAATGATGATGTTTTGATCCATACATGGAACCCTTACAGATATTACCACTTCGAGTCAATTTCTGGATCTCTTGGGAGTGTGGAGTGCCCTTTCATCTCCATTACTCCCAAGTCCACCCTGACCCGGAGTGGTAATATCTATTAGGCTCCTATCTATGGGTTAAATAGAAAATAATGAGTTTAAACCTGTGTTTAAAAATGAGTTAAAAAGAAAAATGGATAACCATCAAGAATGCATAAAACAAAACGTTTTCGGCATAAAATAACCCAACAAGGGTTGACATGCCGTAAAATTTAATCAACCAACCAACAAGGACATTCAAATAGATCTTTTTTTAGATATTGGTATTAGATATAAATACTTGATACCTTCTGTGTAAAATCTTTTGTAGTACCAAGAATATACACCCTCCGGACATAAGTATTTAAGTTTTAATGTATATCAAATTAGAAAGACTACTAAAATAAAATGCATATAAAAATATTACTTATTTTAATTATATTTTAATTGGGTTCTATTTAAAATCATCCATAGGATTGATTTTTGGAAAATTATGTATTAGAGATCAATAACACCAAGTATTTATTTATTAAAGCCGGTTTTGTTAAAACCAGTACGCAAATTAACCACACCATATATTGTACACCGCCCTGTGGCTGGGGCGTTAGAATGCACCGACTGCACCTCTGCAGAGGGGTAAGACTCCCCCAATGGGGCCACCTGTTGGCCGTGGGTGGCGACCCGTGATGCTTAAGGATAGAACCCAGGTAGATGAGCAGTTCATGACATGCAATACTCCACTTTGGCCCTATCTTGGGCTAGTCGGGCGGTCGGAGAGGCCCCCTCCGATCAATCGGCTGGTCCCTAGCACCTATATGATTTTCCCAACACTATTGCCCTTATGGCAAGCCCCAACCACTTTTTATCATATGGGTGCTAGAAGGCGGTGGCTGCGGGTCTACATGTCAAACCTTAGTAAATATATACATCTGTGTGTGTGTGTGCGTAAACTTCACTCTTTGTATTCGTGAATGCTCGTGTGTATGTGCATGTGTTTGTGTGTCATATTGCAAATTTTGATCTCGCAATGTTTTGACATTTGTTTATCGTCATAGAAGGCAGACATATTTCAGATTGAAAACATTTCGTAAACAATCATTGACACCAATTCCTAAGGAATATTTAATGTGACCATCTTTTAGTGCATTCAGCTGACATCATTATTTAACAAAGGGAATCATAGTGTCACTTGTTGAGACCAGTTGTTGGCAAGAATTGACTAAGAAAGCCATATCCCCTTCAATCTATCAGTGACTATCTTTCGTCTAAAACTTTGATTAGTCTGGCACGAGTTTTCACATCAGCATTAGCTGATGGTCTTTCACTGGAGTCTGAGTGACAGCAAGTCTCCTCAGGTCTCCAGGACTCTTCTGAGTATTCTGGCAGATTGCAGCAGTGCAGTGTTCTGAATGGTTTCAATCCTTCCTCTGATTTCCAAACTTTCCAGACCCTTGTGCGTCCTATATGCCGTCAAATACTGTAAATGCAGCAAAAATATTTTGGTTATTAAGCAACTAAAATTTCATTAAAAAAAACTCACAAGAATACCCGTATGTTTTTTTTTCTTTTTTTCTTTTTTTTTAATGCTGTACATATTGAATCTTTCGAATTGAAAATTGTGTTCTAAATTATCATAATCGACAACTGATGATCGTCCACAGCTAGCATTTATTTCAAGGGATATGTTACATCTGTAAAACGCTTAGATCCGTTTGCAACAGGAGGGCCAGATGTTTCATTTCATTCTGCGAGCACCTTCAGCGGCTTCGAGGTCGAGTTTAAAATAAACTCTCAAAATTACCAGAATCTCAATACTTGTATTCACCATTATAACATGTAAAAGGTACTGCTGAATAGCACAGAATAATACAAGAGCATACATGACTGGGTGGAAACGGTAACCTATTTAGAATTGTGCAAGAGATTGAAGTTTGACCATACTAACAATTTTAGATAAGTATTTACCCAAACCGTTTGCAACGGGTAGAGTATGACATAAGGCCGCAAGTATGGAGCATTCAACGAGAATCGAACATGGTATATGCACAAATCAGAACCTATCTCTGGGACTTTAATATACAATGTAAAGTAAGAAAGTAAAGTTGTCCTAAAGTCGATATCAGCCAGACAGCGAGGGAGTCTATCCCCTTTTCCTAGCGCTAGGCCAAGGAGATTGTTTTTTTAGCATCTGAGTCGGAGCACCACACCTACCATCAGCTCATCACACTACCACACAGATCCCGTGCTACTCATACGCTGAGTTGGCGAGGACCGGTATCGAACCAGGAACCTTGAGGTTCCCAGCTGGACAGCAGGAAACTGGTACAGAAAGAGTACAATAGCAGACATGACCGAGTAGGTAAGGTGATCCACTGGAATTATGCAAGCGACTAAATATTTACCATTAAGATAAATGGTACCATGCACAAATCAGAAACGGTCTTAAAAATACGACCTACAAAATTCTCTGGGACTTTGACATAAAAACGGATACCTTAAACTAGACTTAAAGACCAGACTAAGTTGTAATAAACAAGAAGAAACGAATACGTCAGCTAGTAATATATTGACGTTCCAGCAGATTATCAGTCAGTTAAAATAAAGGAAAGCAAAAACTCGAGAAATATTTGGGCCTTTCCAGAAAATTGAAAAAATAAAGTTTATGGAAGATGAAGGTAACGGTCCTGAAAAATCTCACAAGGAGTCAAATGATAATATAGTTGTAGTATATATATAAATATATTTGAATAATAGTCTTTTTATTTTTAAAAAAATGACAATACTCTTGATATATTCTAATTTTAAGTAACCAGGGAAATTTGGTGAGCTCGAACCCCAATCTATATCTTTACTACAAAACACGAAAGCCTCTTCGTCATCGTGCTCGGTAAATTCATCGCATGGTAAATTTATCGCAGCTAAATTAGTCGTGGCTAAATTTAGAATTTAATCATTGCTTTTAAGAATTTAATAAAAAGGGACAAAGGTTAATGTTTGGGAAACCAATTATTATACGAGCAAAAACTCGATAAATATCTGGACCTTGTCAGAGAATTAAAAAAAAAGAAGTTTGTGGAATATGCAGGTAACAGTCATGTCATCGTCGAATACCAGAACAATCCTGAATAGAAAATAGATACATATTTGGATCTTGTCAGAGAATTTTTTTAATTGAGTAAGATGAAGGTAATAGTCATACCAATCATCGTCGGAGTACCCGGAATAATCTTGAACAACTAGAAAATAGAATAGGGGAAGTATATATCTCTGATACGCAATCTCTGACACGATGTACCAACGATAAATTTACCACACGATGTACTTACTAACGATGAATTTACCATACAATGAATTTACAATGTGATGGATTTGTGGACGATAAATTTACTATACGATAAATTTAACGATAAATTTACCACACGATAAATTTACCAACAATGAATTTACTATATGATGAATTTACAACGCGATGGATTTACCAATGAGGAATTTACCATAGGATAAATTTACCAATGATAAATTTACCATACGATGAATTTACAATGCGATGAATTTGTGGACGATAAATTTTACCACTAACGATAAATTTACCACACGATAAATTTATAACGATAAAATTTACTAACGATAAATTTACCACACGATGTATTTGCCAACGATAAATTTACCATCCAATAAATTCACCACACAATAAGTTTACCACACGATAAATTTACCATACGATAAATTTACCAACGATAAATTTACCATATGATGAATTTACAACGCTATGGATTTACCAACGAGGAATAGGATAAATTTACCAATGATAAATTTACCATACGATGAATTTACAATGCGATGAATTTGTGGACGATAAATTTACCAACGATAAATTTACCATCCAATAAATTCACCACACAATAAGTTTACCACACGATAAACTTACCATACGATAAATTTACCAACGATAAATTTACCATACGATAAATTTACTAACGATAAATTTACCACACGATGTATTTGCCAACGATAAATTTACCATCCAATAAATTCACCACACAATAAGTTTACTTCACGATAAACTTACCATACGATAAATTTACCAACGATAAATTTACCATACGATAAATTTACTAACGATGAATTTACCACACGATGTATTTGCCAACGATAAATTTACCATCCAATAAATTCACCACACAATAAGTTTACTTCACGATAAACTTACCATACGATAAATTTACCAACGATAAATTTACCAACGATGACTTTACCATACGATGAATTTACAACGCGATGAATTTTCCACGATGAATTTACTTAGTGTCCTCGGTTACATTTCTTCTGTCCCCAAAACCACCTCATACCATTTTGTGTTCTGTGAGTGGGTCATGAGTAAATTCGTAATCGAGATGGACAAAGGCTCTTTCCACCTCGGGTAGCCGCTCCAATTTCTGCTGAAGACTTTCCCCAATGTCGTGGGCCTGTTTCAGGGACATGTCCTCAGGAAGGACAATGTCTACTTCGACCAGAAAGTTATTGCCAAAATAAAACGCTCGGACTGTGTCAATTTGTTTAATGTTCTTGTCGTGGTTCAAGCAAATCCAGGTGAGTTTGCTGAGAAACATCGGCTTGGCTGTGTAACCAGTCAATAATTTGATTTGACCTGAAATAAGATAAAAAAAAAATCAATAAGATTCAATCGATAAATTGATAGACAATTGATGAATAATTCTTTGGAATTTGGAATTCGGATACTGGATGTTGCTCAGAGGACCTACCGGGGCAATGAATGATAGGGACGGTTGGCAAGAGATTGTTATGGATATCCATGATGATGATGATGATGATAGCTTATCAAAATTGAAGAATTTTACAAGTTGCCCCAGCAGTAGCCGGAAATCCTCCTCAACACAAGCAGGCACACCTGCACAACGGCTGGCATTTGGTAGAATCGTCATACTATAATACTATGCATTGTGCATGCATATGTGGCTGCACAGTTAGTTATATAGATACGTTCTAGGTAGTTATAATTAATAAGTAATAAGTCAAACCACATATATGTATAAATATGTGTGTGTGTTCTAGTGTGGATAATGTGGGTATATATATGTATAGATAGATACATACATATGTGCGTGTGTATACATACATGTGTGTGTGTATGCATATATTGTATGTGTAAGTAGGTGTATTGTTTGTGGGTGTCAATAGTTCAATCCACCCATTAAAACTTAAGAAAAGATTAAGAGTGGTGATAAATGTTTTAAGTTTTAATGGGTGGACTGAACTATTGACACCCACAAACAATACTAATACAAATTAGAGACGAGAAGTCTGGGTTTCAACAACTTTGAGAGTTGACCGTAGGTTAGATTAGCAATAAAATGTGACCCATATTAGAACAAAGAACTTTTTCAAATCACGCGGAGGATAGGCACAAATCTCATAGACGAGATTTGATAGCGAGAATTGGGACCTCTGTGAGATTTTTGGAAGTTAAGTCTGTTAGTTTTCTGGAGCCGAAGAAGGCAGTCAAATTTTGGACACCAAAGAGGACAGTAGCCAGAAATCCTCCTCAACACAAGCAGGCGCACCTGCGCAACGGCTGGCATTTGGTACAATCGACATACTATAATACTATGCATTGTGCATGCATATGTGGCTGCACAGTTAGTTATATAGATACGTTCTGTATTAGTTATAATTAGACTGTGTATAGTTCTTCAGATAATAATTTTATTTCCATCAGTAATGAAATCTGTAAGATTGAAATACTCTAACTCACTCACTTGAGCTACTCATCATTCAAACTCTTCTTTCTCTACAACAAAATTTCTATTCCTGTCTATTAGAATATTCCCATTCTAAAGGAATATGACTTTGTTTTGACTGCTTTTTGTTTGAAAATAAATATTCAGTATCTTATTATAATGGAGATTGTGTGTTTTTCTGTCTGTAACCGAAACTATATTCCTACTCAAGTCACAATTCTCTTAGTTATTGACATCACATTCTCCATGATTTTATTTTTATTTAAACCTCAATTATTAATAAAATTGTCTTACATTATTAATACTGTTAACTATGTCTACATACTGACAACATGCAATCATATTTATATATACAACAAAATAGCGGTTTACAGTGTGAACGGGAAGGCTAATTTGCATATTAATATTAAAAAATCGAATTTAATAAATATGTGCTTAGTATTATTGATTTCTAACTGTTTGGTTTTATTTTAATGAATATAAGCAAAAATCTCTTCAATAAATCTTAAATGAAATCCATTAACAAGATAAAATAACTGTCATTTTATTCTTTACTTCCTCTTTTAACTAAATACTTAAATTAGAAAAAATAACAATGAAAGACGAGAGTGATGGAAGAGTAAATTTCAATTGTTCTATTTTATCGATTATACTCCCCCTGTTTCAAATCTTTTATTATACTCCCTCTGTTTAAAATCTTTTATTATACTCCCTCTGTTTCAAATCTTTTTATCTGTATTCTTATTTAGTTTCATTAGCCTTTCTAATTTAATACAATATTTTATTACATTAAAACTTAAATACTTGCTAGTTCATTTAATAATTACACTTAACAACAAATAATTTTCAACTCTTCGGCCCCATGAAATAGGGTTTGATAGGCAACCATTATTCCAGTGACGAGGAAGTGAAATCTGTGGTGAAGAAGTGGCTCAAAGAACAGTTAACAGAATTTTACGGGACAGGGATACATGCTCTCATTCGAAGGTGGAACATTGCTATTGAGAGAAACGGTGACTATGTGGAGAAGTAGGGATGTGATCCACAGAAGACCAGCTTTATTCTGATTTATGATTCCTGTGTTGGTAATTATACCCGTCCTAAACAAAATGCCATTACTTTTTTACTCGCATATGTGGAGAAGTAGGGATGTGATTGTTGAATTATTTTGTGATATAAGGCATGGGGCAAATGGTCACTCCTAAATATAGAATCGTTGACTACCACGTGACCACCGAAGGCATTTCTATTGTCCAATCACTGGCACTGCTGCTGCTGCTTCTGCTGTATTAATAGAGACACTATTCTGAGCTTATGTCATTGATACTTGGATTATCTTGGACGTCGGACTTACAAAGAATACTATAACACCGGATTCTTATTGGCTTGCTTACTTACTTATTACATCTGGAACTAAGGATGCCGACCAGATACTTAACAGTGATACACAGAGGACCAGCTTGATTTTGATGTATGATATATGTTTTATGTTGGTAATTATAACCGTCCTAAACAAAATAGCATTACTTTTTGACTCACCCTCATAGAATAATGTGTTGATATTTGCTGCTTACTATTGAAGTAGCTAAGGGGTCACTTTCAAAGACAGTACTAGCGGCAAGTAGCAACTTGAGAATAATTTTGAACTCGACTTGGAAGAATTAAAAAGATTTACCAACATAATCGACTGGAAATTCCATTATAGTAACCTCCAAATATTCGATATTGAAAATAACAAAAAAAAAAAAAATAGTATTATTTATATTATTCGGACTACTATCCTCAACTTCATTGTTATCTGTAAAACATTTTGGTCGATGTGCCCTCCTGCCTTCTTCAGGTATTTCTTGTCAGACTCGGGAACCTTCTTTTCATAATCGGGAGCCATCATGGAACTTTGAACCTAACCCTTTATTCAGTACACAGGGGTATCCTGTTACAATAGTTGCAATAGCTAATTTCTTCTCCGAACATAAAATACAGAATTTATTACCCGGTCTATAATTAATCACACAAGACTAACGCACTCCTATATACTCAAACAAGAACAACAACCACAGTGTGAAACATGTCAAACACCTTTGACTGTTAAACACTTATTCATGGAATGCGATTTTTTTGCTCACATCAGAAACCGTTATTTTAATGCAAACAATATGAAAGATTTATTTGAAAATGTCAACATGGAGGATATTCTGTCCTTTCTGGGGGAAATAAAATTATACCATAGAATATAGACATGAACTTAATCAATACCATACAACATGATCCCCAATGATGCTAACACATTTTTAAAACCAATTACCACAAAAGTATAAATAAATACACAACATATATTACTTCCTAACCGTCAGGCATGACATAACCCCAGACGGGTTGATATACGGTGCAGTCGCTCTGGCATTTACCATTTCAGGGGCACTTCGTTTCTTTATCATTACAGTAGCATAGAGGACTATATATATATATATATATATATTATAAGAAATGGATACAAAAGAAATCTACTAGAGTTTCACCATAAGGATCTTCAGGGTTAAATCCACTGAATTAATCGAGGTACCGATTAATTGCAGCCGATTACACGTGTGTTCATTGAATAAGATGTTACGTTATAAAGGGAACGCTTGTTTATGTTTTTTGAATTTCGCACCGGTGCGAAATTCAAAAAAACATCTTATTCAATACACACACGTGTAATCGGCTGCAATTAATCGGTACATCGATTAATTCAGTGGATTTAACCCTGAAGATCCTTAGATAATTAGTGTGTTAGAAAGTAATGACGTTTTACCAGAGAGGATAAAAAAATAAACCACTGTAAACTTACCTTTTCCTGTCTTCCACCAGTTGACCATGATATATATACTGATCAGAATGGCTCCTATGGGATCAAGGTAACGCAACTCCGCCATACCCGTTTTTTTATACATCTGTTGAGACCCTGTTGAAAAAATAACGACGAAATGAAAGAACAAGACTAGAATATTTGCCCCTTTTTATTGCTGCATTTTCCTTTAATACGTTTTCCCTGTAAGATACGCCTCTGCTACTAAACAGTGCTCGGTTAGCGTCGTCAGTTATATCATTATTAACTGGTTCATTGAAGGGTTTCGGGTCTTTCAACCTAATACCCCCTCGCTGGTTAGATCCTGTTAGAGATGATCAAACCCTAATGCGCTACCCGTCTTGTTCAACGCTAGATATTGTATGTTTTTGCGCTCTGCCGACTGGGGCTGTCAAATATGCCATTGCACCACTGCAGAGGAGTAAGACCCCCCTCAATGTGGGCCATGTTGCTGTAGGTAACGACCCTTGATGCTTAGGGATAGAATCCTGGTGATTGAACAGCAACACTCTATTTTGGTCCTTACTTGAGCTAAACGAGCTGGTCGGAGAGGCCCCACCCGATCGGCTGGTCACATCAAGCCTTAGCACCTATATGATTGTCCCAACCGCATTTCTCTTATGGCAAACCCCCGACACTTTTTATGATACAGCTGCTGTGAGTGAGGGTCTTAGTTTCATGGGAATGACGCTAAACTGCATCTAGTGGTGAGGTCCCATTTCTGGAGTTCTAAGGAATGTTGAGTATCCATTCATTATATTTACTTCCGGGTTCATTCTGACCCAAAATGAATTAAATTGAATATCAAAATTCTCAAGGAACCCCTGCGCAAAAACAACATTATATACCAAATCTTTCTTATTTTATTCCCATCATAATTCACATGGTAAATACCATAGTATATATTTTTGAATATCTGGTAAAATATTTTGTAAATAAAAACTGTTTGGTATTATCTACGTTTTTCGGACCATTGTCCTCATCTTCATTGTTATTTGTACAACGTTTCGGCCGATATGCCCTCCGGCCTTCTTCAGGTATTTCTTCTTTTGTTCCCGAGTCCGAGAAGGTTCCCGAGTCCGACAAGAAATACCTGAAGAAGGCCTGAGGGCATATCGGCCGAAACATTGTACAAATAACAATGAAGATGGGACAATAGTCCGAATAACGCAGATAATACTAATCTTCAAGCCTCATCTCAAACATTCAGAGAAATAAAAACTGTTTGCATTTCTCTTCTGATTAAATAAAAACTATCTTAATTAATTTTATTCGTATAAAAACGAGTATTTCGTTTTTGCTTCTTTTTTTATTTTTTTATTTTTATTTTTATTTATGATAAGTGTATATAAACTTCTGATTAAAAAGTATTTATTAAAAAAAAAGATTTTCCTATTAAATCTAAAAGAAATACCAGTAAATTAGTGTATGCACTGTTTGTTTAATGAAATTTTATTGGAGATTATTAGATTGCGGGTTTGTGAATTGAACCCGAAAAATCCCTACAATCTATATTCAAATTACTTCCTTGTTTGCTTAGTAAATAATGGACACACAGAGCTAAATCCAGATGTTGTATACTCTCTTTCCTTACTTTCTTACTTCTATTCTTCTAGCATCTCTTCTAGCGTCTGGACTTTCATCTTGGGGACTTCGTGTCTGGTCTTCCATTGGGGATTTCTCTTTATCAGAAGCCCTGTGGTATTGGTAGTTTTTAGATAATAACACAAGACTTCGATTTAACTTAGATCATATTTTATTCCGAAATCCCCACCAGACTACCTGCGCAGATTGAGTCGGCAGCGTGCATAACACGACTCACCACCGTCGTGGTTTTGGCCGATCTGACTAAAACTCTCTCTAATCTAAACCGGAAGAGGGTCTTCTCTACCGATTCTCACGGTATCCACCGGAAGGATCAGGATGAGGTCAAGCCTTGTCATTCAATCCTTCAAGGCCGTGGGCTGCAACTTATAACAGCATTTTTGGTTTCTACACTACTGTACATAAGTATTAGGAATCTAATAATTATGTAACACAGATACCACAATATACAAAGTTGTAGAAGCTAGTAAAATAAACAACACGAGGATTCCGGCGGCCGAGATTGGCTCGGGAATCTCGTGCGTGGGGTGCAGACACCCGGATGTTGAAGGAAAAACTTGTATAAGTAGAAGTGGGGTGACGACAGCGGGAGTTGAGATTTGTCAGCTGCTGAAGATATTTGAGTTGGTGATTCGACGATGACGACGACGACGACGACAGATTTTTTGTGCTATAGATTTTGTGACGGCGACGACATTGTTGACCCCCCCTCTCTTCAACAAGTCGAATTTATTTTTCCCCTCTATTTTTTTTCTGTTTCATTCTAGAGAAACATAATTAATTTACGCCTCAAAGATATCTTATTCATTAATATATCAACACTCTAAATTTCATTAAATTCGGTTAATTCCCTGATTTTTGGTATTTTTTTATTTCGGTGGGGTGACATACGATGGTGGAATTTAGGTCCGTTACGTTCGATTTAACCAATTATATCTATATTCCTTGATTGTGTGTAGACTGAGAGACGTTGGCAGAGGTTGCATATACACGTATCTTTGAGGCGTAACACAGATGGTGAAAGATACATATTTAAAATTAACTGAGCTGAAAAAATGTAAAAGTTTTTGAATAAAATAACTGGTGCATTATATCTTTTATTCATTAATATATGAACACTGAAAATTTCATTAAATTCGGTTAATTCCCTGATTTTTGGGGTTTTTTTTCTTTCGGCGGAGTGACATACAATGGTGGAATTTAGGTCCGTTAAGTTCGATTTAAACCCAAAAATTTATTCTAAGAACCAGCAAAATAAAAAACGTCGTCTGGGCGACGGAAAATAAACATTGTCTGAGGGCATATCAGACAGTTTGTATCATAAAAAATCATGTAAAATCATCAAATTTATTAAAGGAGTAAAAAATTTAAAAAAATTTATTAAAGGAGTAAAAAATTTAAATGGAAACTTAGTTCTGATAACTTTAAATATATATTAAAATAAAACAAACTATATATAGATAGATAATACCAGCTATGTATTTATTAAAACTTCTTTAAAAAACCAATGACGACTGTCTAACATTGCATGCTCAAATTTTGAGTGTATTTATTCTGTTATGACGATTTTAGGTAGTGTGACGTAATCAGTGACGTAGTTTTTGTTATAGACAAAAACCGGAAGCGAATCTCCATTATTAATATAATTATTTATGGCATATGACGTTTGGTAGACACTGAGTAGCCCACGAATATAAGATTGTAGGTTTAAGCTGCAAATCAGCACGTTCACAAGAAATTATTCAAGTCTGGCATAAGGATTACGTTATGAGCATTGATTTATTCGCAAAGTACATACCGATATATCCAAAGATTATAGCCACTGCATTCGACAAGACATCGTTTCGGTGGTCCATTGCCAGGGCTTGAACCGTTGAACTAGACACACGACGACACACCAGATACAATGCCAGCTTGACAACTAAAAGAAAAAGAAAATAAATATATTTCATCTATACATATATTAAGGGCAGTTTGTGTGTATGTATGTCCGGAGGAAACTATGAAAATAAGACAAGTAACGAGAAAGTAAATATATATACACACATTCACTATCACCAGATCTTGCTTTTTGAGCAAAAATAATGAAGGTTTGATTCACATTTGTGAAAATAATTGAAAAATAATGTTGAAATGATAGCAGCATGGAAATTATTTTGCATTTAATATTCTAAATGTAAGTAAAGTCGTCGGGGCGGCCTAATGTCGGTATCAGCCATGCAGCGAGGAAGTCTATCCCCTTTTCACTAGCGCTAGACCAAGGAGATTATTTTAGCGTCTGAGGTGGAGCGCCACACCTACCATTAGCTCCTTACTTTACCGCACAGTCTCCCTGTGCTACTCATACGCTGAGTTGGCGAGGGCGGGTATCGAACTAGGAACCTTGAGGTTTCTAGCCGAACGCTCTACCGACTGAGCTAACCCGGCCCTGAATAGACATTAATTTTTTTTTTCTTGGCTTAATCAACGCAAGGTGTTGTAAAGTTTTTAAATGCCATCCTTGGCCAGTTGAAAAGGGCTTAAAGAAAGTCCTATGTTATGGAATCTTTTGGTGATTCTTTGGTAAGCGTATAAGTCCTATCCTGCATATTAGTAAAGGTCCAGTGATTTAATCCTATGTCCGTCGTCAAAGAATGGTAGCGGAATTATGACCAGTAGGGTCGGTTAAGTATTGTATCAGCCTCAGAGTACTGACAGTGATTGGCCAAGGAATAGATCACATGATCTCGCCTAGTCTATAAGTAGGAGCGGGGATCGATCACACACCTTATATCACCAAAAAATTTTTACATAGGGATTTTAATGGGACATCCTGCGAGGATCCAATTTGTGATTCAGTAATAATGGATCTGCGAAACTAACGTTTTTGCTACCCACGCCCTCTACCCAGAGGACAGTCGCTTCTAGTACAATAATAAACAAAAAACAGAAAACAAACAAACAAACAAAACAAACAAAAGTATACAAAAAAAAACCATCGGGAGCTAACTCTTTATTCAGTCCGTGATGGCTCCCATCACGGACTGAATAAAGGGTTAGTTTCAAAGTTCCGTGATGGCTCCCGATTACGACAAGAAGTTTCCCAATTAAAACAAGAAGGGTCCCTAGTCCGAAAAGAAATACCCGAAGAAGGCAGGAGGGCACATAGGCCGAAACGTTGTACAGATAACAATGAAGATGAGGACAATAGTCCGAATAATCCAAATAATACTAATGCCTGATCTTTTGCCAATTTAAGCAAGTTACTCCCACCCACCGAGAACGTGGGTCGCTACACGATGTAGTATAAATAAAATGTTCTCACAGTTTGCAAAATATGAAGATAACCACGAGTGGTGGAAGACAGGTTACTATACATTTAATTAACCATTGAAATTAATTATTGAATCTATTATTGAGACAGTTGTTTGTGTTAGTATTGCAATGTATAATTTCAATTAAACTTAGTTTAACAAAATATTTTTCAACATTGAAGGTATAGTACTTTGGGTTTTTTGTTGTTTATTTCTTTTAAGCAATACGTAATTAAAAACAACCTTAATCCCCTAAAACCATAACCCAATTCACAAAATGTTAATTCATAGACTGTAGTTAAACTGTCATTGGGGACCACCAAAAAACTTTCCGTTTTAATTTTCCGACATAAATCAGAAGTCATATAGAGAATGACGAAGAGTGCTGACAGACAGGTTAAGAGTTAAAGAATAACCAAACAACTAGAATTGGAATAAAAGACGCGTATTACAGACATAAAACAATAGTTACTGACTTTTTGGTTTGTCTGCACAAATGTTTATAATTTGTCCACTTAACTGAAATCCTGAGGTAGGGTTAGTTATCGAAGCCCCTTAGCTACAGCCATCTGATAGTTCGCTGGATATGATAGACGTTCTATTTTGGCGTCTGACTCCGGTTCTGGTCAATCAGAAAGAGGGTGAAAGAGTTTGCCTCTTCGGCTTTGCCGCCAAAGTATGCTGACTCGTGATTGGTTGGTTCGATAGAGAGGCTCGTAGACAAGGACGATAAACCCTACCTCAGAATTCTTAATAGTAGATATGAATTGTTACCTATGGTGCTGAGGGCTATGCAAATGGTAGCAATATCTACAGATGGTGTGCTACTTGTGTTCTTGCTGAATGCAACAATTTTCGTCACAGATTCTTGAATCAGTTGCAACGCTGCCAAAGACATAATCACCGAAAGAATGATTATGGCAATTGGTTCCAGTTTTGTTCGACCTGAAAATAGAGAAAAATAACCATTATTCGGCAGATATTTCGGACCAAGTCTCCAATAGGCACCCCAAATCATCAAGTTAATGAAAGATTCATATTTAACTCATCACCGGTAACTTCCGCTTTTTAAATATTTGAAAATAAACGAACAGGCGATTTTTAAAACTTCTATTGTATCTAACAAAAAACAAATTTTACAAATTGTGTGATACTATTTCTGAACAACATCCTTTTATTTAAATAAACATAAAAAAATATTTTGTAAATAAAAACTGTATTTTTATTTAAATAAATATAATTATATTTCTCTTCTGATTAAGTTAACACTATTTCAGTATAAAAACATCTTTCATTTCTTTTTTAAATTTATCGTAAGTGTTGAAAAATATTTACAAACTTCTAATTAAAAAGTATTTATTAAAAAAAAAAAGATTTTGCTATTGAATTTTAATTTGATTATGCGTACCAACCATATATTTATTTAATTTTTCGTAAGTTCAACATCTCCATAAACTTCTGATTAAAATCATTTGTTTACCAAAATTTGGAAGCGGAAGTTACCGGAGACGAGTTAAAATCTGAACCTTTCATTAAGTTGATGATTTGGGGTGCCTATTGCAGACTTGGTCCGATATTTCATTTATTTTTAGATGAAATGATTACTAATAATAATTCAACTAGTATCATTCTTCATTTTCTTAATTCTATTTGCTTTTTTTTTTTAAATAAAAATCATTATTAATAATAATTTTAACCATTATTATCCTAATTCCTTTTTATCACAATCATTAGTTGACAATTAATTCTATTTCTATATTTCACAAAAATATTACAATTAGTTATACTAGCAAATATATTCACCCTCCGGGTGCAAGTATTAATGTCATAAAATATCATATTAAATTAGAAAGTCTAAATAAACTAAATAAGAATGCAGATAAAATTATTTGAAACAGAGGGGGTATAATCGAAAGATAAAACAGCTGTAGCTTCCTCCCCCCCCGTCTTTCCTTGCTAAACTTTTCTAATTTGATTATTTAGTTAAATAAGAAAGTAAAGAATAATATTACAGTTATTTCTTTTTGTTAATGGATTTCTTTTAAGATTTATCTCCGAGATTTTTGCTCATATTCATTAAGATAAAATCAAATGATTAGAAATCAACAATACCAAGCACATATTTCTTAAAATCAAATTTTAAATATCAATATGCAAATTAGCCTTCCCGTTCACACAGTAAACCACTTTTTGTTGTACATATAAATACAATTGCATGTTATTAGTACGTAGATATGACCAGCAGTATTAATAATGAAAAAACAATTTTATTAATAATTGAGGCTTAAATAAAAATGATTCATGGAGAATGTGATGTATAATAACTAAATGGATAGTGACTTGAGTAGTGATATAGTTTCGGTTACAGACAAACAAACACATAATCTCCATTATAATAAGATGTCTTTAGAAAAAAAGATTATTCAATATTAACAATAAAAATGTAGGTTTAAAGAAAGAAAGAAAAATAATAATAAAAATTGAAATACAATATCTAAAATTTTAATTATTTTCCATAGTAACAGATTTTTAATCAATAATATAAAATTAAATTATTATTAACCAAATATCCCGCTCTGTCCGAAAAAAATCAGACCTTCACTTTTTATGTTAGTTTCAGTATTATCAGGTATTTGTTGATGTGGGAATTATTGTATGATTTAATATATAATTATACTAATATATCTATAAATAATGGAGATTCGCTTCCGGTTTTTGTCTGTAACAAAAATGACGTCACTGCTTACGTCACATTACCCAAAATCGTCATAACAGAAAATTACACTCAGAATTTGAGCATGCAACATTAGACAGCCCTCATTGTTTTTTAAAACAAGTTTTAATAGATACATCCCCAGTATCATATATTTATATATAGTTTGTTTTATTTTAATAGATATTCAAAGTTAATAGAAATTAGTTTCGATTTCAAATTGTTTTGTTTTTTTTACTCCTTTAATAAATTTGATGATTTCCTGATTTATGGTTCAAACTCTCCGACGTTTAATTTTTAACTTCCACCTCCTCAAGCAATATCTTTCAAAAATTCATTTTACATCGCCCGGAGACCGTTTTTTTTTATTTTGCTAGTTAATATAATAAATTTTCTGTATTTTTTTGTTTTAATCTTGAAACTGAAAACATTTAAAAGATTAACACCACTCAACTCACCCGTTCACTTAAAAATAATTCCAGAATTAAAAGGTGCACTTGCATTTATAGTTTACGGATTCTTTTCTAATGTAAATTGTATTAAACAATGGTAAATTAGTTATGTTTTGTAATTTAATATTCAATTTGATTTATTTGAGGGTGAATGGTAATTAAATTCGTGGACCTCCTAGCCTACGTGATTTCATTTTGAATTATATGGGGGGGGGGTGATATTTCATTTTACATTTATATGAAAGTTCACGTGATTTTATTTTTATAGGAGTACATAGGGCACCTCATGTGATGTAATAGTTAGCAGGCTCGATTCGCAGACCATTGAAAATGAGTTCGATTCTAATTGAGCGCCCCCATACTTCTGACCTTGTGCCACATCAAGGCTAAGCTTAGTAAATAACTATATAGGAGTCTACGTGATTTCCTTTCTATTTAGATGGGGGGGGGTCCAAATGATTTCATTTCTATTTATATAGGGGTCCACGAGGGTTCATGAGATATACCCTAAAATAGAAAGGCGATCCGAATTGTAATGACTAGAACTCTCCTGTGCCTTCGGGGACAGGAAGTAGAAAAGGTAACGTCCCTTGTCAGGTTGGGTGAAGAATCCTCTTTTACGGTTTTGGTACCAATGTGTGAGCCTCGTAAAATAACGTAAATAATTATATATTTATAAGTATTTCTTTTTAAAATTGCATTCTTTTTTCACTTTTGTATGTTTAAAAAATGTCAGTGTATGGTGTTTTTTAGAAAGAAGAAGAAGAAGAAGAAGAAGAAGAAGAAGAATGAAAGAAGAATAAGAATGAATAAGAATGAATGAATGAATGAAAGAAGAAGAAGAAGAAGAATGAATGAAAGAAGAAGAAGAATGAATGAAAGAAGAAGAAGAAGAAGAAGAAGAAGAAGAAGAAGAAGAAGAAGAAGAAGAAGAAGAAGAAGAAGAAGAAGAAGAAGAAGAAGAAGAAGACAATGGTTTATTTTCACACATTACACAATATGAATAATGTCACATAAAACAAAACAAAAAACAAAAGCAAAAAAACAAAAAGTAATGTTGGTTGTTGTAGTAATGTGTGGAAGATGATCACTAATTCGGACTAAGCCTATTCTAGTAGTGACCACCTCAGTTGTTTATTTCTGTTTATTTTTACATAGTTTGAAAGTTGATTATACGTTTACTTATACGTATTAAATTTTTTTATCTTAATAAATAATTTGAGTTGGTGAGCAAACATTTCGGTAAAATCAATGTTTGAAAATGTTTCTGTCAGTGTATTCCAATCGTTGATGCAGGATCCTGTGATAGATTTGTGGCGAGAGAAACCACGAACGTAGTAGTTCGAAGCGTGCACGACTGTGTTTGGCGTGCAGAATGAGATCAGAGGCGAGTGGGGAGATTGAACTCACATTCTCCTGATCGTGAGTCGTGGCCTGACACATGGAATTGCTAAACTATCCAGAGTGGCCCGGATGGGAAGGATTGACGCGTGCTGATTAGTGTCGCACGTGCTGCACGGGCAGGTCAGAGTAAGGAGCCCGGATGAACACTGTAACTGTGTATTTATTGACTAGCCCTCACAAACCAGGAGAAAAGCTTGCAGTAGCATTTTGGCTGTGACGAAGAGTGGACGATAGACAAGATATTTTGATAGTGTTGGTGAGAAGAGCGCAGCATTGCTGGGAGAGTAAAAGCGTCGGACTGAACTGAGCACCCTCCCCTCCAGAGAACATTCTTATTAGAAGATTTAAGGCCATAGATCTTAGTATTGGCAAATAGTTTGAAGAGTTCACCTGCAGTTGATCCACTTGAAGAGACAGTGTATAATTCTTTTGGACCATATGACCTTTAGGCACCCCTTTTTGATCTCGATTTAGAAGGACATGTTTTTCATTTACACCGTCAATATCAGGTTGTTTGTTAGGAGTTAGGGGTTAAGGGTTAGAGTTAGTGGTTAAGGGTTAGGGGTTAGTTTTCTAATTAAAAAAAACTCTAAAAATCGTCTGTTAACAAACAACCGGATATTGACGGTGTGAATGAAAAACATGTCCTTCTGAATCGAGATCAAAAAGGGGTGCCTAAATGCCATATGCTCCATTCTTTTTTAGGGATGAAATAGTTTTTGAACGTTGGCCTTCGACTCTAGCTCGTTAACCATTACTATCCGGTCCACTCTGACCTGTTTGAACCTAAACTATGGGTCAATTGGAAAATTATTAGTGTTAGATAGAAATACTTGAAACCATATTGTGGTACGTAAATTATTAGATAAACCTGTAATTTTCACCTTTAGTTGGATTTTTAGGGATGAAACAGGTTTTGAACATTAAGAGTAATGTACCATTGTAATATATTGTCTGGTCAGTGCACCCAAGGACCAGGCTGAATAGGAAGTGCATGGGGGTCAGGTGCAGCCGGGAAACGAAAACAGGATGTGGCCCTGAACTTTTGCACTTGGAAATGCAGGTGAACATTTGACATGATTTAGGTGCAGAAATCTGTAGGTGTAGCCCATAGCCAATGAAAACAGCCTGCGTGGGCGAAGAGGCGTGTCTACAGAAAAACTGCGTAGGTGTCACGAACAAAGAGGCGTGACACCGGGGGTCAGACTACAATAAAAGAAGCCGGTAGAGATCGATTAGGGGGACGACGATCAGGTTCGAGATCACATGAAAAGAACTCCCGAAGGCTCCACATTTGCGTAACCCTGCCAACGACTCTCAGCTGTACACAACAGGGGAAAATAATCATCTCATCTTACATTTTCCTAAATACAAGTGTTTGTGTTCTTTGACGGGTCCAGTGTGTAACAATAGTCATTTGTCCATGGATTAGCAGACAATTCATTACGTAGACATGGTCTTTGATTTTAAGGATTTTTATAATGTTTGTACAACGGTTCTACATCGGCATGGAAATCTGAAAAGGAGAGAATACGCATGGCATTGTGTTTTTCTTTTCTTTCTCACTTTCTTTCTCTCTTTCTCACCTTGTGGGTAATTGTATGGATTTCTTTTCTTCATAGCCCGTGTGGTCCACCAGAAAATGGCACCGGATATCAAATCAACACAGCTGTCGACCAAACTGGACGTAATAGAAATTGACCCTGATAAGGCAACCGCCACGGCTTTGGCTATTGCAAGACACTGGTAAACACAAAAGAGATTAAAGAAATGATTACTAGCAATTAATCCTAATTTCAAATAATGCTTATATTAAAGATTATAAGTGACTAAAGATAAAAAAGAATTACTAGCTCCTATTGTAACTGCCGCTAAAGCCGACCAGTTAATTATGTCTTATTTTTATATGAATATTTTTGTTTATAAAAATTAACTACGACCAGAGTATTCAATTTAGGGTAGTTTAATGAGTTTAATATCATTTGGTGCGGACCACTAGTTTCTGTGGTCTATGAACCCTAAGCAAAAAAGGGATAAGGGGAAGTCAGTTAGAATATTAATGTCAAACTGGTCGGAATGAGGCAAAAAACGGTGAGTTTTTATTTATTGAAATGTCTCAATTTATTGAAGTGTTTGTATTTCTTTAAGATTTTTGAATTTCGTAAGTTTATTTGCTGTATTCGCTGTTATTAAATGCATTTGTTTTTTCCTTGTACAGTTTCACGGTGTTTATTAAATAAACCTAATGACATCAGTAAGAATCGTCATGCCTTCACTTTGTCATAGGCAGCCCGGCAGTTACACCCATTCCTGATTTTAAATAAACCACTACCAACGAAAGTTGACGCAGGTTCCCTAAAAAAGTATAAGAAGAGCAACAACAACAAAAAAGAAGCACTATGTCCTTAATAGAATATAGTCTCAGAATTATTTTGATATATAATGTGTGACATTTGGATGGTGGTTAACCGTCAGGACTTTTTGTCAAACTTTCAATTCTGAAAATCCAAAGGACTGGTTGTAAGGATGATTCTATTTGGGATGTTCAAAATCTCACTGTATAACCATATTTTTGTAAAACCTGTCTGATGAGACTTAAGAATTTTTCAGATTTTTAAAATTAAAAATTTTTTTTGAGTTTCTGGTTGAAATGAATTATCACGAGATGATTGTTTAAGCTTTTCTTTCTTTGAAAGTTATATATATATATATATATATATATATATATATATATATATATATACTTTTGTACGGTACCAAGATTCTTGGTACAAGGTGATTCTAGGCTGTCTAAATAAAAGATATTAGTGGTCTGAAGAAGCTCGTGGGCATACTCGCGAGTGGAAATGGTCTATAACCACAATACCCATGGTATTTAAGGCCTTCTATTCCCATATATATATATATATATATATATATATATATATATATATATATATATTACCAGTTTTACACAGGATACTAAATTTCATGGGTTCAGCTTGTAAGAACCCTTTTTTTTTGTAACAGTAAAATCACTGATGTGCGCGCTTTCCAGTCACGTGTCGTTTATAGTAGGTATTCCTTTATTAACAATCTATGACTCATGTCAACGTGTCGGCAATGCATGTCCCACCTTGTCTGATGATTAACAAAAGACAGGGGATTTACTTTATACTATAATCAGGATTATCTATGCAAATCCTTAGAAAATAGCACGTAATGTGTTGCCAGGTGACATCATATGCATGGGGGAGGGATTATATTTGAGATTTCAAAACTGACAATCGGAATATCTCAACATTTTCAATAACAACATCCACGATAAACTCTTCCTAAAGACACTTTTACCCCAGCCCTCGTTGGCACAGTTTTGAACTCATATATATATATATATATATATATATATATATATATATATATATATATATGTGTGTGTGTGTGTGTGTGTGTGTATATAAGTAGGTCAGCTTGACAGTCAGAGTTCGAATCACGCACAAGGCGGTCTTCCTATCTATAGCTCTGCTGATGAGGCCTAACAGGCCGAAATGTACATACAGAGATTGATTTTTCTCGATTTGTTTAGCCTTACATTTGAATAGGTATGCCCGCCTAATTAATTAATTATTAATTAATTAATTTTCAAAATTAGGTACGACTTCAATTAAGCACATATTCTCCCAAAAATTGTCGGCTAAAAAAAAGCCATATCAAAAACACATCGCTTGTGTATCTACTTCTCATATATATATATATATATATATATAAGTAAATAGTGCTCAATATCGTGAATAGAGCATGTATATTTAAGTTAGGGTAGCGTATACATTAAAGTAACCTTGGTTAACGTTCCTCTAGAAACAAAAAACTCTCAGTTTCTATAGAAGAAAAGTAACTATTGTGTGTGTGTGCGTGCGTGTGTGTGTGTTGAATTAAACAAAAGACACATCTCCTGTTTAACAATTTTATTTTTTATTTTTTCAAGTTTTCTGGCCAAATTTTTAATATTGGGGTGGAATTCGTGGATTAGTCCACCAAAGTTCATCTCCCGAGTACTGATGATGCCGAAAGTACTCGGGACATGAACTTTGGTGGACTAATCCACGAATTAGACCCAAATATTAAAAAAGTTGTCCAGAAAACTTGAAAAAATCACAAATAAAATTGTTAAACAGGAGATGTGTCTTTTGTTTAATTCAACACACACACACACATATATATAAGTTCGGGTAGGGTGGACATGGAGTCAATGGCGCTTGGTTACAGACAGTTTCTCCCCTATTTGATTCTCAAACCAAGTGTTCAAATTATTTGTATTAGGCAGGAATACTTAATATCATTTAATTTTACATGTATTAAGAATTTGTTTTTTAAATAATAAGATTAATGTATTGCTTGTTACACTTAGTTTGAGAATCACATAGGCGAGAAACTATCAGTAACCATATTTCATAATTCAATTCTTAAACTAAGGAATAATTTGGTATGAATTTTGCGTCATTAAACTAAATAGGAAAAAACCTTTAGGAGACATTGATATATGTTCGTACAGCAGAATTCCTCAAAAAATTGCAGAAAAAAATGTTGGATGACCCTCAGATGCCTACGTGGAGTTGCTAAACACTGTAGTCAAGCCCTGGAGAATTAAAAGGTGCACTTGCATTTATAGTTTACGGATTCTTTTCTAATGTAAATTGTATTAAACAATGGTAAATTAGTTATGTTTTGTAATTTAATATCAATTTGATTTATTTGAGGGTGAATGGTAATTAAATTCGTGGACCTCCTAGCCTACGTGATTTCATTTTGAATTATATGGGGGGGGTGTATTTCATTTTACATTTATATGAAAGTTCACGTGATTTTAATTTTATAGGAGTACATAGGCACCTTCATGTTGATGTAATAGTTTAGCAGGCTCGATTCGCAGACAATTGAAAATGAGTTCGATTCTAATTGAGGCGCCCCCTACTTCTGACTTGTGCCACATCAGGCTAAGCTTAGTAAATAACTATATAGGAGTCTACGTGATTTCCTTTCTATTTAGATGGGGGGGGGTCCAAATGATTTCATTTCTATTTATATAGGGGTCCACGAGGGTTCATGAGATATACCCTAAAATAGAAAGGCGATCTGCGAATTTGTAATGACTAGAACTCTCCTGTGCCTTCGGGGACAGGAAGTAGAAAAGGTAACGTCCCTTGTCAGGTTGGGTGAAGAATCCTCTTTTACGGTTTTGTACCAATGTGTGAGCCTCGTAAAATAACGTAAATAATTATATATTTATAAGTATTTCTTTTTAAAATTGCATTCTTTTTTCACTTTTGTATGTTTAAAAAATGTCAGTGTATGGTGTTTTTAGAAAGAAGAACGAAGAAAGAAGAGAGAAGAAAGAAGAATGAAAAAGAATAAGAATGAAAGAATAAGAATGAATGAATGATGAAGAGAAGAGAAGAAGAAGAAATGAATGAAAGAAGAGAAGAATGAATGAAGAAGAAGCAAGAATGAATGAAGAGACGAAGAAAGAAGAAGAAGAAGAAGAAGAAGAAGAAGAAGAAGAAGAAGAAGAAGAAGAAGAAGAAGAAGACAATGGTTATTTCACCATTACACAATATGAATAATGTCACAATAAAACAAAACAAAAAACAAAAAGCAAAAAACATAAATAATGTTGGTTTGTTGTAGTAATGTGTGGAAGGATCACTAATTCGGACTAAGCCCTATTCTAGTAGTGACCACCTCAGTTGTTTATTTCTGTTTATTTTTACATAGTTTGAAAGTTGATTATACGTTTACTTATACGTATTAAATTTTTTTATTCTATAATAAATAATTTGGTTGGTGAGCAAACATTTCGGTAAAATCAATGTTTGAAAATGTTTCTGTCAGTGTATTCCAATCGTTGATGCAGGATCCTGTGATAGATTTGTGGCGAGAGAAACACGAACGTGTGTTCGAAGCGTGGCACGACTGTGTTTGGCGTGCAGAATGAAATCAGAGGCGAGTTGGGAGATTGAACTCACATTCTCCTGATTCGTGAGTCGTGGCCTGACACATGGGAATTGCTAAACTATCCAGAGTGGCCCGGATGGGAAGGATTGACGCGTGCTGATTAGTTGTCGCACGTGCTGCCCGGGCAGGTCAGAGTAAGGAGCCCGGATGAACACTGTAACTGTGTATTTATTGACTAGCCTCACAAACCAGGAGAAAAGCTTGCAGTAGCATTTTGGCTGTGACGAAGAGTGGACGATAGACAAGATATTTGATAGTGTTGGTGAGAAGAGCGCAGCATTGCTGGGAGTAAAAGCGTTCGGACTGAACTGAGCACCCTCCCCTCCAGAGACATTCTTATTAGAAGATTTAAGGCATAGATCTTAGTATTGCAAATAGTTTGAAGAGTTCACCTGCAGTTGATCCACTTGAAGAGACAGTGTGTATAATTCTTTGGACCCTATGACCTTTAGGCACCCCTTTTTTGATCTCGATTTAGAAGGACAGTTTTCATTTACACCGTCAATATCAAGGTTGTTTGTTAGGAGTTAGGGGTTAAGGGTTGAGTTAGTGTTAGGGTTTAGGGGTTAGTTTCTAATTAAAAAAACTCTAAAAAATCGTCTGTTAAACAAACAACCGGATATTGACGGTGTGAATGAAAAACTGTCCTTCTGAATCGAGATCAAAAAGGGGTGCCTAAATGCCATATGCTCCATTCTTTTTAGGGATGAAATAGTTTTGAACGTTGGCCTTCGACTCTAGCTCGTTAACCATTACTATCCGGTCCACTCTGACCTGTTTGAACCTAAACTATGGGTCAATTGGAAAATTATTAGTGTTAGATAGAAATACTTGAAACCATATTGTGGTACGAAATTATTAGATAAACCTGTAATTTTCACCTTTAGTTGGATTTTTAGGGATGAACAGGTTTTGAACATTAAGAGTAATGTACCATTGTAATATATTGTCTGGTCAGTGCACCCAAGACCAGGCTGATAGGAAGTGCATGGGGGTCAGGTGCAGCCGGGAAACGAAAACAGGATGTGGCCCTGAACTTTTTGCAGCTTGGAAATGCAGGTGAACATTTGACATGATTTAGGTGCAGAATCTGTAGTGTAGCCATAGCCATGAAAACAGCCTGCGTGGCGAAGAGGCGTGTCTACAGAAAAAACTGCGTAGGTGTACGAACAAAGAGGCGTGACACCGGGGGTCAGACTACAATAAAAGAAGCCGGTAGAGATCGATTAGGGGGACGACGATCAGTTCGAGATCACATGAAGAACTCCCGAAGGCTCCACATTTGCGTAACCTGCCAACGACTCTCAGCTGTACACAACAGGGGAAAATAATCATCTATCTTACATTTTCCTAAATACAAGTGTTTGTGTCTTTGGACGGGTCCAGTGTGTAACAATAGTCATTTGTCCATGATTAGCAGACAATTCATTACGTAAGACATGGTCTTTGATTTTAAGGATTTTTATAATGTTTGTACAACGGTTCTACATCGGCATGGAAATCTGAAAAGGAGAGAATACGCATGGCATTGTTGTTTTTCTTTTCTTTCTCACTTTCTTTCTCTCTTTCTCACCTTGTGGGTAATTGTATGGATTTCTTTCTTCATAGCCGTGTGGTCCACCAGAAAATGGCACCGGATATAATCAACACAGCTGTCGACCAAACTGGACGTAATAGAAATGACCCTGATAAGGCAACCGCCACGGCTTTGGCTATTGCAGACACTGGTAAACACAAAGAGATTAAAGAAATGATTACTAGCATTAATCCTAATTTCAATAATGCTTATATTAAAGATTATAAGTGACTAAAGATAAAAATTTACTGCTCCTATTGTAACTGCCGCTAAAGCCGACCAGTTAATTATGTCTTATTTTTATATGAATATTTTTGTTTATAAAAATTAACTAACTACGACAGAGTATTCAATTTAGGGTAGTTTAATGAGTTTAATATCATTTGGTGCGGACCACTAGTTTCTGTGGTCTATGAACCCTAAGCAAAAAAGGGATAAGGGAAGTCAGTTAGAATATTAATGTCAAACTGGTCGGAATGAGGCAAAAAACGGTGAGTTTTTATTATTGAAATGTCTCAATTTTGAAGTGTTTTATCTAGACACAGGACGATAAACCTACGCTTCCAGAAATTCTTAATAGTAAGATATGATTGAGTTACCGTATGTGCTGAGGGCTATGCATGGTAGCAATATCTACAATGGTGTGCTACTGTGTTCTTGCTGAAATGCAACAATTTCGTCACAGATTCTTGAATCAGTTGCAACGCTGCCAAAGACATAATCACCGAAAGAATGATTATGGCAATTGTTCAGTTTTGTTCTACCTGAAATAGAGAAAAATAACCATATTCGGCAGTATTTCGGGATCAAGTCTCCAATAGGCACCCCAATCATCAAGTTAATGAAAGATTCGGATTTTAACTCATCACCGGTAACTTCCGCTTTTTAAATATTTGAAAATAAACGAATAGGCGATTTTTTAAAACTTCTATTGTATCTAATAAAAACAAATTTTACAAATTCTACAAATTGTGTGATACTATTGTGTGATACTATTTCTGAAAAAATTGTGTGATACTATTTCTGAACAACATCCTTTTATTTAAATAAACATAAATAAATATTTTGTAAATAAAAACTGTATTTTTATTTAAATAAACATAATTGCATTTATCTTCTGGTTAAGTAAAAACTATCTTAGTATAAAAACATCTTCCATTTCTTTTTTAAATTTATCGTAAGTGTTGAAAAATATTCACAAAAAAGATTTTGCTATTGAATTTTAATTTGATTATGTGTACCAACCATCTATCTATTTAATTTATCGTAAGTTCAACATCTCCATAAACTTCTGATTAAAATCATTTGTTTACAAAAATTTGGAAGCGGAAGTTACCGGTGACGAGTTAAAATGTGAACCTTTCATTAATTTGATGATTTGGGGTGCCTATTGCAGACTTGGTCCGATATTTCATTTATTTTTAGATGAAATGATTACTAATAATAATTCAACTAGTATCATTCTTCATTTTCTTAATTCTATTTGCTTTTTTTTTTTAAAATAAAAATCATTATTAATAATAATTTTAACCATTATTATCCTAATTACTTTTATCACAATCATTAGTTGACAATTAATTCTATTTCTATATTTCACAAAATATTACAATTAGTTATACTAGCAAATATATTCACCCTCCGGGTGCAAGTATTAATGTCATAAAATATCATGTTAAATTAGAAAGTCTAAATAAACTAAATAAGATGCAGATAAAATGATTTGAAACAGAGGGGGTAATAATCGAAAGATAAAACAGCTGTAGCTTCCTCTTCCCCCACCCCGTCTTTCCTTGCTAAACTTTTCTAATTTGATTATTTAGTTAAATAAGAAAGTAAAGAATAATATTACAGTATTTCTTTTTGTTAATGGTTTCTTTAAGATTTATCTCCGAGATTTTTGCTCATATTCATTAAGATAAAATCAAATGATTAGAAATCAAAATACCAAGCACATATTTCTTAAAATCAAATTTTATATCAATATGCAAATTAGCCTTTCCGTTCACACAGTAACCACTTTTTGTTGTACATATAATACAATTGCATGTTATTAGTACGTAGATATGACCAGCAGTATTAATAATGAAAAACAATTTTATTAATAATTGAGGCTTAAATAAAAGGATTCATGGAGAATGTGATGTATAATAACTAAATGGATAGTGACTTGAGTAGTGATATAGTTTCGGTTACAGACAAACAAACACATAATCTCCATTATAATAAGATGTCTTTAGAAAAAAAGATTATTCAATAATAACAATAGAAATATAGGTTTAAAGAAAGAAATAAAAATTGAAATACAATACCTAAAATTTTAATTATTTTCCATAGTAACAGATTTTTAATCAATAATATTAAAATTAAATTATTATTAACCAAAATATCCCGCTCTGTCCGAAAAAACAGACCTTCACTTTTTATGTTAGTTTCAGTATTATCAGGTATTTGTTGATGTGGGAATTATTGTATGATTTAATATATAATTATACTAATATATCTATAATATAATGGAGATTCGCTTCGGTTTTTGTCTGTAACAAAAATGAGTCACTGCTTACGTCACATTACCCAAAATCGTCATAAACAGAAAAATTACACTCAGAATTTTGAGCATGCAACATTAGACAGTCCTCATTGTTTTTAAAACAAGTATTAATAATACATCCCAGAACATATATTTATATATAGTTTGTTTTATTTTAATAGATATTCAAGTTAATAGAACTTAGTTTCGATTTCAAATATTTTTTTTTTTTTTTTTTACTCCTTTAATTAAATTTGATGATTTCCTGATTTATGGTTCAAACTCTCCGACGTTTAATTTTCAACTTCCACCTCCTCAAGCAATATCTTTCAAAAATTTATTTTTACATCGCCCGGAGGGTGATTTTTATTTTGCTAGTTAATGTAATAAATTTTCTGTATTTTTTTGTTTTAATCTTGAAACTGAAAACATTTAAAAGATTAACACCATTCAACTCACCCGTTCACTTAAAAATAATTCCAGAATTAAAAGGTGCACTTGCATTTATAGTTTACGGATTCTTTTCTAATGTAAATTGTATTAAACACTGGTAAATTAGTTATGTTTTGTAATTTAATATTCAATTTGATTTATTTGAGGGTGAATGGTAATTAAATTCGTAGACCTCCTAGTCTACGTGATTTCATTTTTAATTATATGGGAGGGGGTGTGATATTTCATTTTACATTTATATGAAAGTTCACGTGATTTTATTCATATAGGAGTACATAGGGCACCTCATGTGATGTAATAGTTAGCAGGCTCGATTCACAGACCATTGAAAATGAGTTCGATTCTAATTGAGCGCCCCCATACTTCTGACCTTGTGCCACATCAAGGCTAAGCTTAGTAAAATACTATATAGGAGTCTACGTGATTTTCTTTCTATTTAGATGGGGGGGGGGGTCCAAATGATTTCATTTCTATTTATATAGGGGTCCACGAGGGTTCATGAGATATACCCTGAAATAGAAAGGCGATCCGAATTGTAATGACTAGAACTCTCCTGTGCCTTCGGGGACAGGAAGTAGAAAAGGTAACGTCCCTTGTCAGGTTGGGTGAAGAATCCTCTTTTACGGTTTTGGTACCAATGTGTGAGCCTCGTAAAATAACGTAAATAATTATATATTTATAAGTATTTCTTTTTAAAATTGCATTCTTTTTTCACTTTTGTATGTTTAAAAAATGTCAGTGTATGGTGTTTTTAGAAAGAAGAAGAAGAAGAAGAAGAAGAAGAAGAATGAAAGAATAAGAATGAATGAATGAATGAATGAAAGAAGAAGAAGAAGAAGAATGAATGAAAGAAGAAGAATGAATGAAAGAAGAAGAAGAAGAAGAAGAATGAATGAAAGTAGAAGAATGAATGAAAGAAAAGAAGAAGAAGAAGAAGAAGAAGAAGAAGAAGAAGAAGAAGAAGAAGAAGAAGAGAAGACAATGGTTTATTTTCACACATTACACAATATGAATAATGTCACATAAAACAAAACAAAAAACAAAAGCAAAAAAACAAAACGTAATGTTAGTTGTTGTAGTAATGTGTGGAGGATGATCACTAATTCGGACTAAGCCTATTCTAGTAGTGACCACCTCAGTTGTTTATTTCTGTTTATTTTTTACATAGTTTGAAAGTTGATTATACGTTTACTTATACGTATTAAATTTTTTTATCTTAATAAATAATTTGAGTTGGTGAGCAAACATTTCGGTAAAATCAATGTTTGAAAATGTTTCTGTCAGTGTATTCCAATCGTTGATGCAGGATCCTGTGATAGATTTGTGGCGAGAGAAACCACGAACGTAGTAGTTCGAAGCGTGCACGACTGTGTTTGGCGTGCAGAATGAGATCAGAGGCGAGTGGGGAGATTGAACTCACATTCTCCTGATCGTGAGTCGTGGCCTGACACATGGGAATTGCTAAACTATCCAGAGTGGCCCGGATGGGAAGGATTGACGCGTGCTGATTAGTGTCGCACGTGCTGCACGGGCAGGTCAGAGTAAGGAGCCCGGATGAACACTGTAACTGTGTATTTATTGACTAGCCCTCACAAACCAGGAGAAAAGCTTGCAGTAGCATTTTGGCTGTGACGAAGAGTGGACGATAGACAAGATATTTTGATAGTGTTGGTGAGAAGAGCGCAGCATTGCTGGGAGAGTAAAAGGGTCGGACTTAACTGAGCCCCCGCGCCCAGAGAACATTCTTATTAGAAGATTTAAGGCCATAGATCTTAGTGTTGGCAAATAGTTTGAAGAGTTCACCTGCAGTTGATCCACTTGTAGAGACAGTGTATACTTCTTTTGGACCATATGACTTTTAGGCACCCCTTTTTGATCTCGATTTAGAAGGACATGTTTTTCATTTACACCGTCAATATCCGGTTGTTTGTTAGGGGTTAGGGGTTATGGTTAATGGTTAAGGGTTAGGGTTAGTTTTCTAATTAAAAAAAACCCTCTAAAAATCGTCTGTTAACAAACAACCGGATATTGACGGTGTAAATGAAAAACATGTCCTTCTGAATTGAGATCAATAAGGGGTGCCTAAATGTCATATGCTCCATTCTTTTTTAGGGATGAAATAGTTTTCGAACGTTTTGAACGTTGGCCTTCGACTCTAGCTCGTTAACCATTACTATCCGGTCCACTCTGACCTGTTTGGACCTAATATATGGTCAATTGGAAAATTATTAGTGTTAGATAGAAATACTTGAAACCATATTGTGGTACGTAAATTATTAGATAAACCTGTAATTTTCACCTTTAGTTGGATTTTTAGGGATGAAACAGGTTTTGAACATTACGGGTAACGTACCATTGTAATATATTGTCTGGTCAGTGCATCCAAGGACCAGGCTGAATAAGAAGTGCATGGGGGTCAGGTGCAGCCTGAAAACGAAAACAGGATGTGGCCCTGAACTTTTGCACTTGGAAATACAGGTGAACATTTGACATGATTTAGGTGCAGAAATCTGTAGGTGTACCCCATAGCCAATGAAAACAGCCTGCGTGGGCGAAGAGGCATGTCTACAGAAAAACTGCGTAGGTGTCACGAACAAAGAGGCGTGACACCGGGGGTCAGACTACAATAAAAGAAGCCCGTAGAGATCGATTAGGGGGACGACGATCAGGTTCGAGATCACTTGAAAAGAACTCCCGAAGGCTCCACGTTTGCGTAACCCTGCCAACGACTCTCAGCTGCACACAACCGAGGGAATAAACATCTCATCTTACATTTTCCTAAATACAAGTGTTTGTGTTCTTTGACGGGTCCAGTGTGTAACAATAGTCATTTGTCCATGGATTAGCAGACAATTCATTACGTAGACATGGTCTTTGATTTTAAGGATTTTTATAATGTTTGTACAACGGTTCTACATCGGCATGGAAATCTGAAAAGGAGAGAATACGCATGGCATTGTGTTTTTCTTTTCTTTCTCACTTTCTTTCTCTCTTTCTCACCTTGTGGGTAATTGTATGGATTTCTTTTCTTCATAGCCCGTGTGGTCCACCAGAAAATGGCACCGGATATCAAATCAACACAGCTGTCGACCAAACTGGACGTAATAGAAATTGACCCTGATAAGGCAACCGCTACGGCTTTGGCTATTGCAAGACACTGGTAAACACAAAAGAGATTAAAGAAATGATTACTAGCAATTAATCCTAATTTCAAATAATGCTTATATTAAAGATTATAAGTGACTAAAGATAAAAAAAAATTACTAGCTCCTATTGTAACTGCCGCTAAAACCGACCAGTTAATTATGTCTTATTTTTATATGAATATGTTTGTTTATAAAAATTAACTACAACCAGAGTATTCAATTTAGGGTAGTTTAATGAGTTTAATATCATTTGGTGCGGGCCACTAGTTTCTGTGGTCTATGAACCCTAACACAAAAGGGGTAAGGGGATGTCAGTTAGAATATTATTGTCAAACTGGTCGGAATGAGGCAAAAAAACTGTGAATCCCCATTTATTAAAATGTCTCAATTTATTTAAGTGTTTGTATTTCTTTAAGATTTTTGAATTTCGTAAATTTATTTGCTGTATTTGCTGTTATTAAATGCATTTGTTTTTTCCTTGTACAGTTTCACGGTGTTTATTAAATAAACCTAATGACATCAGTAAGAATCGTCATGCCTTCACTTTATCATAGACCAGCCCGGCAGTTACAGCTATCCCTGATTTTAAATAAACCACTACCAACGAAAGTTGACGCAGATTCCCTCAAAAAGTATAAGAAGAGCGAAAAAAAAAGAGCACTATGTCCTTAATAGAAGATAGTCTCAAAATTATTTTGATATATAATGTGTGATATTTGGATGGTGGTTAACCGTCAGGACTTTTTGTCAAACTTTCAATTCTGAAAATCCAAAGGACTAGTTGTAAGGGATGATTCTATTTGGGATGTTCAAAATCTCACTGTATAACCATATTTAACAGACTTAAGAATTTTTCAGATTTTTAAAATTCTGAAAATTTTTTTTGAGTTTCTGGTTGAAATAAATTATCACGGGATAATAGTTTTAAGTTTTTCCTTCTTTGAAAGAATAATAATATATATATATATATATATATATATATATATATATATATATATATATATATATACTTTGGTACGGTACCAAGTTTCTTGGTACAAGGTGATTCTAGGCTGTCTAAATAAAAGATATCAGTGGTCTGAAGAAGCTCGTGGGCATACTCGCGAGTGGAAATGGTCTATAACCACAATACCCATGGTATTTAAGGCCTTCTATTCCCAAATATATATATATATATATATATATATATATATATATATATATATATATATATATTATATATTACCAGTTTTACACAGATACTAAATTTCATGGGTTCAGCCTATAAGAACCCTTTTTTTGTAACAGTAAAATCACTGATGTGCGCGCTTTCCAGTCACGTGTCATTTATAGTAGGTATTCCTTTATTAACAATCTATGACTCATGCCAATGTGTCAGCAATGCGTGTCCCACCTTGTCTGATGATTAACAAAAGACAGGGGATTTACTTTATACTATAATCAGGATTATCTATGCAAATCCTTAGAAAATAGCACGTAATGTGTTGCCAGGTGACATCATATGCATGGGGGAGGGATTATATTTGAGATTTCAAAAACTGACAATCGGAATATCTCAACATTTTCAATAACGACATCCACAATAAACTCTGCCTAAAGACACTTTTACCCCAACCCTCGTCGGCACAGTTTTGAACTCATATATATATATAATATATATATATATATATATATATATATATATATATATGTGTGTGTGGTGTGTGTGTATGTATGTGTGTGTGTGTGTGTGTGTGTATAAGTAGGTCAGCTTGACAGTCAGAGTTCGAATCACGCACAAGGCTCTGCTGATGAGGCCTAACAGGCCGAAATGTACATACAGATTGATTTTTCTCGATTTGTTTAGCCTTACATTTGAATAGGTATGCCCGCCTAATTAATTGATTAATTTTCAAAATTAGGTACGACTTCAATTAAACACATATTCTCCCAAAAATTGTCGGCTAAAAAAGCCATATCAAAACACATCGTTTGTGTATTTACTTCTTATATTATATATATATATATATATATATATATATATTATATATATATATATATATGAGTATGAAAATGTGGAATGAAAACATCACACAATGCTGTTAAAGAAGAAAACAATTTATAATATAATCATAGCTGATACTGATCAATATTTCGATTTTACAAAAATCATCATCAGAGCTCATTCACTCCCGTAGTTGTTTGACATTCCTCTCCGACCCAAACAACTACGGAGTGAATGAGCTCTGATGATGATTTCATTCCACCTTTTCATACTCATATTGTCGGATTCATTTCCTTTCTTTTAACTATATATATATATATATATATATATATATATATATATATATATATGAGAGAGAGCGAAATTGTTTCTGAAATGAAAAATTAATTTGCCAATTATCTAACTGCAGATATATAAAAGTCACACACACACACACACACACACACACATATATTATATATATATATATATATATATATATATATATATATATATATATATATATGGATTCATAAATAACAAAAATAATTTTCAGTCAACGAATGGACATGCTATGTTACCGGTTAATTTTTCGTCGTTTCTTTTGTAGCATATCTAATCCTTTATAAACTATTTTACAAACTTTCTAAAATTAAATTTTCTTCACAAAATCTTTCTCACAACGATTACCGAAGGTAGAAACTAGTTGAAAACAATAATGATAAAAAAGAAATAGCACAAAAGTAATGTTCTTATTCGTTTTATCACTCTTACACACACATATATATATATATATATAAGTAAATAGTGCTGAATATCGTGAATAGAGCATGTATATTTAAGTTAGGGTAGCGTATACATTAAAGTAAGCTTGGTTAACGTTCCTCTAGGAACAATAAATTCTCAGTTTCTATAGAAGAAAAGTAACTATATATATATATATATATATATATATATATATATATATATATATATATTGGTTTGGAGGTTGATTTTGAAGGCTATCACAATGCAAGTGTAAAGAATAAGGTAACAATGGTGTTGTGTGTTAAATCCATACGATTTTGTGGAAAATTGATGTGGAAAATATTCAAAATAATTGTTTGATTATTACATGCATGCAACATTTTATTTGAGAGGGACGGGGCTCAGTTTTCATTTCAAATTGTTTTGTTTTTTTTGTTGTTTTTTTGTTGTTTTTACCCCTTTAATAAATATGAGGATTTGCTTACTTATGATACAAAAACACTCTGACATTGAATTTTTTAACTCCCACTCTCTCAGGCAATGTCTTTCAAAAATTAATTTTTACGACGCTCGGAGTGTATTTTCTGTTGCTAGTGTAAATAAATGGAAATAAATCCGACAATATGATGAAAAGTAAATAGAAAAACAAGTATTAAATATTATGCTAACAGATATCTGTTTCAAGCTGTGGGGTTTATAAAGTATTATGATGACGATGATGATGAAGATGATGATGATGATGATGATGATGACGACGATGATGATTACCAAACGCCAAAGCAATAAAACTTTGTAACCAAAAATATGAATATGTAGCAATCCAAAAATAAACACACTACTTATATATATATATATATATATATATATATATATATATATATATATATATATATATATATATGGTTTTATTTTTATTTTTACTCCTTTAATAAATATGAGAATTTGTCTTACTTATGATACAAAAACCTCTGACATTGATTTTTTTTAACTCCCATCCTCTCAGGCAATGTCTTTCAAAAATTATTTTTTACGACGCCCGGGGGTGTTTTCTGTTGCTAGTACTTTATAATATCCGTTTTTGCTGTATAGTTTTCCAGTAGAATCTGGGTATATTTAGTTTAGAAGAAAATAAACTTTTTTACGTTTTTTTTTCTAAATAGTCCAGGGTGTATTTATCTATGGGTGTTTATTTTGTTCATTTCTTTTCTCAGTGTAACTTTCTCTGCACTTACCACATTCATTAGATATAGTGAATAGTATACATAATAGTATACATAAATAAAATAGTATAAATATTAATATATTAAATAAACTAGAAAATATATGCACTCTCCGGGTGCAAGTATTTAAGTTTTAATGTAATAAATATCATATTAAATTAGAAAGGCCAATGAAACTAAATAAGAATGCAGATAAAAAGATTTGAAACAGGGGGTATAATCGAAAAATAGAACAACTGAAACTTACACTTCCATCACTCTCGTCTTCATTGTTACTTTTTCTAATTTAAGTATTTAGTTAAAATAGGAAGTAAATAATAAAATTACAGTTATTTCTTCTTGTTAATGGATTTCATTTAAGATTCGTTGAAGAGATTTTTGCTTATATTCATTAAAATAAAACCAAATAATTAGAAATCAATAGTACTAAACACATATTTATTAAAATCACATTTTAAATATCAATATGCAAATTAGCCTTCCCGTTCACACTATAAACCGTTATTTTGTTGTATATATAAATATAATTGCATGTTATTAATATGTAAAACAATTTTATCAATAATTGAGAATTGAGATTTAAACAAAAATAAAATCATTGAGATTGTGATGTCAATAACAAAGGGAATTGTGACTTGAGTAGTAATATAGTTTCGGTTACAGACAGAAAACACACAATCTCCATTATAATAAGATATAAATATAAAATATATAAATAAAATATATATATATTTTGTTTCATTTATATATATAATCTTTTCAGTGAAATCTATATATATAAAATAAATATATTATCAATGTGTATGGTTGGCACTAGTATATACTAGAAAAAGTAATAGTAATCCAACGTACAGTGTTATTAGAAGAGTGCTCAATATCTGTGATAGAGCGTTGATAGTTGAATGAAGTGACAAATAAAAGTTTTGGCTTTTATTCATTTATTTGGGAACGATATCACTACCAATGGTTTCCTGCTAAAAGCATTCATCAGGTAAACGAAATAGTTTAAAAAAACAAACTATTCGTTTACCTGATGAATGCTTTTAGCAGGAAACCATTGGTAGTAATATCGTTCCCAAATAGATAAAATAATATATATATATAAAAAATAAATAAATAAAATAAATATAAAATAGTATAAATAAAATAGTATACATAAATAGTATACATAACAGTGAATAGTCCGGTGTATTTATTTAAGGGTTTATTTTCCCAGTACCCCACTCGTACCGGGTCAGGCACGAAGGCCCTATTTACGTGGGACCACCCACAAGCGAGACTCATGGTTGGCAGGTGGAAAAATTGCGTCGATCCCGTCGGCATTCCCCCTCAAGGGGGCGCCTCAGGCGCTGGGCAATAAACCCAGCCCTGTCCCTTTAAGTCAAGGGGCAGGTGTTGCCTGGAGGGATGGCCCTCTGGGATCGACGCTAGTAATTACCATCTCACCGGTCCAGTGGCCGAAGCACACTGGACCCCCGTCCCGAAAGACGGGTTGGAGGTGTAATTATTTAAGGTGTTGTTTGTTTTGTTCTTTTTTTTTTTCTTTTTTTCAGTGTAATTTTTTCCGCACTTACCACATTCACGAAGAGTGTAATCCGTGCAAAAAGACTGGCCTTTTTCTTGAGGTCAGTATTTCTGTTCGTGTCAGTCCCAACCGGAACTCCATTTTCCAGAAGACACGTCTCCTCATAGGACGCAATCAGTTTGTTCTGGGCTTTGTAATAAGATCTGAAACCAAATGGATTGAATTGAAAATAAATATGAGAAAGACTTCAACAGCATAGAGATTAAAGTAAGCAGCATCCCGAAAAAAAGCAGCTGTATGGCCACTTGCCTCCTATCATTCAAGCCATCAAAGTAAGACAAACATGATGTAATATATTGCACCTTGAGACCGGGCTGCACGTAGTGGGTGTCAAGTGCGGGCCTGGAAACAAAAACAGGATATGGCATTGAACTGACCTTTGGCACCTAAAGAGGCAGGTGTACATTTGACACTGTTTAGGTGCAGAAAATCTGTAGGCATAGCCCATAACCAATGAAAACAGGCTGCATGGACGAAGAGTATATTTGTCGCATATCCCTACTTGTATGGACTGGGCACAAGGCCTCGTTTTAACGTGGGCCCACCCACAAGCGGAAGCTCATGGGTGAGAAAGAACAAAAATTGCATCGTTGCCTGGGGGGATAGCCCCCTGGGATCGACGTTATTATTAAATTCTCGACAAGTCCAACGGCCGAAGCTCGCTGGACCCCCCGGAGTTAACCGGAAAACCGAATGTGCAATGAGTTTATAATAATAAAAAAAAAAGATTATTGCGTGGGCGAAGAGGTGTGTCTCCAGAAAAACTGCGTAGGTGTCACGATCAAAGAGGCGTGACACCGTGAGTTGGACCATAATAAAAAAAAATCCCGTGGAAATCAATTTCAGCAGACAAAGATCAGGTTCGAGATCTCTTTTCAGAGAACTCCCGAAGGCTCGATGTTTGCGTAACCCCTGCTAACGACTCTCAGTCTGCACACAACGAGGAAATAAAGATATCATTTTTATAAATACGATTGTTGCGTGTTCCTTGGCGGGTCCAGTATATAACAATGACATTCTTGACATTGCTGTAGAAGCAAGGACGAACTCATAAGTGACGTTCTCCAGTGGACACCTACACATGGACTCACCATTGTGGACCGACCAGAAAAAAAACAAACTCCACATCAGCTTTGTGTTGATTCTGGATGCCGTGCGGAAGACCTGCCAGAGGCGATGACTGATAGGACGAGTAGCGAGAAAGAGTCATAGGAATCCGTGCTCTAAGCACGACTTGATGAGTATCATGAAGTTCTTTAGTAATATTAGGAGTTCATCAAACTCAGTTTAACGTCATACCCAGGACACTAAGATATTGTCTTCTAGCCCATATATGATTAAAATAGGAAGCGCGTGGTGTAATGGTTAAAGTCATGGGAAATGGACTCGCCGACCCGAGTTCAAATCCTGGACGTGGTAATTATTTCACTTAGCGCTAATACCTTGGAAAAGGTATAAATCCTACCCTCCCTCCAGCTATGGGTAAATAGTAGGGCAGACTGGGCTCTTTAACCTTGGTTAGGTAACCGGTCTAGGAGAAGGAAAATCTGAATCAAACCTGTTGTACTCCGCTTAAGAAATTGACCTTGTGTCGCATCCTGCTCGTGCGGAGGGGTTGGTAAATATATATATAATTAAAAGGGTTGGGGGTTGCCATAAGTGCAATAGGGTCAGGACAATCACATAGGTGCTAGGGCTTGACATGACCAGCCGCTTGATCTGGCCGAAGTAAGGGCCAAAGTGGAATGTTGAATGTCACTGACTGCTCAGCCACCGAGATTCTGTCCTTAAGCATCTCTTGGTCGCCACCCACGGCCAACAAGTGGCTCATTTGGGGAATGTTACTCCCTGTAGGGTTGCAGTCAGCATTTTCTACTGCACCAGTCGACAGAGCGATTAGTTCTGCAGTGTAGAGTAACCCTGCATTGTAGTTACCATATAATTGTAAATTGTGTTGAGAAACTTACTTGAAGCTATAATTGTTTTACTAAGAATTATTAGTAGTTACTTGAAACCATATAACTGTGCAAACAAATGTTACATAATCTATGCATAGATTATTGTCAACCCCTGTATTTCTGAAGGGATGGCCCATTTTCATATCACGGGCGGGACTTCCCATGGAATATTAAAGAAACCCGCGAAATACGTGAAGTCACGTGGGACCTGGTTGGCTGTCAGTTTCAGCTCGGGCGTCAGGCAGATAAGATGTTACTGCTTTAGCTGAGACTCACTGCACACGCACGCTGTGATTAGTTAGAGAAATATGTTTAGTTAAGAAATAAAAGTTTAAATAAATAATATGGTTTTGTGGTTGATGAATGTCTTGGCAACAAGACTGACCTAGAAGACCAGACACGAAGTCCCAAGACTAGGTCCAGACGCTGGAAGAAGAACGTAAGATACCAAAGATGAGCAGAAGAATAGAAGTAAGGAAAGAAAAGGGTATACAACACAAATAATTATTATTAGATTGAAGTAATTACTTGAAACCATATACTTATTTGTATTAGATAGGAATACTTGAAACCACATACTTATTAGTATTAGATAGGAATACTTGAATACTTATTAGTATTAGATAGGAATACTTGAAACCACATACTTATTAGTATTAGATAGGAATATACTTGAAACCATACTAATGTGTGCAATTATCATCGAGCTCGGGAACATTCTTGTCGAACTCAGGAGCCTTCATGTCGGAATCATGAGTTTTCATAGAACTTCGAACCGAACCCTCTTATTCAATCCAACGGGATAGACTGTCTCTCATTCCGCCAACCATGACTGGGTACAAGTGTTAAGTATTCGATATTATTATCACCCCGTCGTCAGAATTGAACCTGCAACCTACAGATGAATGTCATTTAGAACAGCATTAACTTCCTATATCCGTTGCACCATGTGTCAAAAATGAGAAGGTTCCCGACAAGAAACACCTGAAGAAGGCTCGAGGTCACCTCAGCAGAAACGTTGTGCATATAACAATAAAGATGAGGACAACAGCCCGAAAAAGGCCAAATAATACAAAGTCGTGGATTTTGCTTTTTAAGGATTAACTTACTTCATTCTTTTTGGCATCTTTTTAAAGTTGTCGGCTTGTTTTTTCGATGAGAATCTTTCCAACGAAATCTTCCAATTTTCATCATTGTCAACATCTGAAATGAAATCAAATAAAACTATAGACGGTATAAATATATTATAATCACAGTGCTTTGGCCGCTTCACCCTCCAGCCTTCTTTAGTTGCCCTTTGTAGTAGTCAGTAACCTTAAATTACGAAGAAGCACTAGATCATCGGCGTAGACTGCATCAGTAATATATTACAGTCAAGTTACGTTGAAAGCGCCGGTTCCGCTAGATCACCGAAGTTAAGGAGTGATGAGCCTGTTCAATACTTAATTGGGTGACCATTTAAGCAACCGCAGTATTGTAAGCAAAGTTAGTTCTTTGTTTATCAAAATGACTTGGTTTGGCATTAAATAGCCGAAAAGGTTGATATCCCGTTAAATAAAACAACCACCAGTAATTGTTTCAGCTGGATAGAGTTTGCTTCTTGTCCTTTTCTAGAGTTAAACTATTTGGATTTTGGTCCCTATGCAAGTGATTCACGGAGAAATTTCTAAGGGTCCTTTTAGACCAGTGATTCCCAACGTGGGGACTACGCCCACTGGGGGGGGGGGCAATTTAATAATAATAGGGGGCAATATGAAAAATATAGTAATATCAACATTTTTTAAAATTTTACCCTATATGGGTAAAAATTATAAATCTATAGGGTAAAATTGTAATTACAACCTAACTGAGCACAAACAACTTGTGCAATCTAGTTACCCACTAATGTTATCGTGCATCTGGCACCAGCTATAAGCGTGGCTTCTGACTTGTTTAACTTGCAGTTCTTCATCTGTGGCCCTCCCCCGCAATTATACACATTATAAAATGGATTTATTTGATTAAATTTGAAATTAAACCCTTTAGTTTTATTTGAAAGATACAATTTCTTTATTATTATCTGCGTTATTCGGACTATTGTCCCCGTCTTCATTGTTATTTGTACAACGTTTCGGCCGATATACCCTCCGGCCTTCTTCAGGTATTTCTTGTCGGATTCGGGAACCTTCTCGGACTCGGAACCTTCTTTTCGAACTCGGGAACTTCTTTTGTAATCAGAGGCCATCACGGAACTTTTAACCTAACCCTTTATTCAGTCCTCGGGGTATCCTGTTCTCATTCCGCTAACCATAGCTGGGGTAGGAGTTGTGTTAATTATTTTTCTATGTACTGCCTCTACTCAGGATTGAACCCGGAATCCAGAGATAACTGTCACTTAGACAGTTCTAACCTAACTACCTTATCCACTAGGCCATGTGTCCAATTGGAAATACCCGAAGAAGGCCGGAGGCATATCGTCCGAAACGTTGTACAAATAACAATGAAGATGGGACAATAGTCCGAATAACGCAGATAATACTAATCTTCAAGCCTCATCTGAAACATTCAGAGAAACAATTTTTTATGTTATACTTCTTCAAAATTGATATTGTTATATCATACTAAACAATTAACGAGTGGGGACATGAAGAAATTTGTGATAAAAAAGTGGGGCATGGTACTAAAATGGTTGGGAACCACTGTTTTAAACGGAGACCGTAACGAGGTCACAACATATTCATTGACCTCAGTACATTCAATTGCTTATGTGATAGTTTCAAATCGCCAAATCCCAATATGTCAACGAGGTAAATGATATTTATTTCTCTCAAATTAATCATACATAATTAAGCTTTTAATTCAAACAAGTAATTTTTTTCCCAAATATACACATAATTACAATATTGTAATTAGAAGGGGCCGGTTTAGCTCATTTGGTAGAGTACTTCACTAGGAATCGCAAGGTTCCTGGTTCAATACCGACCCTCCCCAACTCAGCGTATGAGTAGCACAGGGATCTGTGCGTTAAAGTGAGGAGCTGATGGTAGGTGTAGTGCCCCACTTCAGACGCTAACAAACAATCTCCTTGGTCTAGCGAAGTGAAAAGGGAATTGACTCCCTCGCTATCTGGCTGATACGACTTTAGGCCACCCCGGTGACTTTACTTTTTACTTTTACAATATTGTAATAGGGTCAAACATCGGTAAGCTTCGAGCGGACCTCTAAAAGTCAGGACTGGGAACCTCACACGCTGAGTTGGCGAGGACCGGTATTGAACCAGGAACATTGTGGTTCCTAGGCGGACGCTCTACCGACTGAGCTTAACAGTCTCTCTGTCTCTCTGTCTCTCTCTCTCTATATATATATATGTGTGTGTGTGTGTGTGTGTGTGTTATAAACGCGCTTAGCGAATAATAAGACGTGTAGCCCAGTTGACGTTAACTGCGAGAAGAACCCACTTCCGCCTTTTATTTACAATAATACAAGATGGCTGAAACAGTACTTCCGTTTCATACAACAATGTTATAAACCGGTGCTTCCGGGTCTTAGTAATACCACATCCCTCCCCACTTAGCTTGAAACATCCATAGGTCCCTCCCCGGAACTCCCATACTTATAGGAGGAATTGTCCGACTCTCGGACATAGTCACATCATCATCATCTGTAGCCTCTGGAGACTCCTGAACAGCAATTTCCCAGTTAAGGGGCTAGTACTGGTCGTTTCCCTTTTGTATCTGGTTTAATGTTGGTGCGCTGTCTTCGGGTTTATTCTCAGCATTGTTCCTTCTTTCCTCCTCTTTGCGTTTCTGAAACCGTGTTCTCATGCGAGTTCTGGGGTGTTCATCTTCCAAACTGTCACCGGTTGTTGAAAAACTGCTATCTCTGTAGGGTGCAGGAAGCTGTGCACAAGCTGTTGAGTGCCCTGTAACTGTTTGTTCCTGACTCCCCTGAGGCTGCCTTGATTCTTCGGGACCTCTCACAACAGGTTCTGTTGGAATATTCGCGCGAATATGATCCACATGCCTTTTCCATAATCGACCATCCTCCAATCCACTCTAATAGCAGTGGACCAAGTCACACGAAATAGGACGATACATAAAAGAACAACGGATAGATATCGTAGTGAAAGGATGTTCCATATTGGAGATAGTGTTAGTGTGGTGAATTTTCAAGGGAGGCCAAAATGGTTGTTCGGAGATTTAGAGGAGCAGCTTGGTCCACTGACTTTTAGAGTGCGATTGGAGGATGGTCGATTATGGAAAAGGCATGTGGATCATATTCGCGCGAATATTCCAACAGAACCTGTTGTGAGAGGTCCCGAAGAATCAAGGCAGCCTCAGGGGAGTCAGGAACAAACAGTTACAGGGCACTCAACAGCTTGTGCACAGCTTCCTGCACCCTACAGAGATAGCAGTTTTTCAACAACCGGTGACAGTTGGAAGATGAACACCCCAGAACTCGCATGAGAACACGGTTTCAGAAACGCAAAGAGGAGGAAAGAAGGAACAATGCTGAGAATAAACCCGAAAGACAGCGCACCAACATTAAACCAGATACAAAAGGGAAACGACCCAGTACTAGCCCCTTAACTGGGGAAATTGCTGTTCAGGAGTCTCCAGAGGCTACAGATGATGATGATGTGACTATGTCCGAGAGTCGGACAATTCCTCCTATAAGTAATGGGAGTTCCGGGAGGGACCTATGGATGTTTCAAGCTAAGTGGGGAGGGATGTGGTATACTAAGACCCGGAAGCACCGGTTATAACATTGTTGTATGAAACGGAAGTACTGTTTCAGCCATCTTGTATTATTGTAAATAAAAGGCGGAAGTGGGTTCTTCTCGCAGTTAACGTCAACTGGGCTACACGTCTTATTATTCGCTAAGCGCGTTATAACAAACAACACACACACACACACACATATATATATATAGAGAGAGAGAGACAGAGAGACAGAGAGACTGTTAAGCTCAGTCGGTAGAGCGTCCGCCTAGGAACCACAATGTTCCTGGTTCAATACCGGTCCTCGCCAACTCAGCGTGTGAGGTTCCCAGTCCTGACTTTTAGAGGTCCGCTCGAAGCTTACCGATGTTTGACCCTATTACAATATTGTAAAAGTAAAAAGTAAAGTCACCGGGGTGGCCTAAAGTCGGTATCAGCCAGATAGCGAGGGAGTCAATTCCCTTTTCACTTTCGCTAGACCAAGGAGATTGTTTGTTAGCGTCTGAAGTGGGGCACTACACCTACCATCAGCTCCTCACTTTAACGCACAGATCCCTGTGCTACTCATACGCTGAGTTGGGGAGGGTCGGTATTGAACCAGGAACCTTGCGATTCCTAGTGAAGTACTCTACCAATGAGCTAAACCGGCCCTTCTAATTACAATATTGTAATTATGTGTATAATTTGGGAAAAAAATTACTTGTTTGAATTAAAAGCTTAATTATGTATGATTAATTTGAGAGAAATAAATATCATTTACCTCGTTGACATATTGGGATTTGGCGATTTGAACTTATCACATAAGCAATTGAATGTACTGAGGTCAATGAATATGTTGTGACCTCGTTACGGTCTCCGTTTAAAACAGTGGTTCCCAACCATTTTAGTACCATGCCCCACTTTTTTATCACAAATTTCTTCATGTCCCCCACTCGTTAATTGTTTAGTATGATATAACAATATCAGTTTTGAAGAAGTATAACATAAAAAAATTGTTTCTCTGAATGTTTCAGATGAGGCTTGAAGATTAGTATTATCTGCGTTATTCGGACTATTGTCCCCATCTTCATTGTTATTTGTACAACGTTTCGGACGATATGCCCTCCGGCCTTCTTCGGATTTCCAATTGGACACATGGCCTAGTGGATAAGGTAGTTAGGTTAAGACTGTTCTAAGTGACAGTTATCTCTGGATTCCGGGTTCAATCCTGAGTAGAGGCAGTAACATAGAAAAATAATTAACACAACTCCTACCCCAGCTATGGTTAGCGGAATGAGAACAGGATACCCCCGAGGACTGAATAAAGGGTTAGGTTAAAAGTTCCGTGATGGCTCCTGATTACAACAAGAAAGTTCCCGAGTTCGAAAAGAAGGTTCCCGAGTCCGAGAAGGTTCCCGAATCCGACAAGAAATACCTGAAGAAGGCCGGAGGGTATATCGGCCGAAACGTTGTACAAATAACAATGAAGACGGGGACAATAGTCCGAATAACGCAGATAATAATAAAGAAATTGTATCTTTCAAATAAAACTAAAGGGTTTAATTTCAAATTTAATCAAATAAAATCCATTTTATAATGTGTATAATTGCGGGGGAGGGCCACAGATGAAGAACTGCAAAGTTAAACAAGTCAGAAGCCACGCTTATAGCTGGTGCCAGATGCACGATAACATTAGTGGGTAACTAGATTGCACAAGTTGTTGTGCTCAGTTAGGTTGTAATTACAATTTTACCCTATAGATTTATAATTTTTACCCATATAGGGTAAAATTTTAAAAAATGTTGATATTACTATATTTTTCATATTGCCCCCTATTATTATTAAATTGCCCCCCCCCCCAGTGGGACGTAGTCCCCACGTTGGGAATCACTGGTCTAAAAGGACCCTTAGAAATTTCTCCGTGAATCACTTGCATAGGGACCAAAATCCAAATAGTTTAACTCTAGAAAAGGACAAGAAGCAAACTCTATCCAGCTGAAACAATTACTGGTGGTTGTTTTATTTAACGGGATATCAACCCTTTTCGGGCTATTTAATGCCAAACCAAGTCATTTTGATAAACAAAGAACTAACTTTGCTTACAATACCTGCGGTTGCTTAAATGGTCACCCAATTAAGTATTGAACAGGCTCATCACTCCTTAACTTCGGTGATCTAGCGGGAACCGGCGCTTTCAACGTAACTTGACTGTAATATATTACTGATGCAGTCTACGCCGATGATCTAGTGCTTCTTCGTAATTTAAGGTTACTGACTACTACAAAGGGCAACTAAAGAAGGCTGGAGGGTGAAGCGGCCAAAACACTGTGATTATAATATATTTATACCGTCTATAGTTTTATTTGATTTCATTTCAGATGTTGACAATGATGAAAATTGGAAGATTTCGTTGGAAAGATTCTCATCGAAAAAACAAGCCGACAACTTTAAAAAGATGCCAAAAAGAATGAAGTAAGTTAATCCTTAAAAAAGCAAAATCCACGACTTTGTATTATTTGGCCTTTTCGGGCTGTTGTCCTCATCTTTATTGTTATATGCACAACGTTTCTGCTGAGGTGACCTCGAGCCTTCTTCAGGTGTTTCTTGTCGGGAACCTTCTCATTTTTGACACATGGTGCAACGGATATAGGAAGTTAATGCTGTTCTAAATGACATTCATCTGTAGGTTGCAGGTTCAATTCTGACGACGGGTGATAATAATATCGAATACTTAACACTTGTACCCAGTCATGGTTGGCGGAATGAGAACAGTCTATCCCGTTGGATTGAATAAGAGGGTTCGGTTCGAAGTTCTATGAAAACTCATGATTCCGACATGAAGGCTCCTGAGTTCGACAAGAATGTTCCCGAGCTCGATGATAATTGCACACATTAGTATGGTTTCAAGTATTCCTATCTAATACTAATAAGTATGTGGTTTCAAGTATTCCTATCTAATACTAATAAGTATGTGGTTTCAAGTATTCCTATCTAATACTAATAAGTATGTGGTTTCAAGTATTCCTATCTAATACAAATAAGTATATGGTTTCAAGTAATTACTTCAATCTAATAATAATTATTTGTGTTGTATACCCTTTCTTTCCTTACTTCTATTCTTCTGCTCATCTTTGGTATCTTACGTTCTTCTTCCAGCGTCTGGACCTAGTCTTGGGGACTTCGTGTCTGGTCTTCTAGGTCAGTCTTGTTGCCAAGACATTCATCAACCACAAAACCATATTATTTATTTAAACTTTTATTTCTTAACTAAACATATTTCTCTAACTAATCACAGCGTGCGTGTGCAGTGAGTCTCAGCTAAAGCAGTAACATCTTATCTGCCTGACGCCCGAGCTGAAACTGACAGCCAACCAGGTCCCACGTGACTTCACGTATTTCGCGGGCTTTCTTTAATATTCCATGGAAAGTCCCGCCCGTGATATGAAAATGGGCCATCCCTTCAGAAATACAGGGGGTTGACAATAATCTATGCATAGATTATGTAACATTTGTTTGCACACAGTTATATGGTTTCAAGTAACTACTAATAATTCTTAGTAAACAATTATAGCTTCAAGTAAGTTTTCTCAACACAATTTACAATTATATGGTAACTACAATGCAGGGTTACTCTACACTGCAGAAACTAATCGCTCTGTCGACTGGTGCAGTAGAAAATGCTGACTGCAACCCTACAGAGGAGTAACATCCCCCAAATGAGCCACTTGTTGGCCGTGGGTGGCGACCAGAGATGCTTAAGGACAGAATCTCGGTGGCTGAGCAGTCAGTGACATTCAACATTCCACTTTGGCCCTTACTTCGGCCAGATCAAGCGGCTGGTCATGTCAAGCCCTAGCACCTATGTGATTGTCCTGACCCTATTGCACTTATGGCAACCCCCAACCCTTTTAATTATATATATATTTACCAACCCCTCCGCACGAGCAGGATGCGACACAAGGTCAATTTCTTAAGCGGAGTACAACAGGTTTGAATTCAGAGTTTTCCTTCTCCTAGACCGGTTACCTAACCAAGGTTAAAGAGCCCAGTCTGCCCTACTATTTACCCATAGCTGGAGGGAGGGTAGGATTTATACCTTTCCCAAGGGTATTAGCGCTAAGTGAAATAATTACCACGTCCAGGATTTGAACTCGGGTCGGCGAGTCCATTTCCCATGACTTTAACCATTACACCACGCGCTTCCTATTTTAATCATATATGGGCTAGAAGACAATATCTTAGTGTCCTGGGTATGACGTTAAACTGAGTTTGATGAACTCCTAATATTACTAAAGAACTTCATGATACTCATCAAGTCGTGCTTAGAGCACGGATTCCTATGACTCTTTCTCGCTACTCGTCCCTATCAGTCATCGCCCTCTGGCAGGTCTTCCGCACGGCATCCAGAATCAACACAAAGCTGATGTGGAGTTTGTTTTTTTTCTGGTCGGTCCACAATGGTGAGTCCATGTGTAGGTGTCCACTGGAGAACGTCACTTATGAGTTCGTCCTTGCTTCTACAGCAATGTCAAGAATGTCATTGTTATATACTGGACCCGCCAAGGAACACGCAACAATCGTATTTATAAAAATGATATCTTTATTTCCTCGGTTGTGTGCAGACTGAGAGTCGTTAGCAGGGGTTACGCAAACATCGAGCCTTCGGGAGTTCTCTGAAAGAGATCTCGAACCTGATCTTTGTCTGCTGAATTGATTTCCACGGATTTTTTTTATTATGGTCCAACTCACGGTGTCACGCCTCTTTGATCGTGACACCTACGCAGTTTTTCTGGAGACACACCTCTTCGCCCACGCAATAATCTTTTTTTTTTATTATTATAAACTCATTGCACATTCGGTTTTCCGGTTAACTCCGGGGGTCCAGCGAGCTTCGGCCGTTGGACTTGTCGAGAATTTAATAATAACGTCGATCCCAGGGGCTATCCCCCCAGGCAACGATGCAATTTTTGTTCTTTCTCACCCATGAGCTTCCGCTTGTGGGTGGGCCCACGTTAAAACGAGGCCTTGTGCCCAGTCCATACAAGTAGGATATGCGACAAATATACTCTTCGTCCATGCAGCCTGTTTTCATTGGTTATGGGCTATGCCTACAGATTTTTCTGCACCTAAACAGTGTCAAATGTACACCTGCCTCTTTAGGTGCCAAAGGTCAGTTCAATGCCATATCCTGTTTTTGTTTCCAGGCCCGCACTTGACACCCACTACGTGCAGCCCGGTCTCAAGGTGCAATATATTACATCATGTTTGTCTTACTTTGATGGCTTGAATGATAGGAGGCAAGTGGCCATACAGCTGCTTTTTTTCGGGATGCTGCTTACTTTAATCTCTATGCTGTTGAAGTCTTTCTCATATTTATTTTCAATTCAATCCCATTTGGTTTCAGATCTTATTACAAAGCCCAGAACAAACTGATTGCGTCCTATGAGGAGACGTGTCTTCTGGAAAATGGAGTTCCGGTTGGGACTGACACGAACAGAAATACTGACCTCAAGAAAAAGGCCAGTCTTTTTGCACGGATTACACTCTTCGTGAATGTGGTAAGTGCGGAAAAAATTACACTGAAAAAAAAAAGAACAAAAAAAGAACAAAACAAACAACACCCTTAAATAATTACACCTCCAACCCGTCTTTCGGGACGGGGGTCCAGTGTGCTTCGGCCACTGGACCGGTGAGATGGTAAATTACTAGCGTCGATCCCAGAGGGCCATCCCTCCAGGCAACACCTGCCCCCTTGACTTAAAGGGACAGGGCTGGGTTTATTGCCCAGCGCCTGAGGCGCCCCCTTGAGGGGGAATGCCGACGGGATCGACGCAATTTTTCCACCTGCCACCCATGAGTCTCGGCTTGTGGGTGGTCCCACGTAAATAGGGCCTTCGTGCCTGACCCGGTACGAGTGGGGTACTGGGAAAATAAACCCTTAAATAAATACACCGGACTATTCACTGTTATGTATACTATTTATGTATACTATTTTATTTATACTATTTTATATTTATTTTATATATATTCTATTTTATATATATATATATTATTTTATCTATTTGGGAACGATATTACTACCAATGGTTTCCTGCTAAAAGCATTCATCAGGTAAACGAAATAGTTTGTTTTTTTAAACTATTTCGTTTACCTGATGAATGCTTTTAGCAGGAAACCATTGGTAGTGATATCGTTCCCAAATAAATGAATAAAAGCCAAAACTTTTATTTGTCACTTCATTCAACTATCAACGCTCTATCACAGATATTGAGCACTCTTCTAATAACACTGTACGTTGGATTACTATTACTTTTTCTAGTATACTAGTGCCAACCATACACATTGATAATATATTTTATTTTATATATATAGATTTCACTGAAAAGATTATATATATAAATGAAACAAAATATATATATATTTTATTTATATATTTTATATTTATATCTTATTATAATGGAGATTGTGTGTTTTCTGTCTGTAACCGAAACTATATTACTACTCAAGTCACAATTCCCTTTGTTATTGACATCACAATCTCAATGATTTTATTTTTGTTTAAATCTCAATTCTCAATTATTGATAAAATTGTTTTACATATTAATAACATGCAATTATATTTATATATACAACAAAATAACGGTTTATAGTGTGAACGGGAAGGCTAATTTGCATATTGATATTTAAAATGTGATTTTAATAAATATGTGTTTAGTACTATTGATTTCTA
>CM042170.1:9231608-9233747 GCA_023376005.1 Doryteuthis pealeii
TTCCAAGTGCAAAAGTTTCCAGGGCCACATCCTGTTTTCGTTTTCAGGCTGCACCTGACCCCCATGCACTTCTTAATTCAGCCTGGTCCTTGGATGCACTGACCAGACAATATATTACAATGGTACGTTACCCTAATGTTCAAACCTGTTCATCCCTAAAAAATCCAACTAAAGGTGAAAATTACAGGTTTATCTAATAATTTACGTACCACAATATGGTTTCAAGTATTTCTATCTAACACTTAATAATTTCCAATTGACCATATATTAGGTCCAAAACAGGTCAGAGTGGACCGGATAGTAATGGTTAACGAGCTAGAGTCGAAAGGCCAACGTTCAAAACGTTCGAAAACTATTCATCCCTAAAAAAGAATGGAGCATATGACATTTAGGCACCCCTATGATCTCAATTCAGCAAGGACATGTTTTTCATTACACCGTCAATATCCGCGGTTGTTTGTAACAGACGATTTTTAGAGGGTTTTTTTAATTAGAAAACTAACCCTAACCTAACCATTAACCATAACCCCTAACCCTAACAAAACAACCGGATTTGACGGTGGTAAATGAAAAAACATGTCCTTTCTAAATCGAGATCAAAAAGGGATAGTGTGGCCTAAAAGTCATATAGGTCCAAAAGAAGGTATACACTGTCTCTACAAGTGGATCAACGCAGGTGAACTCTTCAAACTATTTGCCAACAACTAAGATCTATGGCCTTAAATCTTTTAATTAAAGAATGTTCTCTGGGCGCGGGGGCCTAGTTAAGTCCGACCCTTTTACTCTCCAGCAATGCTGCGCTCTTCTCACCAACACTATCAAAAATATCTTGTCTATCGTCCACTCTTCGTCACAGCCAAAATGCTACTGCAAGCTTCTCCTGCGTTTGTGAGGGCTTAGTCAATAAATTACACAGTTACAGTGTTCATCCGGGCTCCTTTACTCTGACCTGCCCGTTTTGCAGCACGTGCGACCACTAATCAGCACGCGTCAATCCTTCCCATCCGGGCCACTCTGATAGTTTAGCCAATTCCATGTTCCAGGCCACGACTCACGATCAGAGAGAATGGAGTTCAATCCCCCACCGCCTCTGATCTCATTCTGCACGCCCAAACACCAGTCGTGCACGCTTCGAACTACTACGTTCGTGGTTTCTCTCGCCACAAAATCTATCACAGGATCCTGCCACAACGATTTGGAATACACTGACAGAAACATTTTCAAACATTGATTTTTACCGAAAATGTTTGCTCACCAACTCAAATTATTATATTAAGATAAAAAAATTTAATCGTATATAAAGTTAAACGTATATCAAACTTTCAAACTATGGTAAAAAATAACAGAAAATAAACAAACTGAGGTGGTCACTACTAAATAGGCTTAGTCCGAATTAGTGAATCATCTCCAACACATTACTACAACAACTAACATATACGTTTGTTTTTGCTTTTGCTTTTGTTTTGTTTTATGACAGTTATTCATATTGTGTAATGTGTGAAAATAAACCATTGTCTTCTCTTCTCTTCTTCTTCTTCTTCTTCTTCTTCTTCTGTTCTGTCTTCTCTTCTTCTTCTTCTTTCATTCATTTCTTTACTTTCATTCATTCTTTTCTTCTTCTTTCTTCTTTCCATTCATTCTTCTTCTTTTTCATTCATTCTTCTGTCTTCTTTTCCTTTCATTCATTCATTCATTCATTTCTATTCTTCAATTCTTCTTCTTCTTCTTCTTCTTCTTCTCTTTCTAAAAAACCACCATAACACTGACATTTTTTAAAACATACAAAAGTGAAAAAAGAAATGCAATTTTAAAAAGAAATACTTATAAATATATAATTATTTACGTTATTTTACCAGGCTTCAACACATTGGTACCAAACCGTAAAGAGGATTCTTCACCCAACCTGACAAGGACTGTTACCTTTTCTACTTCTGTCCCGAAGGCACAGGAGATTCTAGTCATACAATCGGATCGCCTTTCTTATTTCAGGGTATATCTCATGAACCCTACTGTGGGACCCTATATTAATAGAATGAAATCATTTGGACCCCCCCCCCCATCTAAATAGAAAGAAAATCCACGAGGACTCCATATATTAGTTATTTACTAAGCTTAGCCTTGAATGTGGCATCTCTCTCT
>CM042170.1:9233847-9236347 GCA_023376005.1 Doryteuthis pealeii
AAAAGAGAGGAGAATCCCGGTTGCTTCCGGGTCTTAGTATTACCACAGTTGAAAGGAAAAATAAACAAGGAAAGTAAATGCTGAATGGATAAAGATTTTATTTTACTAACACGTGTTTCGGAACAGGAATCTATTTCATCCATTCATCATTTTCTTTCCTTTGTTTATTTTCTTTCAACATAGCGTCGATTGCTTCTCCATTTTCAACTTACAATACACAACCGACACACATATATATACATATATTATTATTTATATTTTGCTTGAAGGCAATTATAAAATGCATGTATCGCATAAAATTGGATAATTATAGAAATAATCTTGACAAGTAAATCCCGCAAAGGATGGCTCGCTATGCAGAACACCGTACAGACTGTTCGACTTTATTAATGTCTCTTCAGCGATGTATACTAACGACTCCCCTCCGACAGGAATCGAAACCGGGACTTCACAGGCATAGTCAAGACCATATCCGTTCGGACCGCGGTACAACTAGCGAACAATCCTGTATGCGAACAATGTGTGTGTATATATATATAAATATACACACACACAACACACCACACACATATATATATATATATATATATATATTTATATATATGTGTGTGTGTGTGTGTGGTGTGTGTTTGCTCCCTTGACACGTGTGCCAATTTCGTGAACGAATTAGACCGTTCTGATAAGTTATCAGCTAAAATATTCTGAGTGCCATCCCAAATACCTATGAAAATTTTCAGGAAGTCAACGGAATGCACGTACCAAACTTTATCAAGATTGCTCCAATAGCAAAAGAGTTGGTTGCTAGAAAAACAAACAATACCACGAAAAACAAAGAAAATTATCTACATTAAATTGTGTGTGGTGGGGTGGGGTCTGTATATATATAGGGTATCTATAGGGTATCTATTCACCTAACCTCCGACTGGGTCGGAATGCGATACAAGGTTATTTTAACGTGGGGTGGGGGGCAGGCAGAAAGCAAAGGTCATCCGTGGCTAGCGCCAAATGTGTTGTTCCGTCGGCATTCCCCTTTTGAAGAGCCTCAGGCACCAGGCAATGAACCCAGCCCTTTTAGGTGAAGGGCAGGTGCTGCTTCTGGTGCGGCTCTCTGGGACACGGGATTAATTTTACTTTAACTCAAAGGTCTAGAGGCTGAAGCCTTCTAAACTAAAGTAAGTATAACAAGGATACATAATAAGCTATTATATACTATATATTATATATATATATATATATATATATATATATATATATATATGTATAAATATATGCTATATATATTATATATATATATATTATATATATATATATGTGTGTGTGTGTTGGTGTGTGTGTGTTAATAAATTTGATGGTTTTGGCTTACCTATGATACAAACTTTCTGACATTGAATTTGTACCCCCTCCCCGGCAATATCTTTATATATATATATATATATATATATATATTATATAATTATTTATATATATATATATATATATATATATTGCTAATATATATATATGTATGTGTGTGTGTGTGTGTGTGTGTGTGTGTGTGTGTGTTAATGCATGTCTGGGGTTATATGAGGATAGATCTAATGTTATATATATATGTTATATACGTGTTTTCGTGTGTTATATATATGCATGTGTGAGAGTAGATCTCATTTCAAATCGTTTTTTTTTAATTCCTTTAATAAATTTGATGGTTTTGCTTACTTATGATACAAACCCTCAGACATTGAATTTTTACCCCCCATTCAGGCAATATCGTTCATTTTTACACCTAACAGGTACTACCACTCTGGGTCAGAGTGGACCTGGAAGTAATGGTGATGAAGGGTTACTCCGCATTCCCCAGAGTTTCAGAAGTGGAACTTCACTAGATTCAGTTTAACGTCATACCCAGGACACTAAGACCCTCAGCCACCGCCTTTTAGCATATATATGATACAAAGAGTTGGGGATTTCCATAAGGGCAGTAGAATTGGGACAATCATATTGGTGCTAGGGCTTGATGTAACCAGCCGATTGATTGGGTAAGAAAAAAAAGGTTAAATCGAACTTAACGGACCTAAATTCCTCCACGGTATGTAAAAAAATTGCAGATTCGGATTCGGATTCGGATTCGGATTCGGCCTGAATCAAGAATGAAATGTTGAGCTACGGCCTTTAGGAATAAAGTTGAAAAATGTGATACACTGACACACTGATATTCGCATTTATTCCCTTTTTTGGTTAAATCGAACTTAACGGACCTAAATTCCACCATCGTATGTCACTCTGCCGAAGGGAAAAAAATACCAAAAATCAGGGAATTAACCGAATTTAATAATATTTTCAGTGTTGATATATTAATGAATAAACAATATAATGCACCGGTTATCTTATTTAAAACTTTTTAATTTTTCAGGTCAGTTAACTTTGAACCACGTATCTTTGAGGCGTAACACAAATTCTCAAAGATACGTGGTTCAAAGTTAACTGACCTGAAAAAAGTAAAAGTTTTATTAACGGATTT
>CM042170.1:9241347-9246347 GCA_023376005.1 Doryteuthis pealeii
ATATCACCAGGGCTTGGTTTTTGAGCAAAAATTATAGAGATTTGATTTATATTCGTATTTTTATAATTATAATTAAAAAATAAAATTTAAATGATAACAGCATGGATTTTTTTTCATTTAATATTTTAGATAGTAGACATTAAGATTTCTTTTCAGAGTAGCTGGATCAATGTAAGGTCAATTTTTTTTTACATCGGGATTTAAATGGGGCATCCCACGAGGATTCAACTCACGATTCAGTAAAAGTGGATCTGCGGGACTAATTTAAAAAAATTCCCATTTACCCAGACGACGTCGGGTAGCCGCTGCTAGTAGAATATAGACATGAACCAAATCAATACCATACAACATGATCCTAAATTATGCTAACACATTGTTAAAACCAATTATTACAAAAGTGTAAATATAGATACACAACATATATTACTTCCTAACCGCTAGGCATGACATAACCCAGACGGGTTGATATATCCATAGAATATAGAATATGACCTAATCAATACCATAAACATGATCACAATGATGCTAATGATGCATTGTTAGAAAACAATTACTACAAAGTGTAAATATAGATACACAATATAATTACTTCCTACGTTAGATTCATTCTATACCCCGACGGGTCGTAGAATATGGCGGTGTATTTAGGACGCGCATTTTTATACTTGGTTGGTCTACTTTGGTTGGTTTGACGCTTTGATTTAGAAATGTTCAGGCATCCAATCCAAACAACCATTTCTACAACAGAGTTGCTTGAAGGGATGTTAAGATCATGTATCTAACGCAGTTAGGAAAGTACATAATATTTAACTATTGTCCTTAAGCCGTGTTAAAATGCTACATATAACTTACTAAACCCCAGAGGGTTTATATGGCCGTTATAAATCAACCAACCAAACCAAACCAACCCTGCTAAGTTATTTTGATAAATGTCAGTTTTTGTCTGGGAACTAATAAAGTATTGTATAAACTTTTAAGGGTTCTTGCGCAGATATATTCTGCATTGGTTCCGAAAAAAACAACGAGAATTGGAAGACAAATAATAAGGAACTTAGAGTGAAATTAGCGAGTCGTTTGCCTATTGTCGAATATCAGCCGGACATGCGAGGAAGAACTCAATCGCCTTTTTTACCTGAGAGCGTGAGGATCTGCAATGGTAATTGATTTGATTAGTCATTAGGAAGGTTGCAGCGCACTAATTATGTTGTTGCTTTCAACTTAAAACCTATATATTTCAGCATCCTCACTTACCGACGACTATTGTATTACTTGGCGCAATTTAAGTGTACTCATTCAGCGCTGAGTTGCTGGGGATACCAGTTGAACCAGGAACCCTAAGACGATTCTCTAGGGCGATGGTCATACTTTACCCCGACATTTAGGCGAATCTGAGATTGGGGTTATTTCCGAACTGTTTGTAACAACGCGATTTATCGCTTAGGGTATCAAATTCTTGATAGGTTTCATATCTATTCCTGACGAACCTGGTGTTTGCAATTTTCTTCAATAGCTCTTAATACCTTGGGTAAGTACTGGGCATGGAGTAATCGCTTAATCATTTAAGTCTTATTAGGCCTAAATCTATATGTAGGTAAATTTGATGGTTATTGCGTAATAAGTTCGGTACACTCGGGTTTGGTAATACATTGCGTTTTAATTTCACACTGTTTGTGTTTAAGCAAGTACTAATAACAGTTAGGGATTTCGAGGAGAATGATTTGGATAATCTGTAGATTAGGGTTTATCATAAGCGCTGTTAACAATGCTCTTACCGCTTAAGTAAATTTGATCTATTGCTGTATAAGACAGTCCGCGAGGTCTCGTTGAGGGGTATGCACTTGAGGTATTGTAGTATCTGAGGGAGCTGTATACATATAGGGGACCTAATCTTTAATGTTATATTAGTGGAGCAGATTTAGTCATCGCCCATTACCCGTTTTCACTTCATCAAGGGTGGGGGTGTGAACACTACCAGGGTTTTGGGCACGAAGTTATGGAAGGCTTTCCGTTCCAGGTGGCTTTAGGAGAACTGAACCTCGCTATTTAACAAGTACATAAGTTTATACTGGGTTAGACGTTCCGATGTTCAATAATCGCGTCCAGCCCTATCACTTGGCACTTTACATTAGTCCGGTACTTGAGAAATTTAATGTCCACCAATCCCTACAATCTCATTTCTAGAATTTTTAGTACATTGAATGTTTGGACTAATATGGGATTAATAAAAGTTAGACAATCCTACTGGCCAAATTTTGGATGCTTCCATAACATCTCAAATTATTGGCTGAATGTTTAGTTCGAATGAGACTTCTTTCCAACTCTTTGGGTGGTAGGTCTGCGAAAAATGGCGACTTTTTTATTTGTAACCTAATTTTGTCTGGAAATAGAGTTCTAGAGCTCTTACTTACTCCCGGAATAGTTTATTAAATAAGACCATATTTGTTCCCATAAGGACAAATAATGCCCACAAAAGTCTATAAAGTCATTTTAGTTATTGATGATTTCTGATTTTCACAGTACCGATCACTATCGCCGATGTGCGGCACTGCTTTATTGATAACATTGTTATCTATTATTATTTTCACATATATTGAACATATTGTGGTATTCCAAAAAGATGGATTTTATTTTTTTTGGAATTGGAAGCTCAAATTTGGGATTGTCTTATTCTTGTATATGCATGTTACCTTAGCTGTTAGCATCGTTTTTTAATTTCCAGCAAAGATGAAGGGGTGGGTGACAATTTTTACTTTTATTCTGGAGTGATTGTTGACATGGAATTCGCCCCATCTGACGCAAAATTAGCTGCTAACCATTAAACTACGATGTATGGCACATCTAGCAATAATACGGCGAATATAATGCTAGAGATCCTATCTTTAATGGAGAATCAATTTGTGTGGTAGTCGCATGAATATAACGAGATTTGGATGACATTCGAGTATATTTACGTTGTGCAATGGTATTCTGACCGTAGAAAATGAACACGTCAAACCGAGTTCAACCATACTGGACAAGGCTGTTCTATCTTATTCACATAATGATCTTATAAATGTTAGGGAAAGGTATGATCCAGTAGATTTATCTTTTCTGATATGCGCGTAGGAATAGGTGACTGCGGTAGACTGTGGTTTCTTTAACCAGCTATGATAAACGGGCATATACCATTTTCTTCTAACCAATATATAGGATTCCTAACTAATTTCTTGTGGAACATTATACAATTATCATTAACGTATTTTATTAGGTATGGGTTCATTCCAAAACTTTCCTACTTACAAATAAGCGAAGGCGGATTGTTATAACAGGTTTTATTATATTAGATTTTCCTTTCCCTCTGATGATCGGATAATGCGCGAAAACAAGGCTGAAAAGAACAAGTACTGGACAAATTATCCATAGCTTTAAGCAGAGAAAAGATGGAGTCATGCATTTCAAAGGTGTAAGTGATGAATTAGATATAGATGACATGATGTTATATATTATATATATATATATAAGTATCTATATATAACTATATATAATCATATATTAATAGATATTACTTATTATATTATAATACATGAGTGCTTCATTCCATGATTTATAGATGCCATTGATAATTATATCCTAAGCTTAAGGTAGCGATATGACCGGACTGAAATCACACGCCGTTTCGTAACTTTGAAGTTTTCGCCTATGGAATTTTCAAAACAAGTATCTTGGTTTGATAATGGCAAAAAGAATAAGCGTGTCTTTTTCTACTCAAATTCGTGGAGTTAGATTGGTCTATCTTATCTTTAAACTCATTTAATTTATTGATGGAGGGTTTAGATTTTATATGAAAACGGGAATTACTATACATACCATAGGGCGAATATATATAGGTGAAATATAATACAATAGTTGTTGATAAGGTATGATATGGGTATACTGGTAGATGCGCGTTGGAAGCTCTGCTGTGTAAGTGTGGTGTTTGTGTGAGGCTTGTGTATTGTAGAATACGCTGCATTTTATATTAATGTATATTCAAGTATATGACTATCGACCTATAAAGATGGCTAAAAGATTACTAGTAATTATGATATAGAGAAAGGTGTTAATAGTTTACTTATAACTTATATTTAGGTCATTCTTAAATAATTTTAACACAATACCCATCACGCACGAGCAGGATCGACAAACCTAGGTCATAATTTCTTAAGCTGGAGTTTTTAACAGGTTTTGATTTATTCAGAGTTTATCCTTCTCCTATGATACATTGGTTACCTAGCACTGGTTAATACAGAGCCACTTTGAGCACTGCTATTCTTATCCTATTAACTTGGAGGTAGAGTAGGTTCTCAATACAAATACTTCCCCAAAAGGTTTTATTAGCTGATAATAGAAATAGCAACTCAACGGTTGAACTTCTGAACTCGGGCGACGTTGTATATAATACATGACTTTAACCATGTACACCACGCGTCTTCCTACTTATATTATTTCACAAGATATTTCATTGAATTAGATTCTTCAATATCATAGTAGTAGTTAAAAGAACACACGACGTAGTAATAAAGTAACGCTCCCATTCATATATAAATCTTTTTCACTTCGTTACTATTTTAACCTAACTATTTGACTCTCCTTGATTATGATGGTTGATTGGATCACTGTGGGTACTGTGTGTCTAGGCTAGGTTAGTTGATGTGTAATTAGATGTTAGGGCATTGGCTTGTGTGTCTCGATATATGTCAGTAGGATGGATGCTAATTCTTATCAGAGGTGAAATTTTGGTACAATGATGTACAAGAAATGCATGACGTTTCATCTATTATAATGAACTAATTTGGCTGAATGGTTATCAAGTAACGCGTAAGAGAAAACGTGGGGTGTGTAGGTGGAGGGGGTGATTTTAGCTTTTATTTCAGGATTAACTTGAAGCATCTAAAGAGTGCTTTTGCTTTTATCCAATAGGTTGGTTGCCACTCCTGTTGTGATTTCGAATGATAGTTGAGTTCATTCCCCGGGACGTAGTT
>CM042170.1:9251347-9268847 GCA_023376005.1 Doryteuthis pealeii
AATAATCTCTTTCTGGAGATTAAATATACAGAAGAACTGTGCGACGAGACACCGCCTCTTTGGCTAAGTAGGGCACAAGGACAAGAATGTAAGGCAGTCAAAGGAGGATAGATATAAGATATTACAGTTAAAGTAATCGTATATGAGTCTAATGAACTGTGATAACCGAGAACAGATAGACACACAGACACATACAGACTCACACACAGATAGATAGATAGATAGATAGATAGATAGATAGAGACAGAGACAGACAGACAGACTCTTAAAACATTGATATTGCAACTACCTATGAAGTATCTACCCATTCAAAATGATTGTGAACTTTATTAATACATTGGCTCTTAAAACATTGATATTGCAGCCAGATCTGAACTGTTTACTTGTTTAAAATGATTGTGAATCTTATTAATACAAATTGGCTCTTAAAACATTGATATTGCAACCAAATATGAAGTGTTTACTAGTTCAAAATGATTGTAAACTTTATTAATACATTGGCTCTTAAAACTTTATTGATACATTGGCTCTTAAAACTTTATTAATACATTGGCTCTTAAAACTTTATTGATACATTGGCTCTTAAAACTTTATTAATACATTGGCTCTTAAAACTTTATTGATACATTGGCTCTTAAAACATTGATATTGCAACTAAGTATGAAGTGTTTACCTATTAGAAATGAATTATAATGTTATTAATACGTTGGCTCTTAAAACATTGATATTGCAAGAAGATATCAAATATTTACTAATGTCAGCGATGAAATAGACGTCATCACCTTCTATAATGAGATATCTTCCTTGTCCAACACATTCCCAAACTCAACGTTCTGATCGTTGATGGGTGACGTAGGTATAATGATATATACTTCTAATTATATTGACTGGTATTCAAGGAATTTTTACTATTTCCTTATTTCATAAAAGTCTGTCTTTATTACATGAAAAATGCCTGGAATTTAATATGGTGGCGTTTATTAATAAAAAAAAAATCAAAAGCGTTTCCTGGTTTGACAAAGAAATATGGAAATATTTTTTAACAATTTATCTTTTGAAAATCTGAAAGGAAAGTTTTTTATTGTTTGAAACGGGGAAGTTAAGAAATTTAAAAAAAATAAAAATAAAATAATAATAATAATAATAATAATAATAATAATAATAATAATAATAATAATAATAGCAGATCACAGGGTGAAGCTAAAGGAAAATGAAAAAATAGACAAATATCTGGACCTTGCCAGAGAACTAAAAAAGTTATGGAATATGAAAGTGAAGGTGATACCAATTGTAGTTGGTGCACTTGGAACAGTCCCAAAAGGATTGGAAAAGGGTCTGGAATGTTTGGAAATCAGAGGAAGGGTTGAAACCATTCAGAACACTGCACTGCTACAATCTGCCAGAATATTCAGAAAAGTCCTGGAGACCTGAGGGAACTTGTTGTCATTCAGACTCCAGTGAAAGACCATCAGCTAATGCTGATGAGAAAACTCAAAAGGAGTAAATAATAATAATAATAATGGCCCTTGGAACAATGCCCAAGGGGTTGGAAAAGAGTCTGGATGAATTGAAAATCAGAGGAAGAATCGAGACCATCCAGACTACAGCATTATTGAGATCGGCTGGAATACCCAGAAGAGTCATGGAGACCTGAGGAGACTTGCTGTCACTCAGCCTCCAGTGAACCACCGGCTTCTGCAGGTGTGAAAAACTCGAATGGAGTGAAATAATAATGATGATAATAATGATAATAATAATAATAATCTTATTATAATGGAGATTGTGTGCTTTTCTGTCTGTAACCGAAACTATATTACTACTCATATCACTATTCCCTTAGTTATTGACATCACATTTTCCATGATTGTATTTTTATTTAAACCTCAATTATTAATAAAATTGTCTTACATTATTAATACTGTTAACCATGTCTACATACTGATATCATGCAATTATATTTATATATACAACAAAATAGCGGTTTACAGTGTTAACGGGAAGGCTAATTTGCATATTGATATTAAAAATGTGATTTTATTTAATATGTGCTTAGTATTATTGATTTCTAACTGTTTGGTTTTATTTTAATGAATATAAGCAAAAATCTCTTCAAGGAATCTTAAATGAAATTCATTAACAAGAAAAAATAACTGTCATTTTATTATTTACTTCCTCTTTTAACTAAATACTTAAATTAGAAAAAATTACAATGAAAGACGAGAGTGATGGAAGTGTAAGTTTCAGTTGTTCTATTTTTTATTATACTCCCTCTGTTTCAAATCTTTTTATCGGTATTCTTATTTAGTTTCATTAGCCTTTCTAATTTAATATAATATTTTATTACATTAAACTTAAATACTTGCACCCGGAGGGTGCATATATTTGCTAGTAATAATAATAATGATAAGCCTAGCTGTTATGTATTTTGGTGACAAAAGCCTGTATGTGTTTTTTGTTGAAATATAATTATATATATATATATATATATATATATATATATATATTATATATATAATAATGTGTGTGTGTGTGTGTGTGTGTGTGTGTATAATGCGTGTACAAACATGTTAATTAGAGAGAGAAAATATTTGTTTTTCTTCTACTAAACCCTATGCCCTCATATTTCTAACTCCATGATGATTTGAGTCGAGACATCAGCAACTAACAAAGCAATCCCCCCACCCTATACCCTTCATTTAACACCCTCATGACAACCTGTCTAGACATTTGTGCACGTATTTGGTCTCATGACTAGTTACGTGGGCGACTTACTGCATGAGAGACGGTCATTACAAAGCATGCTACACCTTTAAAAACCTAATACGCCTTTTGTCAAGTCTGGCACATTTGGTTGGGTGGATTTTACAGCATGTCAACCCGTCTGTGGTTATTCTATGTGTTATGTTTTTACATACAGATAAAATACGGAAGACTGAAATGATAATGCAAGATCAGGTTGTTGGAAAATTAACAAGGTTTCATTAAGGTTATTTCCTATAAGTCTAACATAAACAAAGGGGAATAAATTATTTATTTATTTTCCCATTAAACTAAACCTAAACCCTAACCGTAACCGTAACCCTAAACCCTAACACTAACCCCGTCTTCTTTTTTCCTAGTAGATCAGTAAATAAATAAATAATTCATCAGTCAAGAGTTGTTCCCCTTTGATCATGTTGAACTTATAGGAATTAACCTAAATTAAACACAGGGTGGAGAATGCTTCTTCCCTAAAAGTGACTTAACTAGCTCAACCATGCTGTGCATGTGCTTCCACTGTGCTTCAACCAAGATTAAAGAGCCTAGTCTGCCCTACTATTTACCCATAACTGGAAGGAGAGTAGGATTCATACCTTTCCCAAGGGTATTAACGCTAAGTGAAATGCAATTACCGCGTCCAGGATTTGAACTCGGGGCGACGAGTTCATTTCCCATGACTTTAACCATTACACCACGCGCTTCCTACTTCGAGACAATTATATATGCTAGGGCTTGACATGACCAGCCGATTGATCGGAGGGGGCCACTCAGACTGCCTGTCTAACCTTCGTAAGGACCAAAATGGAGTACTGCTAGTCATAGACTGCTCAGCCACCAGGGTCCTGCTCTTAAGCCCCAGCCGACAAGGCAGAAGTTTGGCATTGGCCTCCTCGGAACGTAGATGGGTAGTAAATGAACCCAGTAAAGTTGATGTATTAAGTTTCTGACCGCCATCCTTGGCCAGTTGTAAAGGACTTAAAGTAATTAAGTAAGTCCTGAGCTATAGAATCCTTTGGTAAGTGAATAAATCCTGAGTTATGTAATCCTACGTAGTATCAAAGGTCCAGTGATATAATCCTATGTTCCGTCGTCCACGAAGGTTCAAAGCAATATGCGTAGGTATGACCAGAACAGCCGGTATAAATAACAATATCAGCAGCTGAGCACTGCCAGTAGTTGGCCAATAGGTTGGTCACATGGTTATCGGCGAGTCTATAAGTAGAAGTGGGCATTTGACACACGCCTTATATCCCAAAAAACGCCAACATGATGGAGTGGGGTGTTTGTTTGTATCAGCCAAACAACGTTGTTTTTGCTGTGGTGGAGCGCCAAATCTACCGTCATCTCCCCGATCAGACCAGATTACCTGTTATGACCTATTAAAGGGTCAATAAATAGTAACTCAACACAGGTATAAAAATGTAGAGAACAGATTGTATTCAGCAATACATATCACATACAATGGAAGGGTTTCCTTGTTCAGCATACACGAAGACTGTTTCTAGAACTACTCGACTGAGTAGTTTTACTCTGCCACATATGTACCCTTTGGGTAAGTCCATGTTCGTGTCATAGGTGAGTCACCTACAACATTACCACACTGAGTTGGCGAGGAGTGGTATCGAACCTGGAACCTTGTGCTTCCTCGGCAAATACTCTACCGACTGAGCTAAACCAGCCCTTAAATGACCTCAATAGATTCATCACAGTCATCGTATTGTGCCTGAATAAGCTAAGTAAAGATTAGTAAGTGACCTCAGTAGGTGGTCCGTAATTCTGTAAATTAGGATCAAATTCTGTAGATTATTCACAGCATACCTTTATCAGTTGTAAAATAAACTAAAGACTAAATATTTACGCCCCAAATATCCTAATTCTATCAAAAGAAACTGTGTCAAACCCACACTAAAATCTCTCTATATCTTATTATAATAGAGATTGTATGTTCGTATGCCTGTAACCGAAACTATCCCTGTCGGCTGGGGCGTTAGAATGCACCGACTGCACCTCTGCAGAGGAGTAAGACTCCCCCAATGGGGCCAACTCTAATTAATTCTAAAAAGGGGGTGTTATATACTTTACCAATGAAAATTAATTGGTATGTCCCAATCCTCATAAATACGGAAGTATTACGCTGACTGAGTAGTCTTATACCACTAACAGTGGTTTATCTTTCTTCACGCCACAGACAAGTATTGTATTTTGTTAATGTTATAAAGATTCTATTTGACTATTTCTCATTTAGTAACCTTTCTTAGGTTACAACAGAAACGAATAAAAGACGAATAAAAGAAATAAAATAATCAAGAATAACGAATAAAACAATCTAAAAACAAGAATATATAAAGATAATAAAACAAATATTTATATATTTATTGGTTAGGAGTTGATTTAGAAGGCTATCAAAATGCAGATGTAAAGAAAAAAAAATTAATATGGTAACAATGGTGTTGTGTGTTAACCTGTATTTAATTCTTGAATTTTCGAGATAAAATCTCTTTTTCAAAAGATCACTGGAAATGAAGTAGTCTAGGTATGGCATTTCTTTTTAAATGATTTTTTTTTTAAATGATAGTATTTTTTTATATAACTGTATTCTCGTGTTGCATGTTTACGTGAATGCGTTTTGGTTTTTTTTGTACGTGTGCGTATGTTGTCATGCGTGTGTCTATGAAAATGCGTGTTGACTGTGACGTTAAGACTGTATCCTAGCGCGGGATTGCACGTGTGTATGTGCGTATGAATGAGCGTATTTGTGTTTGGTGGCCATGGTGATGTATAATATTTCGTGTTGGATGTAATATAAATCAATTTAATCATTTATTATTATTATTATTATTATTATTATTATTGGGTCACCATGTGGGTAGATAACTGAGATTAGGGAAAGTGTGTTTGCAAAGCAAATTAGATTAAGAATAAATAAATACGGCCGGATAATTTTAAAAAAAAAAACAAAACATTAAAATCATTTTGTAAGATTTCTAAGAAAGGGACCGTTTGATTTAATTTAAGCCATGGCCTAGTTCTTTGTGAAACTTTACAGACAAATATTTCACACTCTCTAAATCACTCTATTTACACTCATTTAGAAACTAACATATATAACGAGGAAGTAATCAAAGTATATATAGAGAGGAGGAAGTGACAGGCAGAATGAAGTAAGAGACGGGGCAGTTTTTGACTTAATTGCAAATTACTACTAATTAGAACCAATTAAAATGGAATTTTTCAAACTTAACTCAATCCTAGAACAAAGGAATATTTTGATATGAATTGTGTCATTAAACTAGATAGGAAAAATGTTGCATAGGGCCTTCTTCACTGGCACTAAATAATTATAATGTTATATATCTCTTTCTTACTTCACTTACTGGTCGTCTTTTCTTCTGCTGGCCGTCTTTGGTATTTCTGATCGTCTTTGGTATTTCTTCTATCATCTTGACTTGGTCTGGAATCTTCTAAGGTCTGGACTTTCTATTGCTATGTTCTTGCTGGCTGGTCGTCCTGGATTCATTTCTTAGTCTTGTTACCAAGACATTCATCAACCACAAGAACATATTACTTATACAAACTTTTATTTCCTTAACTATACATTTCATGTAACTAAATATCTGACTAACATAGCGTGCGTGAGTTCCAGTTTTAGGCAGGACCTAAAATGGCCGACTTCTCTGCCTGACGTCTAACTGCAAACTGGGGACTCTGAAAAAGGTCCCACGTGACTTCACGTATTTTGGCGGGCTTCTGTAATTTTCCATAGAAGGACCCGGCCATGGTATGAAAAGGGTCATCCCCTCAGAATTACAGCGGATTGACAATAATCTTATGCAACCGCATAGATTATGTAACAAAAAGCCTTTGCAGACTATCATTGATTCAATCAGTTTTAGTTTAATAATAGATAGATAGATAGATAGATAGATAGATAAACGGTTTATTTTCAACTTTTAAAATCCTGGACAACCTCGGGTAGCCCTGCTAGTGATAAATAAAATAAGCTGAGAAAATCCAACTTGTTTTTTGGTTGTGATCTTTTGTTTACTTGACCTTAAATATTTGATCATTTTGAAGATAATTTTGGGAAATTGACAAAAAAAATCGGTCAACTGTAACAAAAATTACATTTTCGTGTATGCTAGTTATGAAGATTGTATAGCGATTAGTGATTTCGATTCACAAATGATGGCCTTGTGCCAAACAAAGCTAAGCTCATTAAATGACCTCAAAATGTGTCTCATAGTTCTGTACTTGTGCCAAGCTTGGATTAGTAAATGATCTCAGAGGATTCCTCATAGTTCTGACCTTGTGCCAAACGGTGACGCTATAAGATCTTCCATTACTATCACTCTAATATAACTATATCATTACTATCACTCATTATCACTAATTAAATATATATAATTTTTTAAGCGGAGTTTAACAGGTTTGAATTCAGAGTGTTCCTTCTCCTAGACTGGTTACCTAGCCATGGTTAAAGAGTCCAGTCTTCCCTGCTATTTACCCATAACTGGAGGGAGTATTGGATTCATACCTTTCCCAAGGGTATTAGCGCCATGGGAAAAGCCAACAGCTTCGTCCAGGAATTGAACTCGGGTCGACGAGTCCATTTCCCTCGACTCTAACCATTAGACCACGCGCCTCCACTAATCAATATAACTCTACTATTATTATCACTCTAATATAATTCTATCATTACTACAATTCATTATCACAAATTAATATAACTCTATCAATACTATAACTCGATTCTCAAACGATGGCCTTATGCCAAACTAAGTTAAGCTCATTAAATGACCCCAATATGTGTCTCATAGTTCTGTACCTGTGCCAAGCTAGAATTAGTAAATTATTTCAGAGGATTCTCCTTGGTCTAACGCTAGTGAAAAGGGGATAGACAACCTCACTGTATGGCTGATACCGACTTTAGGCCACCCCGACGACGATCCGACAACTTATTACTATCACTTATTGTTATCACTAATTAATATAACTCTACCATAACTATCACTTCTCTAATTTCCCCTGTCTTTGTTTGTGTAATTGATTGATCGATGTCAATGCCCTTCTTATATAATGCCACAACTTCGGGTTGTAGCGTTAGTTTGTATTTGCCTGGTGGAGTTGTCTGCCCCATTTAGTGTGCTGGTGCCCGATAGGGTGCTAGAGTATTTAAGCGCCGGGTTCAAACCCTTTCGGCCTCTTTTTTCCTGTTTCAGCAACTACGAGCCACATGGGGTAGATTTTATCTAACCCCTCTCGTTGGGGCTCCGCCCCCCTTACATTACTGTAAGTTATTCACAGCATGGACTATCTCTAGTCTCATGTCTGTACTCATATATGTATATCTGTACCATTCATGAATGTGTCTCTATCATTATTTGTGTACCCCTTTATATATGTAACTCTTTTACTATGTACGTTGTATCTTCAATATCCATGTGCTGTATATATTAAATGTTTTGTCCGTTAACCTTCGTCGGAGTTTTGTATATTCAAAGTACTAGCAAATATATGCACCCTCCGGGTGCAAGTATTTAAGTTTTAATGTAATAAAATATTGTATTAAATTAGAAAGGCTAATGAAACTAAATAAGAATACAGATAAAAAGATTTGAAACAGAGGGAGTATAATAAAAGATTTGAAACAGAGGGAGTATAATAACAAATGGAACAACTGAAACTTACTCTTCCATCACTCTCGTCTTTCATTGTTATTTTTTCTAATTTAAGTATTTAGTTATAAGAGGAAGTAAAGAATAAAATGACAGTTATTTCATCTTGTTAATGGATTTCATTTAAGATTCATTGAAGAGATTTTTTCTTATATTCATTAAAATAAAACCAAACAGTTAGAAATCAATAATACTAAGCACATATTTATTAAATTCGATTTTTTAATATTAATATGCAAATTAGCCTTCCCGTTCACACTGTAAACCGCTATTTTGTTGTATATATAAATATAATTGCATGTTGTCAGTATGTAGACATAGTTAACAGTATTGATAATGTAAGATAATTTTATTAATAATTGAGGTTTAGATAAAAATAAAATCATGGAGAATGTGATGTCAATAACTAATAGAATTGTGACTTGAGTAGGAATATAGTTTCGGTTACAGACAGAAAAACACACAATCTCCATTATAATAAGATATATAACTTTGAACCTTCCTTACAGGGTTAATTTCTCCATTGTGATGCATGTGAGACCTGTGCCAAAAAATAAGCACATTGTAGGGAGTCGTTGGGTCTACGATTTGAAATTTAATGAAAATGGCATCTGCAAATATAAAGCTCTGCCCTGTCGGCTGGGGCGTTAGAATGCACCGACTGCACCTCTGCAGAGGGGTAAGACTCCCCCAATGGGGACACCTGTTGGCCGTGGGTGGCGACCCGTGATGCTTAAGGATAGAACCCAGGTTGTTGAGCAGTTCATGACATGCAATACTCCATTTTGGCCCTTTCTTGGGCTAGACGGGCGGTCGGTGAGGCCCTCCGATCAATCGGCTGGTCACGTCAAGCCCTAGCACCTACATGATTTTCCCAACCCTATTGCCCTTATGGCAAGCCCCAACCCCTTTTTATCATATGGGTGCTAGAAGGCGGTGGCTGCGGGTCTACATGTCCTGAGAATGACATTAAACTCTATCTGATGGTGAGGTTCCAGTTTTGGAGGTTGGGGGAATGTGGAGCACCCCTTCATCACCATTGCTCCCTGGTCCACTCTGACCCGGAGTGGTAGTACCTGTTAGGGTCCCATCTATGGGTTAAATAGAAAAATGTATTTATTAAAAAATTGTATTATCCATTAATTGATTTATTTCAAAACTTTATCGGCATAAAATGACCCACTGAGGTTGATATGCCGTAAACAAAACAAACCAAAATATAAAGCTAGGTTTGTCGCAAAAGGATTTTCACAGATTTATGGTGAAGATTACCTTGATATGTTTTCTCCAACGACTAACCTGACTTCCATACGAGTTTTAATTCAGTTGGCGGTCCAGTATAACTTGCGAATACACCATGTAGATGTCAAAAGTGCTTATTTAAATGTTCCAGTAGATTTTGATATATACATATATCCCCCCAGAAGGTTTTGAAAATGAAAATAAAAAAAAGTTTTATTAAAATCCACCAAGCCATCTTGGAGAAGGTGACCAACAGAATTTACAAACAGGCACTAATTGTGATTTTAGATCAACAATCCCTCAACTTATTATCGAAGCAAGGGTAAAAACGTTTCAACATTCCATTCGAAAGAAGAAACATTAAACAAACTCCTGATGACTTTCTTTTTTAATTTCAGCTAACGGAAATAATGAAAATTATGATTGGAAAAACAATGTTTTCATTTTTGCACCGTTAAATCAACTGAAATTTAACGTAGCCAAAAACAACTTACGACAAGAGGATTTATAAAATATACTATGAAAAATCAATTAGTTCTCCGATTTTCACGAAAATATATTAGGGGAAATATTTTTTTTATGAGGTCTATCCCTCATCTCCTATTCTATTTTATTAGATATTAAAAAGATGAATCAAAATTGGGTATACCTATCTCTTATTTTCTCTGCATTCACTCTTTGGTGTTCCTATTTTTTATTAGTCCGGTCATAGACCGGGTACTTTTTAGCTAGTTGTTATATATTTCCGTGGGGAATTTTATGGGGCAACCAGCGAGGATCTCACTCGCGATAAGTTATAATGGATTTGCGAGACTAACTTTAAAAAATTCCCCCTCTACCCAGGCAATGCCGGGTAGCCACTTCAAGTATATATATATAATATATATATATATATATATATATATATATATATATAATCTAAAGGGTTCAGAAAGAGAGAGAAAATATGTATATAGGGAAAGTGAGAGGGAGTTTGTTTGTGGAGAAAGGAGGGACAGCTTTTTTGTTCTCAGTTGTGTCCTGTAAAAACTAATCTAGTTCAGTGATCATTCATTAATTTATATCCATAGAAGCGACACCAGTTCCAATAGAATCAAGTGTCGTTTTAGCTTCTTTTGCAATAAAAATGTTCTTCTTAAACGGTTGGTTGCATTCCTGATCCCTGGCAATCATTTTCTTTTTAATTTTAAAAGTATCTCCTGTGTAAAATAATTCGCAATGTATTTCAATACCAAAATAATTCTGTGACAACGCATTGCCACAGAAAATTAATTCGCAATTATTTTCAATACCAAAATAATTCTGTGACAATGTATTGCTATCGTAAATTAATTCCCAATGTTTTTCAATACCAAAATAATTCTGTGGCAATGCATTGCTATCGTAAAATAATTCACAATGTATTTCAATACCAAAATAATTCTGTGGCAACACATTGCTCTCATAAAATAATTCACAATGTATTTCAATACCAAAATAATTCTGTGGCAACACATTGCTCTCATAAAATAATTCACAATGTATTTCAATACCAAATAATTCTGTGACAATGCATTGCTATCATAAAATAATTCACAATGTATTTCAATACCAAAATAATTCTGTGGCAACACATTGCTCTCATAAAATAATTCACAATGTATTTCAATACCAAAATAATTCTGTGGCAACATTGCTCTCATAAAATAATTCACAATGTATTTCAATACCAAAATAATTCTGTGGCAACACATTGCTCTCATAAAATAATTCACAATGTATTTCAATACCAAAATAATTCTGTGGCAATGCATTGCTCTCATAAAATAATTCACAATGTATTTCAATACCAAAATAATTCTGTGACAATGCATTGCTCTCATAAAATAATTCACAATGTATTTCAATACCAAAATAATTCTGTGACAATGCATTGCTCTCATAAAATAATTCACAATGTATTTCAATACCAAAATAATTCTGTGACAATGCATTGCTATCATAAAATAATTCACAATGTATTTCAATACCAAAATAATTCTGTGGCAACACATTGCTCTCATAAAATAATTCACAATGTATTTCAATACCAAAATAATTCTGTGGCAACACATTGCTCTCATAAAATAATTCACAATGTATTTCAATACCAAAATAATTTTGTGACAATGCATTGCTATCATAAAATAATTCACAATGTATTTCAATACCAAAATAATTTTGTGACAATGCATTGCTATCGTAAATAATTTGCAATATATTAAAGGTTAAAACGAGAAAGAACCCTCCTATTAAGCTTAATCTTTTCTATCTTATTGAGAAAAAAAAAACTTGTGTCAACATTGAAACCAAATCTCCGACTGGGTAAAGTATTGAAGATTAATCGATTAAATAAAAGTAAAGTCCCTATATCTATCACTATTCATTTTTCTACCTACCTCCCCCAACTCTCTTCCCATCTGATTTCCTTCTCATTCTCCCCAAAGCTGACCCCTATAACCAATCAAATCTTTCCCTCACCACAAAGCTTACCCACCCACCTACTTCCCCCTTCTATAAGACACTTGTATGATCCTGGTAATTCTATAAATGCTGACGAAGCCGAGTTCTAAACTCCAGCGAAATATACTAACATTTTTGTCTGAGTTTTGTACTTTCATTCCTCATATTTCTACCACATATATATATATATATATATATATATATATATATATATATATATCATCATCATCATCATCATCATGTGGTGCAGGCAGCACGGATATCCATGACAATCTCTCGCCAACCTTCCCTATCATTCATCGCCACAGGGAGTTCTTCTTCGCTGCAGCCAGCATCTTTACATAGCTGGTCGATGTAGGTCCTTGCTGGGCGGCCTACGCTGGCATGTCCATAGTCATATCAGTACTGCTGTATGGCTGCACTACCTGGACCCTAACGAGGCGCCTCGAGAATAAGCTAGATGGGAGCTGCACAAGAATGCTGCGAGCAGTTCTGAACAAGTCGTGGAAACAGCATCCCACAAGGGAGCAGCTGTATGGTCACCTGCCCCCTATCTCACAGACCATCCGAGTGAGACGGACTAGGCATGCAGGGCACTGCTGGAGAAGCAAGGATGAACTCATAAGATATATATATATATGAGAGAGAGAGAGACAGAGAGAGAGAGAGAGAGAGAGAGAGAGAGAGAGAGAGAGATTTACACTCAATAACTGATAAGAATTTACGATTTAGGCCAAAAACATGTGGTTAGCATTGCGTGAAACCTATCCTAAAATAAACAATTTTTAAAATTGAGACGATAAAATATTTTTAGACTGGATTTTAGATATTATCAGAAAAAATACTTTTTTGAAAACTGAATTTTAAAAAAATCGTACAACTCTAACAAAAGTTAAATTTGTCTATGAAGAATATATTCAAGACATTATTATTCGTGTTCCTTAATTGTACGAACGTTATCATCTTGCAACACCCTCTGGTTAAAAATAAGTCCGTCCAAAGCTTTCAAGATGATATGCAAAAATTTAAATCCTGATTATATGGTGTTGCTTAACCATCGAATTCTTATTTCTTATAAGTGTCATCACCTCAGCTAAATAATGGACCATTCCGTTTTTGTTAGAAAGAAAGAAAGGGAATAAAAACGACATGCTGCACAGAATAAATATAATAAGAAAGAAAGAAAGAGAGTATATATATATGAGAAGTAAACAAACAAACAATGTGTCTAGATATGGCTTTATTTAGCCGACAATTTTTGGGAGAATATGTGCTTAATTGAAGTCGTACATAATTTTGAAAATTAATTAATTAATAATTAATGAATTAGGCGGGCATACCTATTCAAGTGTAAGGCTAAACAAATCGAGAAAAATCAATCTCTGTATGCACATTTCGGCCTATTAGGCCTCATCAGCAGAGTTCTAGACTGCTTTGTGTGCGATTCGAACCCTGACTGTCAAGCATACAGGCGGGGACTCCAACCATTATACCAGCTGGCCTTTCCCAGATTTTTCGTTTTGTTTAGAAGTAGGTTATATTCCACTTATATTAACCAAATTTAATGAAATTTTCAGTGTTTATATATGTTTATCCCGAGATATGTAAGATATACAGAAATGATAATAAAACAGAGAATATGTTAACAATAACAATATTTGTTCTATTTATTTTTCACTGAATTGGGAATACAGTGGATGGGTTTGGATTAGAGTTCTGGCTTAGGATTCACGTGTGTCACCTACTTGGTTCTGATATACTCTGCAGTCTTTTTCCCCCTCCTCTTCAGAGTGTCCGGTTCGAATCGTTAGGGGGAGATAACTCTCCCTAACAATATATTAACGAATAAAAGATATAATACACTATTCATTTTAATTAAAAACTGTTACATTTTTCAGGTCAGTTAACTTGAACCACGTATCTTTGAGGCGTAACACAGATTTTCAAAGATACGTGGTTCATATATAGCAAGTGGGTATCAGTTCCTAACCTATATATATATATATATATATATATATATATATATATATATATATATATATATAAAAATAATGTATACACTCTTCTTCTTTTTGGTATTCTTTCTCTTGTATCAATCTTATTTACAAGTCAAAATATATAAATTGAATAAGTTATAACGATTCAAAAGTGTATACATTATTTTGGGACACCCTGTATGTAGGGTGTCAGGTATTCTTTCTTTTTGGTATCATATCTTATTTACAAGTCAAAATATATAAAATGAATAATTTATAACGATTCAAAGTAGGGACTGGCAAATAGAGCCTCAAAGTCATTTTTGACCAAATGACTTTAGCCCGCCCTACAGAAAATAATTTACCAAAAATCAGGGAATTATCGGATTTTAATGAAATTTTTAATGTTTATGTGTCAATGAATGATCTTTATAATGCATTATTTATTTTATTTCAAAACTTTCTCATTTTTATCAGGTCACTTAATTTTGACCCCCCTTATGCTGGAGGCGTAAAATTGTTTCGAGTTGATCCTTGCCTGATACTAATTACAGTATAAATAATGAGATAAAAGACCGAAGTTATGAATAGAAGCCGAAAAAAGTTTTTTACGGTTGCGCTTCTATGAGAAAATAAGTACCGAAAATCGAAAAATAAAATGTAAAAAATAATAAATAATTAATTTTTTGGAGATTTCTTTTTTACTCATTTCAATAATTATTTAATTGGCTATTATTTTATAAAATAAAAAAATATACATCGATGTTTTTTCTGAAGGGGTACATTTTCAATAGAGTTTTTCTTCAAAAATTATTACTTTCGTCAACAAAAATAAGGTTTGCATTAAGTAGATATTTATTTTTAGAATCTAAAAATATAACATTTTAAACTTAACATCAGCATTTTCATATTTTATGAATTTATATATTAATTTTTCATAGCAAAAATACTAAATTAAAGTTTTGAAATAAAATAACTGATTCATTATAAAATTCGTTAATTGTTAAATCAATACTGAAAATTTCATTAAATTGGATAATTACCTTATTTTTGGTAAATTTTTTTGCAAACGCGAATGTTACAGTAAAATTGTAAACAAGCACTTAAAAACATCGAAAACGAGGCTGACTGGCTGATATTGTCGAAATTGACCAAAACAAATACTTTTAAATCTATTAAAAATAAACTGCATATGTAATGATATTTTTCTTTTTTTAATGATGGTTATTATGTTACTACTTATCGATTTAGACAAAGTTTGACCTTAAATAATAGATTTAATTATTTCTAATTCGCTTTTAAAATTCCTAGCAGACGACAAAATCGCCAGTCCCTAGTATACATTATTTAGGGACACCCTGTATATTTTAATAGTTTAGCTTTCTTTTCACCTATTACAAATCGGTCGATGACACAACTGCGAGAAATGATTAACATCTTCAAAATTGTTTGGTACATTCGTTGCTCGCTTCAACGAACCCCAATGAGGACATACGGTAGACCTTAAAATACATGTGCCAACAACAGCTTAAACATTACGCCTCATAACACACATATACTAGACAGTACCTGACCTTTATGTACCACCAATTTGCCCTGTGAAATTTAGCCCACCCCAATATTTAACACAATGAAACTTGCATAAAGATTAATATTATCGTAAAATTTTTTGTCCATTCAAAAGAAGAAACATTATAAAAACTCCCGATGATTTAAAAAAAAAAGAAGATTTTCAGCTAATGGAAATAATGCACCGTTAATTCAATTGAAATTTAGCGTAACCAAAAACAAGTTACTACTAGAGGCTTTTTAAAAAGTTTAATGAAAAATCAATTAATGGTCCGATTTTCAGAAAACTTTCCATAATTACTTACCTTTTGATGAAAATATGTTTGAAATAGGTTTTCCTAAAATATATTGTGGGAAATATACTTTACTAATTTTTACCCCCCCCCCCATTCTATTTTATGAAATATGAAAGAATGAAGCGACAAAAAACAATTTGTACTTTTCTTCTATAAAGATAGGAAATTGAATAATTATATCAGAAGATTTTTATAAGTTTCTATACAGGAGTTATTTTTATTTTTTTTTAGTAAAAGGAGAAAGGACCAGGGTGAATCTGAACCACATGGGCCCCGTCAGTATATATATATATATATATATATATATATATTTCACTTGACTCTTTAACCTTGGTTAGGCAACCAGTCTAGAAGAAGGAAAACTGAATTCAAACGTGGTCACTACTAGAATAAACTCAGGCCTACTTAGTGATCTATTTCACTGGGCTCTTTAACCTTCGTTAGGCAACCAGTCTAAGAGAAGGAAAACTCTGAATTCAAACCCGGTCACTACTAGAATAGACTCAGGCCTACTTAGTGATCTATTTCACTGGGCTCTTTAACCTTCGTTAGGCAACCAGTCTAGGAGAAGGAAAACTCTGAATTCAAACCTGGTCACAACTAGAATGAACTCAGGCCTACTTAGTGACCTATTTCACAGGGCTCTTTACTGGAATAAACTTAGGCATACTTAGTGATCTATTTCAATTTTTTTTATATTAAAAATTTGAAAATCTGCAAACTTAAAACCAATAAACCAACTAACCAATCACTAAAAACACTAATACTATGATTTACTAACATCTGTCTTGTTATTATTTAAGCAATAAAAATCATCAAAAAATTAATCAATTAAAAACAATGGCATTTATTTATTTAACATTGGTTAGGCAACCAGTCTAGGAGAAGGAAAATTCTGAATTCAAACCTGTTAAACTTTGCTTAATAAATAGACGTAGTGCCAATGTCATTCTTGCTGTCTAATGATTTCAGTAAACCAGGTCATATATATATATATATATATATATATATATATATATATATATATATATATATATATATATATATATACATATGTAAGTATATAGGCGGCTTGAAAAAAATCGACTGAAATATAAAGCTAACATTCTTTTTTACCTGTCCTGGCATGTTTGCTTTTTTGTTTTGTTTCTTGTTTGTTTTTTATATTTGTTTGTTTTGTTTGTTTTTATTTTTTTTATTTTGGTTGGTTGGTTAATTGATTTTAACGGCATATCAACCCGTCTGGAGTTATGTCATGCCTAACGGTTAAGAAGTAATATATGTTGTGTATCTATATTTACATTTTTGTAGTAATTGGTTTTAACAATGTGTTAGCATCATTGGGGATCATGTTGTATGATATTGATTAGGTTCATGTCTATATTCTATGGTATATAAACCCGTCTGGGGTTATGTCATGCCTAACGGTTAGATGTGTATTTATATTTAAATTTTTTTAGTAATTGGTTTTAACAGTGTGTTAGCATCATTGGGGATCATG